>NQYS01000006.1:1975129-2108719 GCA_003055955.1 Escovopsis sp. AC
GGGGGAGGAAGCGCAGCCGGGCCCGGACGCAGCCTTTTCGTCGAGGTCGGAGGGTGCCCGCAACTTGGGACTGGATTGAAGAGACGAGGAGAAATAAATCAGGAAACGAAATGAATCATGGGATGCGGTAAGCTGCAAGCAAGACTTTTAGTAGGCTGACGGGCTCCCAGATTATTAAGGAATGACGCGTTGGCGGTTGTGGTACTCCGAGGCCATCCATACCTGGTAGTGATTATCTCGATACTGGGAATCAGCAGCAACAAAGCCAGCTTGCCCGAGTCTCTTCTCGACCCATGGAACGCCCGAGCTAAATGATCGGTCGCCACACTTGTATAGATGGATGGCCCACTTGTATAGATGGATGGCCGGCCTTCCGGCGACAAAAGATGGCGACAAAAGATGTCGCCTTTCCATGAAGCTGTCGAGGGCCAATCGAACGCCTGCCGAGTCTGAGATTTGGGTCAAAAGGCGGTCATTGATCGCAGCGCCTCATTTGCGTGATGGGAGGACCTCAGCCTTGACGGTACTCGCAGATCTTGGATCCTGCATCCACCATTGCGAGGCCATGCATGCCACAGTATCGCATGTACGACGGGATGTTTCTCCCATGTGTCGAGCTGCAGGAGCTCTCAGTGGTTCGTACAGATTGTTACGATATGTACAGGGTGCGCGAATCTGGTCAGGTATACTTGAACGAGGCCATCATGGGACGGTATTCGATGCTTAGGCGAGCCTCCAACCCTTTTCACGTCTTGGATGGATCAAGGATCAATGGAGCCGCCATTCCAAGCTGGCCTCCAACGACCCCGTAAGGAACCGTCACTCGCGCGAAGTAATTCTTGAGAATGTTTTACATTTTCTTTTGTATAGGGACTGATGATAAATCCACTGTGGAACGAACATCGACTGGAGCCCGTGATGATTTACCTGCTCATCAGCAAGAAGCATGTTTGACGTTTTGATGGACCACCACACCCACGGGAAAAGGGCGTTGTGGTGAGTATCGACATGGTTTCCTCTTCCTTGAACAAAAATAGAAATATACCACGGAGAAGTTGGTACACCTCAGAGTGAGACAAGGGTTGGCTCGATTGCGAATCACTGGATGGGCGACATGAGTTGTTCACCAAATAGGCACAAGAACGGCACGAGTGTCATCGCAGAAGAGCCGAGATTAGTGCTGAGAACCTCGCCTCACTGCTCGTGCTTTCTATCATATTTTTTTAAAATTGGTTCGAAATCGATAAATTACTCCTCGGGAACTGCGACATGGTTAGCTTGTTAGCCACGCGTGGGTAGGGAAACGGTTGCGTACTCTCAATCTCGCCGTTGTCAATGGCCTCGGCGATAGCCTGAGGGGGCTTGCCGTCGACCTGGCATCCGACGCTGCGGGCAGTACCCAAGACCTCCTTGACGGTTCCCTTGAGCTCCTTGGAGAAAGACTTGTAGCGCAGAGTGCGGGCGATCTCAATGACCTCCTCGACGGTGATAGACTTGCTGTGCTTGATGTTCTTCTCCTTCTTTCGGTCACGGGGAGGCTCTTTCAAGGCCCGGATGATGAGAGCGGAGGCGGTGGGAACAATAGACACCTGAGCCTGACGGTTCTGGATGGTGAGCTTCACTGTCACGCGAAGTCCTTTCTGCGATGCCAGATCGATTAGCGCGAAGTCCATTGTCCGAGGGATTGCAGGCGATGATGCGCATGCGAAGGCGCGCCGACTTACCCAGTCACCAGTGGCCTTGGCGATATCTTCTCCGACCTTCTTGGGCGACAGACCAAGAGGACCGATCTTGGGAGCGAGAGCAGAGGATGCACCGACCTCACCACCAATGGCTCGGAGGGTGCTGCGAATCTGTCAGAGAAAAGTCGAGAAGGGGGATGGCCTTCGCGTGCCGCCGGGGAGACGTACATGATCTTGATCTCGTTGGGGTCGAACTTGGGAGCTTCCCGGCTGTCAGAATCAAATACTCGGCATACTCTCGGGGCTATACTGACGCATTTTGGCGGTTGATTAAGACGGCAGAGGCTCGTGGTTTGCGTACCGAATGCGAGAAAGAATGCGGATGAGGAGGTGAAAAAAAAAGTTCCCGACGATGCTGTACCTGTGCGAGAACTTGCAGAAATGTGTGCCCCACGCCGCCTGCCCTAAGGCGCCCCACATCTGGCGCTCTGTTCGCGACCTTATTGGACGCTAACGAGTGCCTGTACTCCGTACAGAGTACGGATTTATGGGGTGCCATCATGACTAAGCAGTCAGGGGTCAATCTAGGCGCTCTGCTGTTCGAGGATTCAGCCTTCATGCCATACATTCAATTCAGGAGACAGCCGTCATTAAAGGGCACGCTCCTAGTAGTTTTCGAAGGCCATTGAGCATCTAGTAGGTTCTTACCAGTGAATGTCAGTCTCGACAGGAGGGTTTCATGAACAAGCATTAAAGAAAACACTCAGAAAGGGACCTCAACGCCAAATGCTTTCAACTTTTGTATACGCCAGAAGAACGTGCAAATAAGATCTACATCCTGACTTGAGATCTGCCACCGTAGGCCTATCGGTCGTATTTATCTTGACGTGAAGAAACGACATCGCGGGCGTGATCTGCCTCCATTAGGTATGCCATTGGCGTGGTTTGAGCTTCTCAAGGTAGGTTTTTTTTTTAGTTTGTGCCGCTCACGGCAAGCCTGGAGACAATCATTAGCATAGGCTGTCTTAATCGGCCAATGGGATGCTGACTTACTTCATCAGATGGTCCATGAATGTCTGGAGAGAAACATCGTCGGTGAAAATGGTTTGAGCCGAGGTCGCTCCCACGCCGCCATAGGGGCCTGTCGTATGCGTAGTAGAGGGATTCAATTTTGACAATAGGAATCGAGCCTGGGAACCACCAGCATCGCAGACGACGAATCGAGGAAGTGGGAATCGATCCGTGATGAGATCCTGTCATGGAGAGTTAGTAGGAATCAGAGGCGGAGGAGAAGACTATGCATACCCTAGCATCCTCTTTCGGTTGCTCGAGCAAAGCCGCAAAGTTCTCGTAGCCCTCCTGGTCCTGATATCCGGCCTTGCGCCACTCTGCAATGGTCTCTCCGTGGAAAATGAGAATGTGGAAAAAAGTGTCCAGAAGCAAGACATGGGTGGGCTGAATAGAAGCCGAGTCGAGCAGGACCGGTTGCCCGCCATCCTGATCGAAGGTGTAGGAGTCCAGGGTTGGCTGAATCATGACCAGAGAGTTGCTGACATCTTCATGATTCAAGACGTGGCGATAGAAAGCCGTCTCATCCGGCGAGTTGTTGAAGACCTGCAAGAATTGACTTCTGCGGAGATGAAACATGAATTGCGGGTATAGAGTGAAGTTCTTCTCGAGGCGGAATGACGTCGGGTCGTCCTTTCGGTAATCTGCGAATCTCGAACACAGTCTGATCAACATCCGGTCCACCCAGCGGAGGACATCCGGCCCGTCATCGACTTCTGCCTTGAACACGGCGATTCTAGACATCAAGACAGCCGCTGCCTCCTGATCGAAGGACTGGGCAATCGCCGGGTCGCCGGCAGGCCCACTGAGATTCCGCGCAATGGTGGTGACGCGGAGATGGAACTGGCCCGAGGAGTGCTGGTAGTAGGTCAAAAATTGCATCATGCCCTTTTGCGGCACCTGCTGATGCGCCGCCGGGCCTTGGTTCGCGACTTCGAAGTAGACACCGTAACTCGCTTTCGGATCGATGCCACACATTTTCCATGAACACGTATTTCCAATTCCGCACTCTGTCTCGCCAACTGAAATCGACTTCTTGTTGAGAGACACGGCGTGACCGATGAGCCCTGTAACCTTGAGTTCCTTTGTGGTCAGGACTTCGAGGACTGCATTGAAGCCCATGAGGAGGTTATCATCGCCGTCTTTCTCGAAGATGCGGACAAATGACTGCTTGAACATGGACGCCGTGAAACTGTCTGTCAGGATCATGTGGCCACCAGTCGAGTTGCAAAGACCCTTCATCTCAAGCAGACCAACTTGGTCCAGGCAGCCGGCGAAGATATCAATGATGTGTCCGTTGTGAGCTGTACGCTTCGCGAGGTTGTCGTAAAACTACCCGAGATATTAGCCTGCGCAAAGGACTATTGCCTTTTCACGCTCGAACCTACCTTCAAAGCCTTCTTGTAGTACTTCACATTGTCGCGATCAATGTCGTGATGGGAGCGGATAGGTTCCCTCAGCTCGGGACCAACCACCATTCCTGGGCCCTCGGTGGCTGGTCCACCAGCAAAGAGCATGATGCGACCGCCCGAGTTCTGGAAAGACGATTCCATGAGCCCAATGGCAACACTGAGGGCCACACCGGTACATCGGAGGCTTCGTCGATCGTTTGCCGTTGGCCAGGGATCCTTCTGCAGCGCCTCTAGGACTTTTGTGAGTTGGAATTCAGCCTGCTGAACTGGCAGGAGAAATCTAGAAGCTGCACCAATCGGCATCGGGCGGTTTGGCTGGGGCTGCATGCCGGGCCTCATGCCGGTCGACGTAAGCCCCAGCATTTCCTGCACGTTCTTCGCAGTGTAATCTTTGCTTCCTCGGAAGACATATGACTTCGCGCATCCCTCGTATCCGATCTCGTGGACTTGGGCCTGAACAGAACAGAAAGGGTGAGATATCGATACCGAGCAGGCCTGTCACAACTAACGTACCATGGTGCCAAACGTGATCAATCCGACGAGCGCATTCTCTGGCAGGAGGCTCAAGCTCATAACCAGGGACTCCTTCAGCGCAGAGAGGCTGTCCTCCTCCTGGCATAGATCAACGACATAGAGGAAGATAGGGGGAGCAGGAGCGGGTCGCGAGAGTCGGTATTCGATAGTGGTGTTCGCCGGGTGCAGCTCAGGGGGGATCGCATTCGCAGTGATATCTTTGTAGTGCGGCGGAAGCTGGTTCCTCGACAAGCAGAAGGGACAGATCCAGACGCGCGCGCGAACATCAACTTGACTAGAGGCCACGCCTATTAGACCACAGGAGCTCAACGAGCACAAGCCTCCCGATTCTTCCATGGGGAAAAAGGGATCGCAACATACCAAAACGGGTTGAGCACCGAACGGCAAGGTTGTTTGCATGTCACTGGCTCGAACTGAAGGAGGGGGGTGTCTGGCTTCTCTTTCAATGGCGTGTACAGAGCGCCAATAGGAACGACCAACCGAGATGCTTCCTAGAAAAGAATGAGCGTTGGGATATCTCACGTCTCGGCTTGACTGACCATGCGAGAGCTCGGGAACACGTTCCAACTAAGGCGCACACCATCGCGATCCTCGACCTCGCTCCATTGCTCCTTTACTGCTTCGTAGTCCATCCTGGCCAAGCAGGTAGATGTCGTGCCGACGCGGGACTCTGATGTCGAGAGGAAGTCGTATTCTTGCCGCTCCGCAGTCAGTCGACGTGGAAAACGGCTGCAAGAAAGATTGAGACCCGAGGAGGAGGACCGAAGGCACTGGACCGAGAGAGTTGCGGCAGAGCTGAATTCTGGAACGAAGGAACATGAATCGCTACGAAACTGGTCGGCCGTGAGCCGTGATGGCGGGATGTGGACAGCTGGCAACCCCACCGCCACGAACAACATGCGCCACACCGTGGCTGACAAGAAGCACACTCCTGATCTCGGAGCGATCCCGACTTAGGTAATCCAACGACTCGCTCACCTCGAGGGATAATTTTTTAGATGAAACGGAAATCTCATCATGCGAGGACGAATCATTGCCGATCGATTCGGCATACACAGGCCACTGGCTTTTGGGTCCTTTTGAGATCTTTATTGATCGACCCAACGACAAAATGTCGCGATTGCTCCTGCGCAGACCTGCCCTCTCTTGGAGCACTCCGTTGAGCCAGGCTCGCAGTCTCTCTCAGACTCAATCTTTGAGATTGCTCGGCTCCCTGGCTTTTGATTTGCACGCCCCCTTAAAACCCAGAGGCGATAAGAGGACATCTCCAATTATCTTCTTGCATGGTCTCTTCGGGTCCAAGAAGAATAACAGAGGGATCAGCAGGTAAGAAACACTGACTCCGTATCAACTCGGCATCTCCTGTGCGCCCGCTCATCAATACATAGAGCCTTGGCAAGGGATCTAGGACTTCACGTGTATGCGGTTGTGAGTATGTTGCGAATGGCCAGTTCGACTTATGCGGATGAATGAGTAACATGTGTAAAGGATTTGAGGAACCATGGTGACTCTCCACATGACGCGCGCCATGACTATCCGGCTATGGCTGAGGACGTGTCCGACTTCATCCATGAGCACGAGCTTCAAGACTCCATCCTGGTCGGCCACTCCATGTATGTTGCGATCATTCTCTCCATTCATCAGCCATCAGAAGTTGACCCGGATCTTAGGGGTGCCAAAACCGCCATGGCACTGGCATTACGATCGCCGCAGATGGTCTCCAAGTTGGTTGTCGTCGACAATGCTCCTGTCTCTTCCAACCTTGGCAAGGTCTTTGCGACATACATCCAGGGCATGAAGAAGATTCAAGCAGCCAATGCCACCCGGCAGACCGAAGCAGACAAGATTCTTGAGGAGTTTGAGGGTGTGAGGTTCCCGTCCTGATACTTGTCTTGACATGTACTGACCTTACGACACAAGTCTCTTGCGATTCGTCAATTCTTGCTGGGTAACTTGTCTCGGGCATCAGGAGACGGGTTCCTGAGATTTCGCATCCCTTTGGATATCCTCGGTCGCTCACTTGATCACCTTGGGGACTTTCCTTTCAGAGACCCCGAAGAAGCTCGATACGAGCAACCGACGCTGTTCGTCCGTGGCACCAAGAGCCATTACGTACCAGACGATGTAATGCCCGTCATTGGGCGGTTTTTCCCGCGATTTCGCATGGCCGATATAGATGCGGGCCATTGGCTGATATCAGAGCAACCCGAGGAATTCAGGAAAGGTCATTATGCGCACCCCTTTTCTGAGATTCGTGATCATTACTGACACTCTGCAGTTGTTGTCGAGTTTTTAAAGGGTCCCGAATAGACAGGCGAATAGCAGATAGACTTGATAGACATGACCGGTCCCAATGACTTGTGGGTTGTACATACTCCGTACATCGATTGGCACACAATTGCAATTATGGGGCGTGAGATACATAGGTTTCGTTTGGTGCTTGGTTGCAAGATGCAGATTGATTGCCATGTTCCATGAAGGCAAAGGGGGTTGCCAAACAGTGAAAGATCCTAAGAATCCATTTCATTGGCATGTGGAACCAGGCAAATAGGCTTTCAGGTGAGTGCAAATCATCATTTGGCATTTTATACCTAGTCATTGCCAACTGGGTCCATAAAATATCGACACTAAAAAACTGGCTGTCCACCATTTTTTTGATATCACTTAGCATCACGTAGTGACAAATCCAGATTAAACAAGCAATTGAAGTCCCTTTTTATCGTTTCGTGGGGACAAAACCGAACCCACCCCCCCTTAGCGCCTTTGTGTGATGCTACACCAGTTGCAATGACCAGAACAATGCCAGGTATGAGTTTATCACTCGCGAGGCTCCTTGTACCTTCGTTCTTCGACCCGTGACGTCCTTCAAACCTCCTCGAGAACGCGCTCCTTGAACTCCCGCTCGACCTTCTGTCCCTGATCGTCGGTACCGGATTCGCCGTGGAGAGCCATCAAGGCACCGAGGTCGAATTTGGGCGCCTTCAAGAGCTTGACCTTGCGGATGTGGACCTGGAGCGAGAAGAATTAGTGACACGTCGTGCGAGCGGGTCCCGTCGTGTCACCCGGATACTCACGTTCTGGAGGGGGTAAATGCCCTGTGTGGACTTCTCGATTTCACGACCAATCACCTCGGGGATGAGCTTGGAGGTCAACTGAGTGAGGGTGCAGCTGGAGGCCTCCCTCTGGATGATGTCGGTCATCTTGCGACGGATGGCTCGGATTTGCGAAGAAGCGGCGTAGGTGGTCTTCTTGATCTGGTTGGGGCGTCTCTTGGTGAAGGCGATAGCGAAGAGGCGGATGAGGTAGTCGTCAGTGGTCTTGACGGTAACGTTGGCCTCGATGAGCGTCTGCCACTTGCGGACGAGGGATCGCAGCTTGTCGGAGGTGAAGTCCAGGCCGTGGAAGTTGGTCAGGCAATTCTTGCCCTGGACCTCGTCGACGCGGAGGCGGACCTTGCGGAAAGAGTGGTCCTCATCCTTCTGGAGATCGGCCAAGGAGACCTCGATGATGCGACCCTTGAGAGAGTCGTTCGCGTTCTTCAGACCCGTCGTCCGGTTCACGAGCGTCTTGCCAACACTGCGGGTCGAATTGTCAGCCCCAATCCCCCGGGTTTCGCCGCCTTTCCCATTTTTTTTCGACACTCACTCTCGGACGTTGAAGGGTTGAGGAGCCTGTCACTCGCGTTAGCATCAAAAAAGCGAAGAGCAAGGGCTGCCGGGTTCGAGGATTTCGCATACCTTAATGTTGAACCAGTCCTTTCGCGAGAAAGGATCAACGGTCTTCTTCTTAAGGCCCTTCTTGCCCTTGGAGAGTCTCTTGTTCCTGGAAATACAATTAACATGACTGCCCTCCTGATTATTCGATCGGCGTCGTATGCTCACTTTCCAACCGCCATGATTGCTGGCCAACGTACAAAGAGCTGGAGAATCCGAACGTGCTGAAAAAAATTAGTGGAGGGGTTAGAATAATTTCACCTCTTGTGGGCATCGACTAAGGTCTAAGCGAGACAGCCAGAAAGTGCATCGGTGTAAGAATTTTCCGCGCCAGACCTGGTCATCCGGATCACGTGATTCGTCAGCCTCCCGCACCACAAGGAGAACGTGGTAAGGCCAACTAGGTGGAATCTTGTACTCCGTACTCGCAACAACCTCCACCAAATTCTCACAGATCCATACACAGGCAAGATTCGAGAGGACCGGCACGCCACTTCGCTCGTGGTTCAGCACCCCGTACGGATTTTCCATCGCAGTTTTAAGAGCCAAGCAGCAAAGTCTTGATCATGGTAATGTTATATTTCCAGTCGGCCGATCTTGATCAGAGCCAGCGGCCCCAAGATCAACCATTATTTCAGACTAGGCGAATCAAAACTATCTTCATGATCATGCTTGTTCAATCGAGAATTTCCATCTTCCATCAAACATGAAGCACACTGCTTCTTGCGCTCGCTCCTGAACGATGCGCCTTTCCTGTCCATCAGGCGCAGAGACAAGCCCCACAGAAGGTCCTTCATCCGTTTTCACGCCTCCGGAGGACCTCGTTCGCATCCTGCTGTCGTCCATAGCAACCGCGCTGCCGGTTCCATATCCCAGGACCGTCGAAACACGCCTTCGCGCAAAATTTCCACTGCTCCTTTGATTTCCTCCCTTGAGGATGGCCGTGCGGGAATCTTTTTTTGCGCGGATGAGAAAAACCAATCTTGGACTGCACCATTCCTCCTGGGTGCTCCGGATGCGATTGATTGTGGGGATAATTTGAAATGGTTGTCGTCGTTGTCGTCGTCGTCGTCTTTGGCATCGCTTTCACGATGCCGGACTCGTAGAGGGACAACGATGATGTATTTCTATTCGAAACTCCGTTCGTCGAGATTGCTTTCACCCGAAGACCTCGCGAGATTCGTCGTCCTTGGTCTCATCCCAGTTCTCAAAGCTAGGAAAGCTGAAGTAGCAGCCTGGTAACTTTGTTAGATCCGGGTCTCAAGCGGCAATAGGGAGCAAGGCATTCGACATACCTGAATGAGTATCCCCCATCTCGTGGACACTCTGGCTCTCGGGAGTCATCTCCCGGTCTCGGTGGCCCATCATCATGTGATGCCTCAACATGTCGGGGGCTTTCTGGCCGATGGCACTGAGGACTGGTGCGAGAAACATTTTGCTGAGAATGTCGGTTGCTCTTTCAGGCGACCGCGGAGCTGCGAGTGACTCGCGGATTGCATTTTGCGTTGTGATGGAAGGCCTCGTCACGCTCGCTCGTGGAACTCTTGGTCGTCGAATGCTCGCCTCAGAGCTCGCCGAGTCCCTCCTGTAGTGGTATGATGCCATTTTGTATGATGTGAAGGTCTTGGTCCCTGATCAACATGGAGGGCCGGGAACGGTCATGGAAATGCGACTCAGACATCTTTTGAACTACTACTTAAAGGATGTCAAGCTCGTCTCGCATCGCAACTCCTGGTCAAAGCACCATGGACCACGACAAGACACATCCGAGCGCCAGCTCAGCATCCAAGAGCTCGATGACCACCTAATGCGCAGTGGCTGGGTCGGGCATCAATATGTGTCTGCGACTGGTTGGTTGGGCTTGGGTGGCTGGCTCCACTCTCGAGCCATGAGCTTGCAGGCATGCCAGGCCCGTAGGTTGGCCCGTCTCCACATGCTAGCTCATCACGAATTCACATGCGCATTTTGAATGGATTTGGATGCTCCATAATTAAGCGGCTGTCCGGCTGAGCCACGCTACTGATGACTAGACATTTCAATATGTAAGGATTAACGTACTCGTACGAGATCCAGGGTGGCAGCTCCAACGAATCAGATCTGGCCAAGTGAGCCAGTATGTGGATATCCTGATTCTGCCCCTGAGATTGCTCGAAAGATGGATCAGAAGACATGTGAACTACATCATTGCCTCAAAGATAAACAAGAGATTCAGTGCTGGAAGAAGTGGGGACAATGGGAGAGCAAAATTATCTCGTCGCTGCAAAGCATCCGCCTCTTGAGATCTTGTGGAACCGTCGGCGCTGATCAGTGGTCGATGCTGAGGCTCAAATTAGCACGGGATCTTACAGGTACGGACGGATGGCAGCGTGGGGATGCGGGGTAAAAGGTCGGGAAACAAGGGTTGTCTGCGTACTCTTCCCATAAGCGTCCCTGGACCGATTGGAGCTCGGCCTCAGTAAGGCGTTTGCCTGCAGTAAAGTAACCTAGGAGGGTCAGCCCTATGAAAGTCTTTGCATGGCACCATCTCAACTCACCAGCTGTGATCTTGGCATCGATCTCTACTCGAGAGTCGGCTGGTATCAACTCTTCTGGTAGCTCCACCCTCTCATGAATGGGAATCCTGCACTCGAGTCAGCCCGAAGACACATCCGAGGGCTACCTAGTCCAAGACCTACCCTTGGCCAACGATGGCGTCGTGTTTCATGCTACCGAGCTGGTCAATTCAAAAAAATCTTTTGAAAGTGAAAAGGATTGAGACACTCACTTGCTCATGCTAAGCATCCGGTCGATCTTCTTGATGCCGAGCCAGTGGAGAATATCTGGCATGAGTGCCTGGAAGCGCATGTCTTTCACGCCGGCGATGTTTTCCGTACGTTGGAAGTACTCCGACGCCTTGTCTGCACCTCGCTTTCGGGCATTGTAGACCACTGCAAACTCAATGTCAGCCTTCGTGCTTCTTTACGTCGGAGCCGATGTCCCGTAGACTGGAAAATTATGGTCTGGGTATGCCAAGCCGCGTGAACTCACGATACTAAGATAAGATTGTCAGCTCATGTGCAATCAAGAATATAGAATCAAACATACTTTGGTCACTTCTCCAAGCGCTCTGCCCTCCTTACGGAAGTAGATCACAACACCACTACCACCATTTTGAGCCTCTTTCACGGCCTCTTCGATGCCGAAAATGAGATAGGGACGGCAGGTACAGATGTCTGAACCGAAGACATCACTTCCATTGCACTTTATATAGTTAGTTATATGTGTATTTGCGCGTGCCATATTGCGGCTTACCTCATCGTGAATCCTGAGGGATAATCGGACAGACTCATCAGACATCTTAGCGGGGTCTCCGAAACAGTACACAGTCAAACCACCTGACAATTGTCAGTCTTTCAGTTGTCACGACGTGAAGCATCTGAAACCTACCAATGGGAGGGAGGAACAATTTGATATCCCCGCGAGTAATCAACTAATGAGAGTCAGCTATGAGCGGCTGCAGAGCGATCTTTTCCTTACCTCGGGGTAGCTGCCACCTGTGTGCTCAAACAGAGACTGGCGGAGGGTACCCTCATCTATCGTTTTGTTAGAGACTGTTGAAGTTATCGATCGAGCCTTCAGAGGATCTGCTTACCGATGCCGAATCTCTCAGCGACTCCAGGAAGATACCAGACCTGACACAACCTGTATAAGCTTGACCAAAACCGCATAGAGGGAGGATTTCGGGACATACAGGCTCAACGGCGATCTTGGTGACACTCAATTCTCCGAGCTCGTTCAAACAGACCTTGCCGTCTGGAACACTGGGCGACTGTTAGGGTATGGAGACTGTCGAGCGATCTGAAGCACCTACAGCCTTCCGCTTTTGACGCTTTCCTCAAGCTCGGGGAGCTGGAAGCGGATTTTGTCAGCTCGATCGTCTGAATGGGCAGTCAAGATATTCAAAGACTTGCCTTCATATGAGCCTTCGTAATGGCAATCGTCGGGCGGATGTCGACTACTGAGAGTCAGTTTCCCTTGCCAATGAGTTGCAGCCATCCGTTACATACTGCTCTCTTTTTCTATGAGGTCCTTGTGTAGCCAGGGAGCCATGTGTCCCCACGGATCCATGGCAACGATCTTTTTGTGATCACCCCATTGAGGGAAGGGCCCAATTTGAGCCGCGGGTTCGGTATTCGTGAAATCGGGTCTGGAACACTTGTTATATTCTATCTTCCTTGATGGTGAACTGCGAAACGAACCGGTGGTCGACATCGAGCTCCTTGCTGGCGACGGCTAACGCATAGTAGATGGAGTACGAGCCCCCGCTATTGGCTTTGTTAGAAGGCGGCGATCGTTGGCAGACGGCAAGCAACTCACTGGGCTAAGAGAATGGTCAGCAAGAGGTACGCAACAAAGAATGGCAAGAAGAATGACAAGAAACATACCTCCGATAGCTAAAATACCAGACAGAGACATGTTAGCTGCATTCGCCCAGGAAATGATCAAAGCATCTCTGCATGAACGGACCATTGCGACGGCGTATGGTTGATGGCGATCTCAGAACAACGACGGGGCCTCGTTTCTGGGGGTCGGCATTTCCCCAGTCCATGGGAATGGGGTCGATGCCGATTTGCTTCGGATATGTCCTACGTTGGTGAGAAACTGATCGTTCCAACGTTTTCCAGAAAAGATCGAAACCCACGTGAGAACAATACGAGACGTGACGCCGGATTTCGTGCTCGAAGCAGCTACCGAAGGTGCCTGGATCTTGCCATTATCGACAATTGCAACCGAGCCTTCTGGCACCGATGCAGCGGCGGATTTCGTTGTCTCCTGTGTGTCCGAAGGAAGACCCGACTCGAGAGTCTTTGATCCATCATCGGTAAGCTTCCGAGGTCCGACTGTCACAGCATCGACTCGTTCAGTCAGCGATTCGACGGCGGTGACAAGCTGGGCCTGCGTCCGTTGCATCTCTTGAAGCAGCAGGTTCAAGGCACCTGTGTCGTGGTCCGTCCCTGTGGTCATGGTGCACGATGGTGGTAATTGAGCGGTAGAGTACAGGTAGTATAGTGACTGGACTTTGGTTGCAGAGCAGAAAGGCTGGGCAGTAGAAGATGTCTACTTGGGGTCTTGGGTCAATACAGAAGCAGCGAGGAATGCTAAAAAGAGGGTATTTAGAGGAGTTGAAGAGACAGTTGCCCGAGTTGCGTTGAATGAGGGTCGAGAATTGATCCGAGGTCTCTCGGGGGTTGTAGGTCACCGATAATGGCACGCATTAAGTGGGGAGGAGCTTGGATCTCCAGCTGTGTCTCGAACTCCATGCAGCTGGCGCCTCCTGCCCAGGTACATCATACTGTGCGGAGAGGCGATTGCGAGTACGGAGCACCAATTGGAAGGATGCAGCGCCATAGTACTAGCATAGTACGGAGTACATGCGGAGTTCTCCGTACTCCGTATTCCGTACCTTCTTCTCAAATGGCGGGGTCCTCGGTGGTGCTTGCCAGGTCCGACTTCCTGGTGCGCTCGAGAGTGCCTGCAAATTGGAGCAACTGATCTCTATACGACGAACGCGATTACTACGGAGTAAGATGACCGGAATTGTGGAAGAGCATCCAACAGAAAATCTCCAGTCGATTCACTACCTGTACTATAGTACTCCGTAGTACGGAGTAGGAACTGCTAGCTAAATGTACAGGCTCTTGCTCTTCGTCTCATAGTACGGAGTACTACGGTAGTGGATACTCGGACGCGAGCTGTTCTTCGAAGCTGGCCTGCTGTGTCCATGGTTGAGAGAACGAACCAAGTTGCGGTCTAAAGGCTGCTCCTCCATCAATAGCACCAGCCGCAATCGGACCCAGGAGGCAGGTTCAGGCTCTGTGTCTCGATGGATTTGAGGGACGGAGGAGGCCCTAACTAACAGGTAAGTACTCCGTACTTAGTAGTAGTACTAAGCACTCTGCATCACAAACGTACTAACCCCGAGGTACTACTACTCATGCCGAGCCTTGGAGATGCAGGGTACAGCGACAGGCAAGAGAAGTGGGGGCAGATCAGGGACTGTCGAAGAAGCAACCAGCAGTCACTTGACAAGTTGTTTCTGAATCATCATCACTTTGCGCTACCTCCTCCTATGTACGGGTTTATTGAGGCTGGTCGACCTTCAAATTTGAAAGGTTTCTGAATTTGGTCATCAGGAACCTGATCATTCCAGTCCTCTGTGCCTAAGGTCATTTTCCCGTCGGGCTGGTGCCTCCTGCACTTGACGGTGACGCGACTCTGCAAAAGCTCGGTTGCGATGCGGGCAGACGTCTCGCAACCCGCCGTCATCATCGGGCGATCCATCCTCTAAACATCTGTTAACTTAGTGACGAGCACGAATAGAGGTACAAGTACGGGTGCAATCAATTGATCAATGTATTCAGGGAGAGGTGCAGGATGGAGCACGAGGTCGACCTTGTGACCCCTCAGGTCGGAGGCAGCATACTTCATCAAGTGACCAAGTTGTCGCACTGTCCTGTGGAGTTGTGCTGCCCCACAACATGTCCTCGTACCATCGGCAGCCGCCGACTTGCGGACAATTGATCAAGTATGTGGGGAAAGGGCGCAATTGCTCACCGGTAGGGCGAGAACACCACCACGGGGTCCTACGAATTCTACGAGTGCAAGGACTACTAGTACCTGTACCACCCCTAAACATTACCAAGCTTAGTAGTAGCCGGCATTCCATGCCACGAGGAAGAGATCACTTCGTAGAGTACTAATATACCGAAATCTATTTCCTGAAACGCGAGCATGCCGAGTACGGAGAGTATGAACGTTCGGACAAGCATGTACTCCGTAGGTACGGACATCAATCTTGGTCCCCCGAGGTCTGCCTATCCTCCGCACTACCCCTACTCTCAGGTCACCGGTAGGGCACACCTTGATCATACGACTTGGCAGTACGAGTACCTTATGTATGTACAAGCAGGCACGCGACCACGAGATACGGCATCTTCTACGGAGTAATCGAGGTCACAAGGCGGTAGCGTTTATGTACGTTCCCCACTGGGTTTGACCTTTCCCTTATGAGCGCATTGTGGGGTTCGGGAAACGGGTCCGTATCTCCTATAAATGGCCCATCTCTGGATTCAATCCAGAGATAGGCCATCAGTACTACAGATACTACTCCCCACGACTATACTACCGGTAACCTTCAGAATTTCAAAAATCACCAGGCTACCTCGATCACATACCTACTACGGAGTAGTACCGTGCAATACCTGGAAGGATGAGGTAGTACTACCTACTACTACTACGTACTACTACCTAAATGCCAGCGGTACGGAGTACAGGTAGAGGTGTTCTGATTGCCTTGAATGTCATCGCTGACTTGTCGCCGAGGCTCATGCGAAGCTCGTACGAACACCAAGCTCTCGCGAGGAACTGATGACGTCTCGGCCCCTTACTTGTTGATCCACTTAAAGGGGCTACGTGTCATTGAATAGAGGAGAGAGATCTTGACATTACAGGTATACTGACTGTGATACGGACGCACGTCTCTTCGTGAATACTAGTGGTACTTAGTATTTATCCTCTAGAAGGCGACTAAGAGCAACATATGTACTCCGTATAATAACTTCAAGTACCGGTAGGAGTAGGACATATACCATACCCTGTAATCTAAGAGGCAGTAGAGGTAGTATAGAGGCGGAAATACTGCATTTGCCACTACAAGCCCGTTCTCGTACGGAGTGGTCTGTAGTAGGAGTAATTTCTACGGAGCACCAACTCGAGAAAAGGCTCATTTATACTCCTTAGTTGTCTGGCAGCTATTTTGGGACCAGCAACGCTCTTATGTCATGATAAGATAAGAAAAATCGGCTTACATTCAGGAATGTACGAGTACGGGTCGGTACACTTCTCCACGACGCAACCGACACGGCAAGGATTGCAACCCTCGATTCGACGAGTTACGCCGAAACGCCAAAACAATCGCTACCATGGGCAAGCGAAAATCGTCAAGAAAACCCATGGGGCCGAAGAAGGTGCCGCTGGCATGGGATATCCTACAGGGCGCAGCGCGTTCGCTAATGAAATCTCTTGCAGGCCGATCCCTTGCCAACCACGTTTACATGTTTGTTCTGCAACCACGAGAAGTCCGTCACAGTCAAGCTCGACCGCAAAGCCGGGGTCGGCCAGCTCGATTGCCGAGTCTGCGGGCAAAAGTTCCAGTGTGCAGTCAATTGTATGTCTCCGAGACCAATCTTGATGCGAGCCCGGGGCTGACTCCCATATCCGCGCCAGACCTTTCTGCTGCGGTCGACGTTTACGGCGAGTGGGTGGATGCTGCAGGTATGTTGTCCCATCCCTACGATGCCCTGGCTCGATCGTTCTGACCGTTTGAGCAGACGCTGTTGCCAAGCAGGGCGCCGGGGACGCTGGGCACGGGGGGTCGGACAGGGCGCCGACATCAAGGAGAGCGGTGGGGAGCAAGGCCGCGGCGGACGAACACGATGATCTCGAACACGGCGCTGGTTATGATGACGACGACTACTAGACGCACGCTTCGACTTGAAACATTTCAATACTTCGCCCCCGGAGCGAAGTATGACGCATCCGCCAGAACAAGGATTTACTAATAGGCCGATGTCGACCCTTTTCTTTGACGAGGACACGATCCTCAGATGGTGTAGAACCTGTCGCCGAAATCTCCCAGGCCAGGAATTATATAGCTGTGGAGTCGTTAGCTCGCGCAAGACCATGTGGAGGTTGCCATACTTCTTCTCATCCAGACCCTTGGAGCACAGAACGGTCAGCAACGGGGCTCTCGGCAGCAGGACGGGATCAAGGCTCGCATACCTCGTCGATGAAAGCGGTCACAACCTTGAGCCGCGGGAACTTGGTGGCAAAGTTGCGGACACCTTCGGGGCTAGCAATCAAATTCAGGAATAATATGCGCTCCTCGGGCACCCCCCTTGCCTTGAGGACTTCGACAGCCATGATAGCAGAACCCCCTTCGAGTAGTGTGATTAGATACGCAAGCAAGACATGACTTCATTCCGTGTGACGACTTAGGATGCCACGCACCTGTAGCAAAC
The DNA here is from genome assembly GCA_003055955.1 of Escovopsis sp. AC. NCBI lineage: Eukaryota > Fungi > Ascomycota > Sordariomycetes > Hypocreales > Hypocreaceae > Escovopsis > Escovopsis sp. AC. The sequence goes on from NQYS01000006.1 coordinate 1,992,598, forward strand.
ATGGGATCCAACAGGAGGACCCATCGATTGGCAATGTCTTCCGGCAGCTTGTCGTAGAAGAGCTTAGGCTGCGAGGTATCCTCGTCGCGCTGGATCAGGATCTTGCCGATCCTCACGGAGCGGCAGCAGTCCCTCAGGCCCTGTTCCATGGCCTCACCGGCGCGCATGATGGAGACACCGCAGATCTTGCCTTGAAACATGAGCCCATTGTAGGTGCGGCCGACCGGCGTGGTGATGTTGCGCTCGATCACGGGGAGATGGTTGAGGCCCTCCTCCACCAGAAGCCGGATGATTCTATTGGAATAGAAGATGAAGTCTGCGCGTTCCGTGTCCTTGTTGCGGATCATGCTGTGTGCGATGTTCAGAAGCTGGCCGCTGGGTCTCGACTTGCGAAAGGAAATCGGGATGTCAAGGACCTACGACAACAGGGCAATAAGCTGGGGTGTCTGGGGCAGGACGTGGACATTGTCGAACGGAACTTCTGCTGAGACTGTCGCGCTGGGTTTCTGGTCGGGAGACTTGAAATGCGGGCCTACGCATTGCATAGCCGGCGCGGGCGAAGGGTTCTCGGACATGCTTAGAGAGCTTCGTATGTAAATTCGAGGAGTCGTTGGCCCGGTCGTGGGGAAAGCCTCAAGCCGTGTGACCCGTCTGACTGTGTTGCCCGCAATATTGTAGTAATCGTGGAAGCGGTCGCTCGATAGGGATTCAAGGCAGGAGAAGGCCAAGCAAGATGATCCTGGGTCTATCATCCCAGCTATGGACCAGACGTGAGCAAAAACTTGGAGAGCCCTCCAATCGTGCTCGAGTGGGGCCGCTCCCTTGCGGGGTGCCGAGCAGCGCCATGCCGTGTGGATGATTGGTGATATGTACGGAGTAGAGGGAGCATGAATTTGAGTGCCGTCAATTGGATCCAGTGCCAGAAATGAGAGAGGAGGTCAGAACCGTAGGTCAATTCGTGTGTAAGAGAGAGAATAAAATATAACAGCCTATGATAGCTATAATGCCTTAATACCCTATCTAGCCTAGCTCCTTCCCTAACAGTGCCTTTGGTACTTATCGGTCAGTACTTTGCTCTTGTCGGAGCATAAAACATCAATCAATCCACCTCACACAAGGAGGCCGGGCCAACTTCAGAATTGCAATCAACCTCGACTGTGAAGCCAAATGCCAGATGCTCTTTGCAAGGTTTAAACCGTCGGGTCCTTGGTTGGCGGGGGATTTGAGCAAAGCCACCGTCTTTATACGGAGTACCACTACTAGGCAGATGCAAGAAGTTCGGTTCATCTATACTGTACGGAGCACCGCCGGACCTCCCCCTGCATTGATTGATCCTGGGTACTAGGTAGTAGTAATGCTTGAGCAGCGACTTCAACAAATCCAGAGCAAGGTCATGGAAGTTCGAAATTTTGCTTCAAATCGAGCATTTGGAAGTTCCTCCCCTTGTGGAAGAGGTAGTAAAAACTGAGACGCCTCTACGGAGAGGTACAGGTAGGAAGACCGTTGGTCTGAACGCTGCCGGGTGTCTGACTCAGCAGCCTTGGTCAGCACCCAAATGCAGCAGGTGAACCAGAAGGCGCCGCCGGTCACCTTGGAACCGGCTCATTCCAACTTGCCGCAGCAACCGCAACTACGAACACCGTCCGAACCATCGGATCAACGAGCGATCCTGCAGTCGCGGCCCCTCTCTTCTATTTTCTTGGTCACTCCAAGGCCATCGCAAGCCCATTTCTCACGGTCAGCGCATGCCAGTCCTCTTCGGCATAGAGACAATGTCGTCACAGTACGCTGCTTCGACGCCTGCGTCGCGGAAGAGGGTCGCTACATACGGGATGTCATCGCGAAAACGGCGCAACGAGAACGTCGCATCTGCTTCTGAGTCCCGCGCCCAGACGCATCGCGAGCAGGAAACGTCAAAGGGACCGGCTGAAGCAGACATCGTTTCCATCAGATCCACGCGCGACAGGCCCCCGGCCATGCTCCCCAGCCCAGAGCCCCAGCCATCCTCCCGACCAACGGACGACGCTCGATCTAGGGCGCATGCGACGGCCGTCGACTTCGATGCGCCGGCAAACAAACAGAACCGTCGTCCCGTCAAATCATCCGCCCAGAGGAGGGTCCAACATTCCTCTCAGAAGCCTCATAACCGCGACGCCAATTTCTCCGCACCTGGTTTTTCCGCAACGATGAAAGCGCCGAGTACCTCCCAGGGGCGCCCTCGACCATCTCCGATGCGCCCTGGCCACAAGACAAACGGTTCATCATCATTTGATAGTTTCAGCCATCTCCTTGATGAGGACGAATCGGAAGGGCCTCAAATTATACAGCCACCTGCTCGGCGCCGACGGTTGATCGATGCGTTGGCGGCGCAAAGAGTCGAGAACCCCGAACCTAAAGCCTTCGAAATCCCCAAGCATTCCCCGAGTCATTCTTTCGAGAGCAGCCAAGAAGATGCTTCGCAATCATTTCCAACTCTTGTCCAGTCGCGAAGGATGGATGTGAGGGGAATGTCCGCTAGGAAGAAAATAAGATTCACCTACAGTCAGTCCCGAAGCATTCTCGGAAGCTCCAGCAATCTCGAGTCCTACGGTGGAGATCCCTTTGGCGACGAGGACATATTCGGCACCACGCCAGGGAGGATGTCCACGCCGCCACGTTCATCCTCGCCGATTGAGGATCTAGAAGAAAGCGAGAACACAAAACACGCCATACAAAGCGTCCACGAGCTGCGGCGTGCTGGGGCGAAGAATCGGTTCTCCGACGAAATGGATGACTTGCTATCCAGGATCGGGGCACCCGGTCCATCACCGTCGACGATGAGGAGGAACGGCTTGTGCGAACTCGTACAGATGCTGCAGAAAGAGGAATTTGCTAGTCAATTTCGAGATCACGCAGCGCGTGACAATATCGCCAGGGGCATCCAGGACGAGAAGGATATCGTCAGCGCCTTCGCTCTCACGGCAGTTCTTGTCATATTCCTGTCATCAAATGCTGCGCCTCATCTGCTTCGGCAACTTGCAGAGGACAGGATAGGTCTCTGGCTCGGTGGTCTCTTCGCAACCGAGGACGACATTACCAAGATCGCGGCTCAGAGATCCACGAACGTGTCCAAGGCTACCAGGTCCTCTTTGTCGGGCGTCAAGAAGATCTTGCTCCAGATGCCGATATGGCACAACTACGCTGTCTCCGACTTGTCTCCAAGGACAGTTGCATTACAATTGCTCAACATCCTCATGCGCTCATCGGACGCCAAATACCTGCTTCAAATCGTCTCAGACTCCAGCAAGGACCTCGCCGCTCTCGCCAATACTTATCAAGATGGCGGATCGACGGATGATTTAGACTTTGCCCTATTGATATCCATCCTCGAGACTCAGTCTGGTCTCGCCGCAATGATTGGTCACCAGATGTCAGATATGCAGCAGCAGGCATCCAGGGTCGCCAAGTTTCTCCAGGTGACACTGGAGCGCTGGCCGACCAGGAGGGGCGAGCTCGACGCCTCCCTGCTCAAGTTGGCCACCAACACGACAAACCATGAAACGGGGTCCGTGGTGTTCAATGACGTCGGCCTCCTCTCGAGCCTCGCTGACTGCATCTGTTCCGGCTTCGGCTTCGTCAAGAGCGCGATGGGCAGCAATCGCTTCGAGAGCTCTGTCTACGATGAGCTCCTCCTGATCCTCGGCATCATGATCAATGTCGTGGAGCACTGCGCGGATGCGCGATCATCGGCCAGAGGAAGACCCTTGGAATGTCTCGTCACGATGTGGCTGGAGAATCAAACACTTATGAATGAGGTTCGTCTAGTCGCGTGGGAAGACCCATTCTCCGCCAGCTACTGACTGTGAAATAGGCCGATTCTGTGGACAAATCCAAACTCAGCATTGCGCTGGGCTATCTCGCAGTGCTGTTGGGTTACCTCTTCCTGTCTCCGGCGAACAGCCCGTCGAGAATAAGAGAACTCGCTAAAATGCCCTCGCTTGGAGAGCTGGTCACCTCCATTCAAGAGTTCATTGTCGTGCACAAAAGCGTTGACAGCAGGGTGCATGAGCTGGAAGGGCTCGTCACTGAACTCAGGCGGCAAGAACAGCAGGAGAGAGGGCAAATTCAGGGGAGGTGATACATCGAGATTCCTCTCAAGGGCATTGGCATTGTTGAAGTTGCCTGAGCCAAGTCCTAGTGTTCTTGCGCGGCCACTATCTTTGACCCAATGGCAGAGTCAATCATTCATCCGCACTTGAACAGCATGAGACGACGAAACCACATGTTCCCCTATCTTCGCTACCGAAAACGCAGATCTCATTGAATAGACAACACTGATACCTCGATGCTCCAGAATTTTACAATTGAAGTCTTCTTTCCTCCACGATCCTAATAATGTTTCAAATGATTTTGGACATCAAGTCATGACTGTCGTATTCATCTGTGATGTCACATTTGGCTTCCTTATACCTCTTTCGAATGCACGTTTTCAGGTTTCGCGGTTCGCCCGTGGAGAACAACGCCTCCGTGATCGTTTCCAACTGCTTGCCAAACACACCAATCAGTCCAAATCCCAGGTCTGTTCATCGTCGAAGAATGGCAGGTTCTGCACAAAACTCTTGTTGAGGGTGGGAGTGGTTTTCTTGGGGACAACACCCGGATCCCTCGATGAATCTCCTGTAGCCGTGGTTTCTTCTGCCATTTTGCCTCTTTTATTCCCCTCAATTCGGGACCTTCTTTGAAAGATCCAGCAGGTGCTCTTGAGAACTAAGTTGAAGAGGAGACTGGGGGCCTCGAAAAGAATCTTGCATAATCGCAGAATGGTTTTGAGAGAAAATGATGTCCCAATGTGATTAGGAACCTCGGGTCTTGGCATCCTCCATAGCTCATTTCCATGAGCCGGGTCTGGCGCTGACGACACGGCGCACTGAGGACAGCAGTCTTGAGGAGCCCATCTCTGCGGTTCTTCATGGATCGCGTGAGCTTGGCTCGTTTCGGTATCATCTATATGGTGACTTCTCGAATGAGGAGATCCTGCTTGCGACATAGGTGGAGAGGGAGGCAGTAAGGGCCACGAGGCGGGGATGTGATAATGCCCCTGGGCAAGCCCATCATTGGCTGTGTTGTCTGCTCGGAACTCTGTCGTAGACGGCGTGAGGGATTCCACCGGTGCCAAATCGGGAGTCTCGCTGGCATTTGCTGGGATCCTGGCTCCAGTCCTGTCCGAGAAGAGCGAGTCTCTTGAAACCAGGAGAGCGCAGCCTTTGGACAAATTCGAGGGAGGGCTTCCAGACATCTTGTCTAGGCCCGCGCCAGAGGCCGCCGTTGGACGCTCTTCCCCTTCGATGATTGCATGTCTCGATGTGCCAAGAGAAATATCGCCTCGGCAGTTATGCCCATCGAGTGTCAAAGAAGGTCTCTCGTCAGAGGCCTGGGAGAAGAACTGCAGGGCCTTGTTGAAGGACTGAGAGCCTGCGTCAGGCACGCCATGAGACTCTCTTGGGTCACAACACCTGCCAACGACTTCCCTCACGTCAACGTAGGCTGATAGCGGCCCTTCTGGCTCCGAACCAAGGAGAAGACTCGACTGCTCGGAGACGTCTATAGCCGGACGGGATGCAGGCTTCCAAGGCCGCTTGATCGAGGGCAGATGCTCGGGTACGACGACAGTAAATGACCGTTTGAACGGGCAATTAGTCTTCTCGAATTGAAGAACATCTTCCAAAATGCCCCGAAATTCCTGCGACATGTTCTCTTCCTGAGTGTTGGACACTGGGAGCTCGATCCTCCAATACTGAGGTCGTCTAATCTGCAGAACAAACTGGCTTCCAATTTCGTCCACACACCAACACCGGCTCTTTCTCAGGATTGGTTGAATGGCGGAGCCACAATTCAAGAAGGCCACAGTCCCGCTCGATCGGTAGATTGTCATGGGACCTATAGCCACAAGTCAATTTTCATACTGGCTCGTGAAGAAGCGCAACGCAGCCCCATACCAACGGCGATCGTTCTCTCGAGCTTCGATGACCACGACAACGATCCTAGCTCCTCCTCATAATCGCCGATGCTGTCTCGCCGCCTCAACTCGGCATTACTTCCCGAAGCAGTGAATGCAACGATCTTCACCCTCGGGTGAGCGTAGAGCGTCTCAATTGAGCCCTCCGAATGGGAATTGTCCCGATCCCTGGCTTCAAATTGTTTGATGGCTGGCCCCATCGTATCCTGTGGGGGAGCCAACAATTCTGATCGTATCGCGTCTGAAACGTCCATTGCGAAAGGTCGTCTTTTTTTTTTTCCTTGTTCACCCTCGATTTTCCATTGTTTGGTTTTTGTTCAGTGCGTCATCCAGGGGAGAGTGAGAAGATCTTGAGGCGCATGCATTGCAACCGATCAGCCGCCGTCTCATCTCCCATTTGTCGGCAAAGGAGACACGAGCATCTGATGACAGAGTACTGTAAGTGGGAGGGTGCTTGGAAGGGCGAAAGGTCCGAGAGAGAGTGACGGATGGGGGCATGAGCACTCCCTTCAGGCGAGGTCCTCCGTCAGCAAACAGTCCGTTGCTGTCTCTGGCTCGAGTCAACAAAGCCCAAGGGAGTGGACCTGAGCTGAATTCGAGCGGAATGCAATTGAGGTGAGGAGCTAGGCCCTGCAATATCACCAGCCATCGCGAGAATGGGTCTCGGTCGATGGTAGAATCAAGACACGACTCTGTAAAAAAAAAACATTGACAGGTACGAGTATAGTAGGTACACGGATCGCTGCTCCACGACTTGAAGGGGCAATGATCCTTATACCGGCCGATCGATGATGCATTTTCGGGATGCAGGTTCTTGCTCCTGCGCACTGATGAGTCCCACCTTCTCCGCCCACGGGCCGATGTGCAGGTGGATCAAGATCTCGCAGTGTGGAGTGCAGGTGCCTTACAAATGTATGTAAGTATTGATATATGCGACCAGCGTCACGAAGAGGCATGTGCGTGGCGCTCCCTCTCCCAGGTCCCCCTATCCGGCAAGAGGGAGGTAGTACTACTCCGTACCTATACTAGTACTACTTACAGAGTGCGGGGGACGGGTTCAGAGGTACTGCAACTATTACCTCTAGTAAGGAGTACCTGTACCTGGAAGGCGTTCCCTAGGTCAAGGGGCTGGGAGGTATGATGATGGTAGGCAGGAGGTGTCCTGATTGCCTGCTCCCTGCACTGGTACTCCGTAAATGTATGTAGTAGCACTCCGTAATACCTTTGCGAGAACTTGAAACGGGCAGTGTGCATGCCCGGGACCGCGATTGTAGATCTCGTTCCGCATCTCCCTCTCGACACTTGTGAGCCTGATCATTGCGTGGAGTCAGCGCTGTGCAATCCACAGGTACGGTAAACTCTCGGTTGCTCATCACTTGAATCTATTAATCCCCAAGGTCCTAAAATGTAAATGGCTCCTGCCTGAGATGCGCACACAGGTGATGAGCGCACTTTACAGCTTCGAAACCGAAGCACGGTGGATTGTGATGGATCCTTCGGCTCGACTGCGACTTCCAATCATCTCGACCTGCTGGAGAAACAGGGAAAAGTGGGGGGGCCTTGCATGGAACAGATCGCCTCCTCTCCGATAACATGCACGGGCAACGTCATTGTCACCACCTCATTCCAAACCTCCGCCGATCTTGGACCTCACCAGCAACATTTGGCATCCCTGTGCTCCTAGTCCTGCTCGTTCTCAAGGGAGGCGAGTCATCTCAAGAGGAGTGCAGCTGCTCAGCACGAGTCTCAACAGCAGGTCACCTTCGCGATGGAGGAGAAGCAAGGGGCTGGTACGACCGCGCGGCCGGCAGAGGAAGCCGTCAAAACGCCCAATCTAGCTGCAGACGCAAGGCAGTTGATGGACAGGTTTGACCTGTCACACTTTGACGCAAATGCGATCCTCCGTGGCATGCAGCTCACCCTGGTGGGAGGTGAGTGGCTCGTCCATGAGGCCTTGTTGCACCTTTAACGCGGTCCATAGCGTTCAGAGCTCTCCAGAACCCCAAGATGTTCAGCAACGATCATTACCGGCAGGTCGCGATCGCGATCGTTATTGCCATCGTCATCAGAATTGTCGTGTCGATTCCTGTGAGCCCCTCAGCACCCCCCTTTCCTGTCTCTCTCAATATCCTGTTTCACTTCGTTGCCAGGTCTAACACGCCTGTAGATATTCGCCGCAAGGGTCGCCCTTTGGTTCATCTCACTGGTCTATCCACTCGATCAAGTTTCTTGGGATGATGCTATCATCGATAGTCTCAATTTCATCGGGGAATATGTGCTCCAAATTCCCTTCTTTCTCATGTCCTCCATGCGCCATTTCATTCCGACACTCGATAACCTGTAAGTTGAGGATGACACCTGACTCACCTTTTCACCTTGCTGATCGAGGCAGCTTCATGCAATCTTTGCAATGGGTAGATGCCACGTACGTCCAGAAACATCATGATCAGCAAACCATTGATCCCCAACATATGTACTACTCAAATCTCGTCATGTACCCCACCACCCATAAGCCCATAGAGCCGAGCACGAAGCGCGGCCTTGGGGGCTTCGTGTATCGATCTCTTCGAAAGGGGGCCATTTCCTTGGCCGTATTCGGCTGCTCATATCTGCCGGTCGTGGGCGGCGTCGTCCTTCCCATGGCCAGCCTTTACACCTTTCATAAGGCAGTTGGCCTGGGCCCCGCTTCTGTCATTTTTGGGGTTGGAATTCTCTTACCACGACACTATCTCGTAATGTTTCTCCAGACCTACTTCGCTTCGCGCAGCCTGATGAGAGAGCTGCTAGAACCCTATTTCAGTAGGGTGCAGTACACCAAATCGGAGAAGAAGAAGTGGTTCATGGCCCGAGAAGGCGTGCTGTTCGGTTTCGGTCTGGGATTCTATTTTCTCATGAAGATCCCGCTCGTTGGCGTTCTCATGTACGGGATAGCGGAGGCTTCGACTGCTTACTTGATCACCAAGGTGACGGATCCGCCACCTCACCCGGATAACGCAAGAGAGTACGCATCAAGTCAGCAGACTTGGAGAAACAAGCACAAGTTTCTGAGATTGTCTATTGACAATCTCGATGGTCTAGAGCATGAGCGGCCCCTGAAGGAAAATTGAGCTCACTCTTCATCTTTCACGACCTCTGATCTCACTCAAAGATTGATGAAAGAATGTCTTCTCTCCGCGGAGCTGCATCCTCGATAAATCCCAAAGTCATCTGAACTCAAGCATACATCTGATTGCAAACCAGGTATTAATTATCGTGAAACAAGCTTCAGCGTTGCTCCTCTTTCACCTATGAGACTTGAAGAGGTTTAGGGGTCGAGATAGAGAGCGAGGAGCCGATTGCAGGGGTCGGCGCGACATGAGATCCAGCAACAACAACACAGCCACAAGCAATTCCTCATTTGCCGTCCCACAATCAGATGTCAGGGATTGTAGAGAATCTGTCATGCCCTGCGTCCATCATATGTCGCCTGATATTCCTCTCTCCCTGGCCGATGAAATCGCATCCAGAGGTTTCACACCTCTGCAAAATGCTGTCATTCTCGGCATCTTGTATTTCGCTTAGTTGCACGTGGCCAGTCCTTTCAGCATGTTGCCTGCCCGCAATCTGCCCGCTACCTATCCAGTCACATCCCGGCACGTCGCACTTGAGTATGAGTCCTTCGGTGTCTGTGAAGTAATGTGCGGCAAAAAGCTTCTGGACAAGGGCCTGTGTCTTTTCAAGGATTTCATCATCCTCGGTCGGCCAGACTGTGCGATCCATCTCCGGGGGGAGCACCGACTGGTGATGAGGAAACTCCGAGTAGCTGAAAGCGACCCGGTCGTAGTGAATTCCAGAGAAGATCAGGATGCAACGATCTCTCTTCTGCTCACCAAACTGGATGAGCTTCTGCGCCTGTATCGAGATGAGCGTTTTACATTGAACCTGTCTTGACGTGGCCCTTACCTGGACATCATAAGTGGAGATTTGAATGTCGAAAATAGATGACAATATGCTGAGCTCAATGCCCCCGCCCCAGCGGTCCGGATTTTGGATGTTCATGCAATAGGAATCTGGCGAACAACCTAGGACAGCCTCAGAGTACACATCCGAATGCTCCTGGATATAATCAGCCATCATCCGCCGAAGCTGTTGCGCAGGAATTTGTCTTGGTAAAGCGCCGCCAAATGCTGTGAACAGGCAACTATTGTCGCTGGGCATAACGCGGAGCACTGTCATGCCATCAGCACTTGTCCACGGGGCTCTCAAGAGATCTCATACTCACACACCGTGCCTTCACGTTCCGGCCATGGTATGGCTATGTCCTCCGGCCTCTCACGATCATTGGAAGAGGAACCAACTTGCGCCCTTGGGTTTAAAGCTGGTGTTGAGGACGACGGAGATGGTTGTTCCTCAGGCACAACAGTCAATGTTTCTCCATGAAGCCCCAATGATCTAGCTATCTCCCCGAAGTGACGATGGTCAAGGACCTTCATTGACATAGGGGGACCATATTTGAGTGTAAAACTAGCTATGCCAGTTTGGGAAGCGATTTCATCAAACAGCGTTCGGACAGATGCACTGTCTAACAGTTCTAGGACTCTTGCTCCAAATGGGCTCTTATATTTAACTCTCATTTTGAATTCAAGACAGGTGTTTGTTGTTTTTCTTCCAGCGTGAGAAGGGCGTATAGCTCTGTTTAGACCGACATTCGGAGACGCGTTTCTCTGTAGTCTCGGAATTACTAATATCCACTAGAGAAGCCTTATATTGCGGTTGTCTATAAAGAGGGCGTGGTCGAATGGGCTGCGCCTGGGCCCCGCCTAACGCTATAAGGCTAATTATATAATTACGTGTGCGCCTATAACCTAGACTTACCTTTTATATTATTAGCTGACTAAAAAGGTTATATATAGTATAAAGTGAAAACCGCTGTAAAATATAAAAAATACCCCCCTATGTTTATGGAATAAGATAACTAAAAATAGATATTAAAATTAAATTCCTTATATTTATTTATTTATTTATTTATTTATTTTAATTACTCTAGCTATAGCCTAAGGCTGATCCTAGTATGTCTACCTTATATCTTTATAGTAAAACCTTTTTAAAAGAAAACTACTATATACTTTACTTTACTTTATTACTAACCTAGGTTTATAATAGCCCTTAGTACTAGCTTTATCTTCTTATATTTATTAAATAGCTTCTTATAAGACTTACCTACTTAGCCTAGTTCTAGGGGGTTAGCTAGTTATACTATTTATCCTTTATCTTTTCTTTTAATCCTTTTTTATAGATAGCCTGTTTTAGGCTATCTTTTATTTATATTCCTTTTTACTATTATTATCTTTACAGCTAGGTTATAGTCTTATTTAGTTATTCTTATTATTATTATTTCTATTACCTTAGTTATTACTAATTATAGCCTAGTTCCTTTTCTTTATTATTAAAAGGAGAAACCTACCTTAGGCTAAAAAAAACCCTTACTTTATTTACACTTTAGGTTTAGTTTTTTCTTTTATTTATTTAGTTTTATTTATAAGGCTATTAAACTCTTTTAATTTTAAAGTATAAGATACTACTCTTAATATTACTTTATACCTAGCTATATAAGCTTACTTTAGTTTTATTTTTATAAACCTATTCTATATAGTTAGTATTATTATTAGTAATATATTACTTAAAGTATAGTTTTTATTTAGTTATTTTTAACTAACTTAAGTAATATACTAACTTTTTTACCTTAAGGCTAGCCCTTTTTTAGCCCTTCTTATATCTTTTTATCTTTCTTTTATCCTCTTTTTTTCTTTTATTCTTATTTATAAGGTTAAAATAGCCTAATATATATATACTTTTCTAAGCATTATATCTTAAGCCCTTATTATTTACTTTTCTTTTACTTTCTCTTTACCTTTATACTCTTTTTATAATTATATAGCCCTAAGCCTTATATCTATCCCTCCTTTACCCTTATCTTTTATCTTTATTTTTCTTTTTTTATCCTTTAATACTACTACTTTCCTTTACTACTATACTCTTACTTACCTTTTCCCTTAACCTATTACTATACTATTATCTAGGCTTTCCTACCTTTATTACTACCTCTACTCTTATTATAGCTTTTACTTTACTTTCTTTAATTAACTTAGTTTATTTCTTTTGATTTCTTTCTCCCCTTATACTTATCTTCTTTATACTAGCCTTATTACTAATCTACTATAAGATTATTTTTATAATCCTTCTTATACTCCTTATATAACTTATATTTATTACTAGCTAGGCTTCTTTTATACTAATTAATCTAGTTATAAGAAGATTTATAAGGCCTATATAGCTATTAAAGGTAGTATTACTTTATACTATATAGTAAGTGCTTTTATCCTAGGTTTACTATATTACCCTTATTTCTAACCTAGTGTTTAGTGTAGGTAATATCCTATAACGCTAAGGTTAAGGCTTCTACTCTCTAAGCTGCCTTAATTAATATCGCTAAGGGTAGTCTTATTTAGTTATTTTTAACTAACTAGCCTATTATCCTTATAGTGTATTCTTAGGTTAGCGCTAGTATACCTTAAGTTTACTATTAACTTAACTAGCAGGCCTTATTATCTAGAATTTACTTAATTAGGCGTAGCCTAGACTACGCTTAGTTCTATAACTTATAGTTAATTATAATCTATCAAGGTTATTCTTTAAACTATAGTATAGGTATTATTATTATTATTATTATTAGTGTTTATACTACTAGAAAAGACCTTAGTCTATATAGGTAATATTCCTATACTATTTTCCATATCTTTAATATAATAAGGTAAGCCTGGAATTATACTAGGTATATACCTTTATATAAGTAGTACCTTTATTTAAACCTTTACTTTTTAATAGTTAAGTATTTCTCCTTTTCTTCTTGTAAATAGTTTCTAGCTTTATATTAACTATATATTACTCTTAGTATATAATATTTAGTAATATAAGTTAAAGACTAGGCTTTTTTTATATAGTTAATTTACTTTTTTGATACTTTTTATACTAAAAATTAAAGTTATTTTTTTATTTTTTTATATTAAGGCTACCTTATAGCTACTTTAATAAAAAAATTTCATTCTTTTAAACTATTATTTTAATAATCTCCTTTTCTTTCTTACTAAGAATATTCTGAATATTTATTCTTTTAGTAATAACCTATTATCTTTTTTAGTATATTACTATATAAAGTTTAAATATAGCTTTAATTTATTTTTCTTTTACTAATAGCTTTTTAATTTTTATATTTTTTAAAATAGCATAATAATATTCTTACTTTAAAGCTAATATATAATTATAATAATCTTAGTAATAATCTTAGTTTAAAGTACTTAATTAATAGCCTTCTTAATTTATATTAGTATATATTAATAATTTTTTTTTAATATAATTAGCCTTTTAATTAAAACTTTTTATTTAAAATAAGCTAATACTTACTTAGCTACTCTTACTATTAATAGGCTTTAGGCTAATCTTATAATAATTATAGCCTAGCTCCTTAACTTTATCTTTAGCTTTATTATTAATATTTACTTAACTATATATTAAATTATACTTTAAATAAGTATATTAGTAATAGCCTAAGTTTATAATACTATTTTATTAACTAAGATATAAATAACTTTAATTTATTCTAAGTATAAAAAGTTATTATTATCTTTTAAAACTAAGCTAAATAATTTAGTTATTACTTTTTTATAGTAATCTTAATATTTATAGCCTTTATTAGCTTTTAATTTAGCTTTATTTTAGTTCTAAGATATAAGTAGTTATTATTATTACTATTATTTATTTATTTATTTATTTATTTATTTATTTATTTATTTATTTATTTTACTTACTTTAGCTATAGCCTAAGGCTAAGCCTAATATATCTACCTTATATCTTTATAGTAGAACCTTTTTAGGAGAAAACTATCTTATACCTTACTTTACTTTTTTACTAGCTTAGGTTTATATTAGCCTTTAGTATTAGCTTTATTTTCTATTTTTTATTAAGTAGCTTTCTTATAAGGCTTATTATCTTTACTTAGTTTTAAAAGGGTTAATTATACTTTCTTTTTCTTTAAATAGTTTTTATACTAAAGTAGCCTTAAGCTACTTATAGCCTTTAACTTTTCCTTTACTATTAAAACTATTAAACTAAATTATAGTTTTATTTAATTATATTTATTTACTTAGCTTAGTAGTTTCTTAATATACTTTAAGTTAGTACTAATATACTTTTAGTTTACTAAAAACTTAAGGTTTATAAAGCCTTAGTATTAGTTAGCCTTTTAACTATTTATAATTAAAACTATAAGTAGTTATAAGCTTTTTAGTTAATAATTATAATAAAAGGCCTTCTTTTATATTTAAGTAATAATAATACTTTTATTAGCCTTAGGCTAGTATTAAAGCTTAGAATAAAGGTAGCTATTATTATTTATATTATAGTAAACTACTATAATTTATAAAGGTATTACTTTTATACTAACTATTATACTTTTTATATAATAAAGTAAGCTTAAAATTAAGCTAAATATATACTTTTATATAAGTAATACTTTATTCTTATCTTTTACTTTATAACTATTAAGTATTTATTTTTTTTTTATTTAAATAAGTATTAGTTTTATATAAACTATATACCTTTTTTATAGTATAGTATTTAATAATATACTCTATTTTATAGTACTTAAAGTATTATTAAAGTTAGATTAGCTTATAATAAAGCTTAATATTATAAACTTATAAGTTAAAAACTAAGCTTTACTTATAGAGTTAGTTTATATCTTTAATACCTTTAATACTAAGAATAAGTATTATTCTTTATATATTCTTATACTAAGGCTACTTTATAGTTACTTAAATAATAAAAATATTATTATTTTTAACTAGTATTTTAATAATAGTATTTTCTTTTTTACTAAGGATATTTTAAATATAAACTCTTTTAATAATAACTTATTATACCCTTTAGTAAATTATAATACTAAGTTTAAATATAGCCTTAATTTATTTACCTTTTATAGCTATTTTCTTTATATTTCTTTAAATATAATAATTATATCTTTACTTTAAAGCTAATATATAGCTATAATAGTTCTAATACTATCCTTTTTAATAACTTATTTAATAGCCTTTTTAATTTTAATTAGTAAATATTAAGAGTAATTATTTATAATAATTAGTAGCCTTTTAATTAAAACCTTTTATTTATAATAAGCTAGTATTTATTAAGCTACTTTTACTATTATTAGGTTTTAGGCTAGTTTTATAGTAACTATTACTTAGTTTTATATTTTTATTAATAGCTTATCTTATTTTATTTACTTAACTACTTATTAGATAATACTTTAAATAAATATATTAGTTATAGCTTAAGCTTATAATATAATCTTATTAATTAAAGTATATATAATCTTTTATACTTTAAAGAGTAGAAAGTCTTTAAAAACTATTATATATATAGTAGTAAATACTTTTTATTTATAGTCTTTAAATTCTAGGTTATTATTTATCCTTAGCTTAGCTTTAGCCTAGCCTTAAGGCTTAGATAGTTATTACTATTATATTTACTAAATAGCCTTTATAAGGTAATTCTTTATAAAAATTTTTAGCCTTTATATAAAAGTACCTTTAGGCCTTTTAAACTAGTTATATTAATATTTACTAATATACTTATACTTATACCTTCGCTATAAGATTAATATAATACTAGTATAAGGTCTTTTTAGCTCTAAGGAATTTAATTCTATTATTTGTTTTTACTTTTAGGCATTATATAAGTGTAGGGGGTGATTTTTATAACTTATAACTTATAGCTATTTAGTACTTATATAAGATATTATTATTACTATTATATAATAAGCTTAATACTCTTTCTAAAAGTTTCTTTTACTTTTAGTGAAGGCTTTTATAGTTATACTATACCTTTTATTTTATCTAAAGGCCTAGCTATACTTATACTCTTACTATAGTACTAATATAGTATTAGTCTAAGGTTAAATTAATTTCAAGGATTTTAATTCTAATATTTATTTTTAGTTTTTCTTATTATATAAGTATAGGGTGTGTATTTTATAACTTGCGATACTTTTATACTATTAGTATATCTACCTTATATCTTTATAATAGAACCTTTTTAAAAGAAAACTACTATATACTTTACTCTACTTTATTATTAGTCTAGGTTTATAATAGCCTCTAGTACTGGCTTTATCTTCCTATATTTATTAAGGAGCTTCCTATAAGGCTTACTTACTTAGCCTAGTTCTAAGGGGTTAGCTAGAAGAATCGCGAGTTACTATAAACCCCCTCTCTATACTCTTATAATAAGTAAAACTAAAAATAAACACTAGGATTAGATTCCTTAAGGTTAAATACACTCTATATTAATACTATATTATAGCTATAATAAGAGTATAAATATATCTAAGCCTTTTAATATAATAAAAGGTATGATATAACTATATTAGCTTTTATTTAAGGTAAAAGAAATTTTTAATAAAAGCTTTAAGCTTTTTATATAATAGTAATTATAATAATAATAACTTATATTTTAAAACTAAGATAAAGGTAAGCTAAAGGTAAAAAAAGGCTATAAATATAAAGACTATAAAGAAAAAGTAATATTTAAATTATTTAGCTTAGTACTAAAAAATAGTAATAACTTTCTATACTTTAAATAAGTTTAAGTTATTTATATTTTAGTTAATAAAATAATATTATAAAGTTAGACTATAATTAATATACTTATTTAAAGTATAATCTAATATATAGTCAAGTAATTAAAAAAAACTAAATTAAAAATAAAAATAAAAAGCTAAGCTATAATTATTATAAGCTTAGCCTAAGGCTTATTAATAGTAAAAGTAGCTAAGTAAATATTAACTTACTTAAAGTAAAAGGTTTTAATTAAAAGCCTAATTATACTTAAAAACTATTAATATTAATCATTAATTTAAATTAAAAAGGCTATTAAAAATTATTTAATATAATTTTATAATAAAAATTATTATAATTATATACTAAATTTAAAGTAATAATATTATTATTATATTTTAAGAAAATATTTATTATTATTATTTTTACTTACTTTAGCTATAGCTTAAGGCTAATCTTAGTATATCTACCTTATATCTTTATAGTAGAACCTTTTTAAAAGAAAACTATCTTATACTTTACTTTACTTTTTTACTAACTTAGGTTTATATTAGCCCTTAGTACTAGCTTTATTTTCTTACTTTTATTAAGTAGCTTTCTTATAAGGCCTACTATCTTTACTTAATCCTAATAAGGTAAGTTATACTTTTTCCTTTTTTAAATAGTTCTTATATTAAAATAGCCTTAGGCTATTTATAGCTTTTAGCTTTTTTTTTACTATTAAGATTATTAGGCTTAGTTATAATCTTATTTAATTATATTTAATTACTTAGCTTAATAGTCTTATAAGATACTTTAGGTTAGCGCTAATATACCTTTAGTTTACTATAAACTAAAGTTTATAAAGCCTTAGTATTAATTAGCCTTTTAACTATTTATAGTTAAGACTATAAATAGTTATAAGCTTTATAGTTAATAATTATAATAAAAGGCTTTCTTTTATATTTAAGTAATAATAATACTTTTATTAGCCTTAGGCTAATACTAAAGCTTAGTATAAAAATAGCTATTATTATTTATATTATAGTAAACTATTATAGTTTATAAAGGTATTACTCTTATACTAATTACTATATTTCTTATATAATAAGGTAAGCTTAGAATTAGGCTAAATATATACCTTTATATAGATAGTACCTTATCTTTCTTCTTTACTTTATAATTATTAAATACTTATTTTCTTTTTTATTTAAATAAGTATTAGCTTTATATTAGCTATATACTTTCTTTATAGTATAGTATTTAGTAATATACTTTATTTTATAGTACTTAAAGTATTATTAAGTTTAGATTAGCTTATAATAAAGCTTAATATTATAAACTTATAAGTTAAAAACTAAGCTTTACTTATAGAGTTAGTTTATATCTTTAATACCTTTAATACTAAGGATAAGTATTATTCTTTATATATTCTTATACTAAGGCTACCTAATAGTTACTTAAATAGTAAAGATATTATTATTCTTAATTACTACCTTAATAATAGTATTTTCTTCCTTACTTAGAATATCTTAGATATTAACTCCTTTAATAATAACTTATTATACTTTTTAGTATATTACTATATAGCTAGATAAAAAAGCTACTAATATAAAAGCTATACTATAGTTCTAACCTAAGACCTTTTCAATATAGCCTCTATATATAAAAAAGGAAGTTAAAGTATATATAAACTAGATTATAAACTAACTCTTAGAAATTATAAACTAAATAGTATTAAAGTAAAAGTAGAGTAATAAGGGAAAATAAAAGGAATAGTAAATATAAAAAGTAAATAAAGCTAATAAAGCTATAAAAAATATAAAAAAGGAATATCTTAGGTAAAGGATATTAGTATAATAAAAAGAACTAATTAATATAAAGTAAATCTAAGACTAAGTTATAATTAAGGTAAGAAAAAGTAACTAAAGAAAATACCTTAATAAGGCTATAAGTATAGCTAATAAGTTATAAAGAATAAAAAAGTAGGTAAAGGTTTATATTATAAAGGGCCTATAATAAAGAAAGATATTAAACTTTAAACTAAAAATAAAGTAGTATTACTTATAAAAACTTATAAAAAGAAGGCTATAGTCTTAGCTAATAAATTCTTCTTAAGCTTATCTTATAACCTACTACTATATTAGCCCTTTACAAATACTAAAATAAAGGCAATAGTAAAGATAAAGAAGCTTTAGGCTATTATTAAGGCCCTTAAGCTTTAAAAGGTATAAAATAAAGATAGAGTTTTAAATAGCCTAATTAAGGTATATAGTAAACTACTAGTAAAGACTTTTATAAAGCTAACTAATATATTACTTTACCTTAGCTACTACCTAAGGCAGTTCTAGTCTATAGTTATATATATTCTCCTAAAACTAAGTAAGATAATAGAGTAGTAGAAAGAGGCTAAGGTATAGCGCTTAATTGTTAGGGGGTTTGCAGGCTAAGTAAAGGTTTATAGGGGTAGCGCTATAGAAGGTATTATATAGCTATCTTAAAGGTAGGTATTATAGGTAATAAGATTAATTCCTTAACCTTCCTCTTTACTAAGCTAGGCCTAATAAAGCTTTTATCCTAGTCTTAATCTAGCTAATCTAGCTTATCTAGTTAATCTAGCCTTCTATCTCTCCTATTCCCTAATAAAGTACCCCCTTTACTATAGCTATATCCTTAGGCTATATAAAGCCCCTCTCTACAGGCCTATCCTAGAACTAACTATAAGCCCCCCTCTTTTTATAAAGGCTTTAAATAAGGCTTAAAGGGATTATATTATAAGCTTAAAAAGAAAAAAGGTCTATTATATTATATATTTATTACTAACTATATATATCCTTTCTCTTATATCTTATATATAGTAGGGCTATAGCTTCTTTAAATCTTATATATAGCAGGGCTATAGCTTCTTTAAATCTCTTTAATCTTATACACTGCAGGGCCTTAATAGTACTATCTAGTCCCTCTAGGCGTCTGCCTTAACCTAGCTTTTATTAATTGTAACGCTATGCTATAGCTTCTAGTATATATCCTTTCTCTTATATCTCTCTAAAGGCTATATCTCTAATACTTTTAAGTATATCCTCCTTTATATATAGCTTACTACTTCTATATAGTATCTCTATACTATAATAGGTATAGCTATATAGGATAATTAGGCTATATATAGCTAAAAGGTTTATAGTTTAGTATAAAAGAGGCTATATATTATTATATCTTACTTTTTCCTTTCTACCTTCTTTCTTTACTATTATAATATAGCTATATAGAATTTATAATCTAATGTTAAGTAAGTATTAAAAGCTTAGATTAACTAAGCCTATAAGCTAGCTATAAGGTTATAGTAAGGGTAAGGATAAAAGGTTAAGGTGCCCTTAGAAGGTTATTACTTAATTTCTCTTCTTTTATTATTCTAATAGAGTTATAAGGTAATAGTAATAAAGCTATAAAAAGGCTATAAATTAACTCTAAGAGGTTAAGCTTTTAGATAATAAGGATAATAATAAGGATAATAATAAGGTAATAAGGTAAAAAAGTAATAAAGTAATAAAGTAATAAAGTAATAAAGTAATAAAGTAATAAAGTAATAAAGTAATAAAGTAATAAAGTAATAAAGTAATAAAGTAATAAAGTAATAAAGTAATAAAGTAATAAAGTAATAAAGTAATAAAGTAATAAAGTAATAAAGATATTAAAGATATTAAAGGATATATAAGATAATTAAAATAGATAAAAGAATAATAAGTAAAGAAAGTATAAGATAGTAGTATATTTATAAAGCTATTATATTCTTACTATACTTCCTATAACTAATAGTTAACCTACCTTAGATTAATAAGGGGGGGGAGAAATTAAAATATTAGAGATTTTATAGGCTAAGTAAAGGTTTATAGGGATAGTGCTATAGAAGGTATTATATAGCTATCTTAAAGGTAGATATTATAGGTAATAAGATTAATTCCTTAACCTTCCTCTTTACTAGGCTAGGCCTAATAAGGCTTTTATCCTAGTCTTAATCTAGCTAATCTAGCTTATATAGCTAATCTAGCCTTCTATCTCTCCTATCCCCTAACATTAATATTACTTCTTAATAAAGTTAGTAAAGTAGTTAAAATAGTTATAATATATTACTTTATAACTATAATAAAAATAAAAAGGATTCTTTTAAAAGAGCAGTTAAGTAATTATAAAGGGAGATTAATAAAAATAGTAATATAAATAGTAAAGGACATTAAAAGAATAGCCTAAAACTAGTATAAGGTAACCTTACTACTATAACTTAACTTAAAGAGGGCTTATAATTAGGTAAACTATAAATAGCTAATATATACTATAGTAGAACTAAAGTTTAATAATATACTAGTATAATAAACTTAGGGCTTTTTTAAAGTAAAAATAGCCTAGCTTTAGTTTAAAAAGAGAGAGTTAAAGCTATTTAATATTTAGTTTAGTATACTATAAGGCTTCCCTTTATCCTTTATCTTATTCTTCTTTATATTACCTTTTTATATTAAGACCTTAAAAATTAGCTTAGGCTTATAGTTATAAAGTACTCTAATAATACTAATCTCTTAGCTTATAGAAAGACTATAGGCTAGACCTAGCGCTGCCTTAAGGCTACTTAGGAGATATATAGGGAATAGTTAAAGAGAGTTAGCTTATATTTTAAACTAGGGAAAAGTAAACTTATTTACTTTATAAGGACCTGCGCAGCAGATACTATAGCTGTCTACCTTAGCCCTAATATAGTCGCCCCTATCGCCTTAGCCTGCTTTCTAGAAAGGCAGGAAGGCCTAGATAATAGTATAGTAATAGGTTAGGGGAAGGGGTAAGTAAGAGTATAGTAATAGAGGAAGGTAGTAGTAATAGAAGATAAAGGAGGAAAGAAAGAGATAAAGAGTAAGGGTAAAGGAGGGAGAGATATAAGGCTTAGGGCTATATAATTATAAAGAGAGTATAAAGGTAAAGGGAAAGTAAGAGGAAAGTAAATAATAAGAGTATAAGGTATAGCGCTTAGAAAGGTATATATATATATAAGGCTATTCTAATCTTATAAAGAGGAATAAAAAGAAAAAAGAGAATAAAAGAAAGATAAAAAGATATAAAAAAGGCTAAGAAAAGGCTAGCTATAAGATAAAAAAGTTAGTATATTACCTAAGTTAGTTAAAGATAACTAAATAAAGATAATACTTTAAGTAATATATTACTAATTATAATATTAGTTATATAAGATAAGTTTATAAAAATAGGACTAAAGTAGGCTTATATAGCTAGGTATAAAGTAATATTAAGAGTAGTATTCTATACCTTAGAATTAGAGGAGTTTAGTAGCCTTATAGATAAGATTAAATAAATAAAAGAAAAGACTAGACCTAAAGTGTAAATAAAATAAAAGGGGTTTTTAGCTTAAGATAGGTTTCCTTTTCTAATAATAGAAAAGAAGCACTAGGCTATAATTAGTAGTAACTAGAGTAATAGAAATAAAATAATATTTTTTTTATTTAAATAATTATAAAATAGCTCTAATATAAGAATACTAAAAGAATAACCTTTATCTTTAATATTAAAAGTATTAAAAAAGTGGACTAATTATATAAAAAAGGCTTAGTTCTTAACTTTTAGGTTTATACTATTAAGCTTTATTATAAGCTTATTTAAAAGCTATTTAGTATAAGAAAGGCCGCGATTTATAAAAATTACCCCCCTATACCTATATAATACCTAAAAACAAAAACAAATAATAGAATTAAATTCCTTAGGGCTAAAAAGACCTTATACTAGTACTATATTAATCTTATAATAAAGGTATAGGTATAGGTATATTAGTAGATATTAATATAACTAGTTTAAAAGGCCTAAATATACCTTTATATAAAGGCTAAAAAAATCTTACTAAGAATAACCTTATAAAGATTATCTAATAAATATAATAGTAATAATTACCTAAGCCTTAAGGCTAAGCTAAAGCTAAGTTAAAAATAAATAATAACTTAGAATTTAAAGACTATAAATAAAAGGTATTTACTACTATATATATAATAGTTTTAAAAGACTTTTTACTTTTTAAAGTATAAAAGGTAGTATATATTTTAGTTAATAAGGTTATATTATAAGCTTAGGCTATAATTAATATACTTTTTTAAAGTATAATTTTATAAGTAGCTAAGTAAGTAAGATAAGATAAGCTATTAATAAAGGTATAAAGCTAGGTAATAGTTCTTATAAGACTAGCCTAGAACCTAATAATAATAAAAGTAGCTTAGTAAGTATTAGCTTATTATAAGTAAAAGGTTTTAATTAAAGGGCTAACTATTATAAATAATTACTATTAATATTTACTAACTAAGATTAAAAAGGCTATAAACTAAGCTATTAAAAAGAATAAAGCTAAAACTATTATAGCTATATATTAGCTTTAGAGTATAAATATAGTTATAATATTTAAAAAGGATATAAAAAAATAGCTATAAAAAATAAATAGGTTAAGGCTATATTTAGACTTAGTATAGTAATATATTAAAGAGTATAATAAGTTATTATTAAAGGAGTTAATATTTAAAATATTCTTAGTAAAGAAGAAAACACTATTATTAAAATAGTAATTAAAAATAATAATATCCTTATTATTTAAGTAACTATAAAAAGGCCTTAGTATAAGAATATATAAAAAATAATACTTATCTTTAATATTAAAGGTATTAAAGATATAAACTAACTTTATAAGTAAGGCTTAGTCTTTAATTTATAAGTCTATATTATTAAGCCTTATTATAAGCTAATTTAACTTTAATAATACTTTAAGTATTATAAAATAAAGTATATTACTAAATACTATATTATAAAAGAGATATATAGCTAATATAAAGCTAGTACTTATTTAAATAAAGAAAAAAATAAATACTTAATAGTTATAAAGTAAAAAATAAGAATAAAGTATTACCTATATAAAAGTATATATTTAGTCTAATTCTAAGCTTACTTTATTATATAAAAAGTATAATAGTTAATATAAAAGTAATACTTTTATAAACTATAATAGTTTATTATAGTATAAATAATAATAGCTATTTTTATACTAAGCTTTAGTATTAACCTAAAGCTAATAAAGGTATTATTATTTAAATATAAAAAAAGGCCTTTTATTATAGCTATTAACTATAAAGCTTATAACTATTTATAATCTTAATTATAAGTAGTTAAAAGGCTAACTAATACTAAGGCCTTATAAACCCTTAGTTTATAGTAAACTAAAGGTATATTAATACTAACCTAAAGTATATTGTAAGACTATTAGGCTAAGTAATTAAATATAATTAGAAAAAAATATAACTTAGCTTAATAATTTTAATAATAAAAGAAAAGTAAAAGCTATAAGTAGCCTAAAGTTATCTTAGTATAAGAACTACTTAAAGAAAAAGAAGGTATAACTAACCCTCTTAAAACTAAGTAAAGATAATAAGCCTTATAAAAAAGCTACTTAATAAAAAAAGGAAAATAAAGCTATTACTAAAGGCTAATATAAACCTAAGCTAGTAAAAAAGTAAAGTAAAATATATAGTAGTTTTTTCCTAAAAAGGTTCTATTATAAAAATATAAGGTAGATATACTAAGATTATAGCTAGAGTAAGGAAAATAAATAAATAAATAAGCTTATTTAACCTTAATAATACTATAAGTACTATAAAATAAGATATATTATTAAATATTATATAGTAAAAGTAATATATAGCTAGTATAAAGTTAGCGTTTATCTTAATAATAAAAAATATAAGTATTTAATTATTATAAAATAAAGGATTAAAATATAATATTATTTATATAAAAGTATATATTTAGCTTAATCTTAAGCTTATATTATTATATAAAAGGTATAAGAAATAATAAAAGAGAAGTATTTATATTAGCTATAATAATTTATAGTAATATAAATACTTATAATAATAATAATAATAATACTTATACTAAGGTTTAGCCTTAGCTTAATACTCTTATAAATATTACTTTTAAAGTAAAAAGAATAACCCTTATAGGCTATAATTAACTATAAGTTATAAGACTATATATAGGCTTAACTATATCTAGTAAAGTTAACTCTAAATAATAAATCCTACTAGTTAAGTTAATAATAAGCTAGAGGTATATTAGCACTAACCTATTAGGGGATAGAATAAGGTATTAGCGTATTCGCAGCGAAGACCCTTCTAAAGATTAATATATTATTATCTTATACTCTAAAACTTCTTACTCTCTTAGAATTTATACTATAGTAATCTACCTTTATCTACCCTATATATACCTTAGTACTTACCTTTATTACCTATCTTTAATAGTTTAATCTCTTTTTAATACCTTTAATTAAGGTAAGGTTAATTATTAGAAGGTAATATACTAGACTTAAAGTAAATCTTATTTTAATAATAACTTAGATATAATACCTTTACCTAAAATATATAATAATAATATAAAAGTAGCTTAATCTTAGTAACACTAAACCTAACTACTAATACTCTACCTTTAACCTAGCTAGCCTTAATATCCCTTAAAAACCTTACTAAGTAAGAGCTAAACCTTTATATCTTATATATAAAGAAGTTACTTTAAATTTAAATAAAAAAGGATTACTTTATAGCCTTTAAAAAAAATAAAGACTTACTAATAAGGTGTTAGGGGATAGGAGGGGCTAGAGGGCTTAGGTTAGCTAGATCAGCCGGATAGCCTAGATTAGGGTTAGGATTAGGATAAAAGCCTTATTAGGCCTAGCCTAGAGAGAGGAAAGGTTAGGAATCAATATTATCACTACCTTCTACCTACCTTTATAATGCCTTTATAATACCCTTAACCTTACTACTCTTATAAACCTTTACTTAGCTATAAAAATATACCTAATAGTTTAATTCCTAAGACTTTTTATTTTACTAAGGTAAGCTAACTATTAGTTATAGGAAAAGCCTACTATTAAGGGTATTTCTAGTATATTTAAATAAAGTATTATAGTAACCTTATAATAGCTTTATAGTAGCTATACTAGTAGCTTTATAATAGCCTTAGGTAATAAAAAAAGAGAACCTTATTATAGCTCCTTTATTAGTCTCTTATAGGACCTTTATAGCTATATTAACTTAAGGGGGGACTTAACCTTTTATATCTCTTATAGCTACCTTTACTATAGCCTTAAAGCTAAGTTATAGGCTTTTATTATCTTAGTTAATTAACTATACCTTTTTTAATTAATTAGCCCTTTCTTAGCTATAATAATACTACTAACTATATTATTATATATACTACTAATCTATAAGGTCTTTAAAGGTTTTTTACTATATCTTTACTTTTAAAAACTAAAGATAAGAGGATAAGAATATATATATAAGAGCTAGAGAGAGTTATTAACTATATATTACCTATATACTAGCTATATATTAGCTATATATATATATAAGAGAATATAAGAGGGAATATAAAAGAGAGTAACTATAAGGAAAAAGGTAAAGGAAAAGATCTTAGTAGCTTTCTTTTATTATCCTCTTTAGGCTATATATAGCTAATTAACCTATATAGTTACGCTTACTATATAATCCCTATAAAGATACTATAAAGGTATAGTAAGGCTATAAATAAAAATAAAGAGAAGCTTTATAGTAAAGATATTATAATAAAGCTATAGTATCTCTGTAAAGATATATCTACTATAGTATAAAAGGATATTAGCTTTAAGTACACTTAAGGGCTAAGGGCTATATACTTACTAGCTATATAGTGTATAGTATATATATAAGATACCTTATATATATATAAGAAGGGCTTAGAAAAGAGATATAAAAAAGCTATAGCTTTACTATATATAATTATTAAAAAAGCCTTAAGAAAAAGAGATAAACTTAATAATAGATCTAAGAGATAATTAATAGGTCTATTATATATAAGACCAAAGAGCTTTTAAAGGTACTGCGATTTCCTATTAATACTATAGCGCTATTACTATATTTAAGATTATACTACTATTACCTTTATAAATAAGCCTTACTAAAAAAGATTTAAAGAAAATAAAAAGAATTAGCTACTATAATATATATTATAAGAAGGGAAAAAGTAAGGATTTTATTATAATAGAGATAGAGCTAAAACGCCTTTATATAAAGGAAGAAGGAAGATTAAGCTAGGTCCTTATAATAATAAAGGGAAGTCGCTAAAGCCTTACTAGAAAGATAAAAAGAAGATACTATTAATAAAGGAAGCTAATAGATTTTTTATTTTCTTTTTATTTTTTTTATTTTTTTTAAGATCCTAGTAAATCTCCTTTAAGCCTTATCTAAAGCCTTTTTAAAGGAAAGGGGGGCTTATAGTTAGCTCTAGGATATATCTATAGGAGGGGGTTATAAAGGCCTTAGGATAAGGCCTTAGAAAGAGGGGTAGCCTGTTAGGGGATAGGAGGGGCTAAAGGGCTTAGGTTAGCTAGATTAGCTAGATAGCCTAGATTAGGGTTAGGATTAGGATAAAAGCCTTATTAGGCCTAGCTTAAAGAGAGGAAGGGTTAGGAATTAATATTATTACTACCTTCTACCTACCCTCTATAATGCCTTTATAATACCCTTAACCTCGCTGCTCTTATAAACCTTTACTTAGCTGTAAAAATACACCTAATATAAGGTTAATACTAATATAGTTACTAAATGTTAAGTTATTTAGCTTAGAACTAAAGTATTTTTATAGTAAAAGACTACTAAGGCTAATATTGCTATTTATTATAAAGTATAAAAGGAAGTTTTAAAGTAAACTATAAACCTTTCTTATAGCGATAAAGTTATACTTCTATATCTAGCTAAAAAGCTTTAAAAATAATAGAACTTAAGTTATATTTATAGTAGCCTTTTTTTTATAAAATATATATAGTAAATAAAATATAGACTTTAAATTAGAATATAAAAGATAGATTTAAAATATTACTCAAGTAGTTTTTTTTAAATATAGCTTAAGAATAGTATTAGTAATAGGCTTACTAATTACCTTAATATATATATAACTAATAAGTCTTTTTTAACTTATAAGTATAAAATTCTAAGTATTCTTAAATTAATATAAAGCTATTAAGAGTAAACTTTTAAAGCTATTATTACCTATTTATAGGATTTATAGCTTTAATTAATACCTTTAAAAGAATATTTATATATAAATCCTTAGTAGTAAAGTCCTTTTAATCTAGTAATAAAGAAAGTAGTAAGGAATTATTATAAAAACTCTTTTAAAGATATCAAAAGTTTTACTAACTTTATTAGTATTAGGTTCCTTTATAGCTTTATATACTTTACTTACTAAGCCTTATATAAAAAACTTATAGTTCTTATATTATAGTAACCTTTTATTTCAACTTATATACTATAAGTGTAAAAGGCTATATTATAAGACCTAATACTAAGCTAAGCCCTAAATTATACCTCTTATAGTAATAATTAGTATACTACTTTACTTTATAACTAATTAGTAAACTAATAGTAATCTTTTACTAAAAGCCTTTTAATACTTATAAAGCTAAATAATAAGCCTATAAGTAACTAATATTATATCTAAGGATATATAAACCTTAATACTATTTATTTATTTATTTTCCTTACTCTAGCTATAATCCTAATATATCTACCTTATATCTTTATAATAGAACCTTTTTAAGAGAAAACTACTATATATTTTACTTTACTTCTTTACTAGCCTAGGTTTATATTAGCCCTTAATACTAGCTTTATCTTTCTTTTTTTATTAAATAGCTTTTTTATAAAGCCTACTATCTTTACTTAGTCTTAGAGAGTTTAATTATACCTTTTCCTTTCTTAAGTAGTTTTTATATTAAAGTAACCTTAAGCTACTTATAGCTTTTACTTTCCTTTTACTATTAAACCTAGTAAGCTAAGTTATAGTCTTATCTAATTATATTTAATTACTTAGCCTAATAATCTTATAATATACTCTAGGTTAGCGCTAATATATATCTAGTTTACTATAAACTAAGGGTTTATAAAGCCTTAATATTAGTTAGCCTTTTAACTATTTATAATTAGAACTATAAGTAGTTATAAGCTTTATAGTTAATAACTATAATAAAAGGCCTTTTTTATATTTAAATAATAGTACTTTTATTAGCCTTAGACTAATACTAAAGCTTAATATAAGAGTAATTATTATTATTTGTATTATAGTAAACTACTATAGTTTATAAAAGTATTACTTTTATACTAATTATTATACTTTTTATATAATAAAGTAAGCTTAGGACTAAGCTAAATATATAATATTTTCTTTCTTACTAAAGATATTTTAAATATTAACTCCTTTAATAATAACTTATTATACTTTTTAATATATTACTATACTAGGTCTAAATATAGCCTTAACCTATTTATCTTTTATAGCTATTTTTTTTATATTCTTTTTAAATATAATAATTATATTCTTATTTTAAAGCTAATATATAGCTATAGTAGTTCTAGCTCTATCCTTTTTAATAGCTTAGTTTATAGCCTTTTTAATTTTAGTTAGTAAATATCAATAGTAATTATCTATAATAATTAGCCCTTTAATTAAAACCTTTTACTTATAGTAAGCTAGTATTTACTAAGCTACTCCTACTATTATTAGGTTCTAGGCTAGTCCTACCTTAATACTATTATAATTAAATTAGCTTATATTTAAATAAGTAGCTAATAGGTTATTATAAATATACTCTTTAACTTAAAGAGTAAAGTAATACTAGTAAATAAGAAAGTTACTAAAGATATACTATTATCTTATAGGCTTTATATTAATATAATAGTAAAAGACTCCTTACTTTATATATATAAAAAGACTTTAAAAGTATTTAAGCTTAAAAAATAATTAAAGTATAGTAAAAAGACTACTCTTTAACTATATAGTAGTAAATATTATAAATAATATAATTTTAAGCCTTTTTTAGTTTAAAAGAATAAACCTAAGAATTAGGTAGAAAAATAATAAATAAAACTACTTTTTTTAAAAAGAAACTCTTTACTCTTTTATATTACCTTTATAAATAGAAAACCTTATAAAAAATTATAAGACTATAAAGATTATTACTATTCTAAAAAAAAGAATAAGATTAAGTAATGAAAATATTTATAAAGATACTATAAACCTTTTACTAAAAATATATAAAGTATATAAATATTTTTAATAAAGAAAAAGCTATTAAATTAGAATATTTTATAAGAGGCTGCGAGCTATAAAAATCGCCCCCCTACGCTTATATAATACTAAAAAGTAAAAATAAATAATATAAGTAAATTCCTTAGGGCTAAAAGAACCTTATATTAGTGCTATATTAATCCTATAGTAAAGGTATAGGTATAAGTGTATTAGCAGATATTAATATAACTAGTTTAAAAGCTTTAAAGGGGCTTTTATATAAAGGCTAAATTTTTTTTTATAAAAGATAACCTTATAAAGGTTATTTAGTAAATATAATAGTAATAACTATCTAAGCCTTAAAGCTAGGCTAAAGCTAAGCTAAGGATAGTAATAACTTAGAATTTAAAAACTATAAATAGGAGATATTTACTACTATATATATAATAATCCTAAAGGACTTTTTACTCTTTAAAGTATAGAAAATAGTATATACTTTAGTTAATAAGGTTATATAATAAGCCTAAGCTATAACTAATATACTTATTTAAAGTATAATTTAATAAATAGTTAAATAAGTAAGATAAAATAAGAAATTAATAAAAGTATAGAGCTAGGTAATAGTTACTATAAGATTAGCTTAAAACCTAATAATAATAAGAGTAGCTTAGTAAGTATTAGCTTACTATAAGTAAAAGGTTCTAATTAAAAGGCTAATTATTATAGATAATTACTATTAATATTTACTAACTAGGATTAATAAGGCTATTAACTAAGCTATTAAAAAGAATAATATTAAAACTATTATAACTATATATTAGCTTTAAAGTAAGAATATACTTATTATATTTAAAAAAAATATAAAAAAAATAGCTATAAAAAATAAATAAGTTAAGGTTATATTTAAACTTAGTATAATAATATATTAAAAGGTATAATAAGTTATTATTAAAAGAGTTAATATTTAAAAGATTCTTAGTAAAAAAGAAAATATTATTATTAAAATAGTAATTAAAAATAATAATATTCTTACTATTTAAATAACTATAAGTTAGCCTTAGTATAAAAGTATATAAAGAATAATACTTATTCTTAGTATTAAAGGTATTAAAGATATAAACTAACTTTATAAGTAAGGCTTAGTTTTTAATTTATAAGTTTATACTATTAAGCTTTATTATAAGCTAATCTAATTTTAATAATACTTTAAGTATTATAAAATAAAGTATATTACTAAATATTATACTATAAAGAAAGTATATAGTTAATATAAAGCTAATACTTATTTAAATAAAAAAGAAAATAAGTACTTAATAGTTATAAAGTAAAGGATAAGAATAAAGTACTATTTATATAAAGGTATATATTTATCTTAGTCTTAAGCTTACCTTATTATATAAAAGGTATAGTAATTAGTATAAGAGTAGTACTTTTATAAACTATAGTAATTTACTATAATATAAATAATAATAGTTACCTTTATACTAAGCTTTAGTATTAGCTTAAAAATAATAAGAGTATTATTATCTAAATATAAAAAAAGGCCTTTTACTATAGTTATTAACTATAAAGCTTATAACTACTTATAGTTTTAACTATAAATAGTTAAAAAGCTAATTAATACTAAAGCCTTATAAGCCCTTAGTTTATAGTAAACTAAAGGTATATTAGAGCTAACTTAAAATATACTATAAAACTACTAAGCTAAGTAATTAAATATAATTAGATAAGACTATAACTTAGCTTAGTAATCTTAAGAGTAAAACCTAATAATGTAAAAAAAACTATAAGTTATAAAAATCACCCCCTTACGCCTATATAATACTTAAAAATAAAAATAAATAATAGAATTAAATTCCTTAAGGCTAAAAAGACTTTATACTAGTATTATATAAATCTTATAGTAATAGTATAAGTATAGGTATATTAGTATATATTAATATAACTAGTTTAGAAAGCTTAAAAGTGCTTTTAATTAAAAGCTAAAAAAATCTTACTAAGAATAACCTTATAAAGGCTATTTAGTAAATATAATAGTAATAATTACCTAAGCTTTAAAATTAAGCTAAAGTTAAGCTAAGGATAAATAATAACTTAGAATTTAAAAACTATAAATAAAAGGTATTTACTATTATATATATAATAGTTTTAAAAGACTTTTTACTTTTTAAAATATAAAAGGTTATATATACTTTAGTTAATAAGATTATATTATAAGCTTAAGCTATAACTAATATATTTATCTAAAGTATAATTTAATAAGTAGTTAAGTAAGTAGAATAAAATAAGCTATTAATAAAGGTATAAAGCTAGGTAATAATTACTATAGAATTAGCTTAGAACCTAATAATAGTAAAAGTAACTTAGTAAATATTAACTTATTATAAGTAAAAGATTTTAATTAAAGGGCTAACTATTATAAATAATTACTATTAATATTTACTAACTAAGATTAAAAAGGCTATAAACTAAGCTATTAAGAAGAATAAAGCTAGAACTATTATAGTTATATATTAGCTTTAAAGTAAAAATATAGTTATTATATTTAATAAGAATATAAAGAAAATAGCTATAAAAGATAAATAAATTAAAGCTATATTTAAACTTAGTATAATAATATATTAAAAAGTATAATAAGTTATTATTAAAAGACTTAATATTTAAAATATTCTTAGTAAAGAAAAAGATATTATTATTAAAATAATAATTAAAAATAATAATATTTTTATTATTTAAATAATTTTAAAAAGGACTTAATATAAGAATATATAAAAAATAATATTTATTTTTAATATTAAAGGTATTTAAAATATAAATTAATTTTATAAGTAAAGCTTAGTTTTTAACTTATAAGTTTATACTATTAAGCTTTATTATAAGCTAATCTAACTTTAATAATACTTTAAGTATTATAAAATAAAGTATATTACTAAATACTATATTATAAAGAAAGTATATAATTAGTATAAAGCTAGTATTTATTTAAATAAAAAAGAAAATAAATACTTAATAATTATAAAGTAAAAGATAAGAATAAAGTATTACTTATATAAAGGTATATATTTAGCTTAATTCTAAGCCTATTTTATTATATAAAAAGTATAGTAGTTAGTATTAAAGTAATATTTTTATAAATTATAATAGTTTACTATAATATAAATAATAATAGCTACTTTTATACTAAGCTTTAGTATTAGCCTAAAACTAATAAAAATACTATTACTTAAATATAAAAAAAAGCCTTTTACTATAACTATTAACTATAAAGCTTATAACTACTTATAATCTTAATTATAAATAGTTAAAAAGCTAACTAATACTAAGGCCTTATAAACCCTTAGTTTATAATAAACTAAAGATATATTAGCACTAACTTAAAGTATATTATAAAACTATTAGGCTAAGTAATTAAATATAATTTAATAAAACTATAACCTAGCCTAATAGTCTTAATAGTAAAGGGAAAGTAAAAGCTATAAATAGCCTAAGGTTATCTTAATATAAGAATTACTTAAGAAAGAAAAAGGTCTAATTAACCTTCTTAAGACTAAGTAAAGATAATAAGTTTTATAAGAAAGCTACTTAATAAAAGAAAGAAGATAAAGCTAATACTAAGAGCTAATATAAATCTAAGCTAGTAAAAAAGTAAAGTAAAGTATATAGTAGTTTCTTCTTAAAAAGGTTCTATTATAAAGATATAAGGTAGATATACTAGGATTATAGCTAGAGTAAGGAAAATAAATAAATAATAAATCTTAATAATAAAGGGAGAGCTAAAGGCTATAGGTAGTCTAAAGCTACCTTAGTATAGAAACTATTTAAAGAAGAAAAAGGTATAACTAATCCCCCTAAGACTAAGTAAAGATAATAAGCCTTATAAGAAAGCTACTTAATAAGAGATAGAAAATAAAGCTAGTACTAAGGGCTAATATAAACCTAAGCTAGTAAAGAAGTAAAGCAAAGTATATAGCAGTTTTTTCCTAAAAAGGTTCTATTATAAAGATATAAGGCAGATATACTAAGATTAGCCTTAGGCTATAGCTAGAGTAAAGAAATAAATAGATAAATAAAAATATTTTATAAGTAGGATATATATAATTAACTTAACTAAAGGCTTAAAAATACTATAAAGACTTATTTACTCTTTTACTATAAAAGACCTAAAAGCTTTTTATGAATAGTTTAATAATATTATAAAAAAAGGTTAGATTAAAAGATTAATAAGTCTTTATAAAGCCTTAATATTATTTATACAAAAAAAAGGAAAAGGCTATATTTTTATATTAACTTTAAAATATAAAAATAAAGCCTTACTACTCTCTCTCTTAGAAATTCTCAATTACCTTAAGGGAGTAAAAGTATTTATAAAGCTAAACTTAAAAGATAAATATTACTAAATATATATTTATAATGTTAGGGGATAGAAGAGATAGAAGGCTAGATTAGCTAGATTAGCTAGATTAGCTAGATTCAGACAAGGATAAAAGCCTTATTAGGCCTAGCCTAGCAGAGAGGAAGGTTAAGAAATCAATCTTATTACCTATAATACCTACCTTTAAGATAGCTATATAATACCTTTTATAGCGCTACCCTTATAAACCTTTACTTAGCCTATAAAACCCCTAACATTTTAATTCATTCCCCCCCTTATTAACTTAAGGTAGGCCAACTATTAGTTATAAAAAGCATAGTAAGAATATAATAGCTTTATTAATACACTACTATTTTATACCTTCTTTACCTATTATTCTCTTATTTATTTTAACTATCTTATATATCCTTTAATACCTTTATTACTTTAATTACTTTATTACTTATTATTATTCTTATTATTTAAAGGCTTAACCTTTTAGAGTTAATTTACAGCCTCTTTATAGCTTTATTATTATTACCTTATAACTTTATTAAGATAATAAAAGAAAAGAAATTAAGTAATAACCTTCTAAGGGCACCTTAAGCTTTTATCCTTACCCTTACTATAAGCCTATAGCTAGCTTATAGGCTTAGTTAATCTAAGCTATTAATACCTACTTAATATTAGCTTATAGGTTCTTTATAGCTATATTATAGTAGTAAAGAAAGAAGATAGAAAGGAAGAAGTAAAAGATAATAGTATATAGCCTCTTTTATACTAAATTATAAACCTTTTAGCTATATATAGCCTAATTATTTTATATAGCTACGCCTATTACAGTGTAGAGATACTATAAGGAAGTAGCGAGTTATATATAAAGGAGGATATACTTAAAAGTGTTAAAGGTATAGCCTTTAGAGAGATATAAGAGAAAGGATATATACTAGAAGCTATAGTATAGTGTTATAATTAATAAAAGCTAGGTTAAGGCAGACGCCTAGAGGGACTAGATAGTACTGTAAAGGCCCTGCTATACATAAGATTTAAAGCGAAGAAGCTGTGGCCCTGCTACGTACAAGATTTAAAGAAGCTGTGGCCCTGCTATACACAAGATTCGAAGCGAAGAAGCTGTGGCCCTGCCACGTATAAGATTCGAAGCGAAGAAGCTATAGCCCTATCAGGTATAAGATATAAGAGAAAGGATATATATAGTTAGTAATAAATATATAACATAATAGACCTTCTTTGTTTTTAAGCTTATAGTGTAATTCCTTTAAGCCTTATTTAAAGCCTTTATAAAGAGAGGGGGGCTTTATATAGCCTAGGGATATAGCTATAGTAGAGGGGGCGCCTTATTAAGGGATAGGAAAGATAGAAGGCTAGATTAGCTAGATTAGCTAGATAAGCTAGATTAAGATAAGGATAAAAGCCTTATTAGGCCTAGCCTAGCAGAGAGGAAGGTTAAGGAATTAATATTATTACCTATAATACCTACCTTTAAGATAGCTATGTAATGCCTTCTACAGCGCTACCCCTATAAACCTTTACTTAGCCTATAAAACCCCTGATATATAAAGAAGATAAGTAAAAGATAGTATTTTACTACTAATATAGTTATTTTAAATACTATATTATACTCAATAGCCTTACTCATATACTAATAACCTTTTAAGAATATATTAATAATATTTGATATAGCCTAATTAATTTTACTTCTATTGTTTACCTTAATAATATTCTAATATATAGTAATAACCTTAAAGCGTATATATAATATATTTATAAAAAAAGGAATAAATATAAAAAAACACCTATACTAACTAATATAATAGTTTAAAATAAAAAATAACTTTAGATATAGTTTTACTAAGCTTAATTTACTTATCTTTAATTATTTATACTTATAATAAATATAGTATAAAGGTAAGAGTAAATTAGATAAAAGTTAATAAAAGAAATTATAAGCTTACTTTAAGCTAGTATAAAGAAAGTATAGCTTTAAATTCTTTAAATTTAGGACTATAATATAAATATTAGTTAAAGGTAATTAAAAAAAGATTTTAATTAAAAAAGTAAAAGTAAGTATATATAAGACTTTATAAACTAATTCTAAGGGCTATTACTAAAGCTTAGGTAATAGTTAAAGTTTTATTATATTAAAAAGAAAAGTAGAGCTATACTATAATTAAAGTAAGAATAATAATAACTATTATTATAATAATAAAGATAAAACTTTATAATATAATATAAAAAGTAATTAAAGATATAAGTATAAAGAACATATATATAATAATAGCTATAGCGCTAGTAATATAAGCCTTAGTTAAAAAAAGGTAAAGATAGTTTATTTAAAGCTTAAAAAAGATATTATAATTAAAAGTAATATTATCTTTATAAACTATTAAAAGAGATCCTTAGTAAAATTATTAGTATAATTAACTAAGCTATTAGCTTAGTAAGTAATATAATAATAGTTTAGTACTTTTAAAATAGTTATACTAGTTTTATTTAAAAGGAGTTTTAAAAAAATATATTATTAAGAGGTAAATAAAGGTAATATTTAACTTAAAGATAAAATAAATTAAGTAAATTTATTAAGTTATTATTAAAAGTATTAATATTTAGAATGTTAAAAAAGCTAGTAATAAAAAACTACTTAAAGAGATATATAAGAAAAATAGTAAAATAGTCCTTAAGGTAATTATAAAGTAGCCTTAAGGTATTATAGCTTTAAGAATAATTATAGTCTTAAGAATTATAATTATAGTAAAAATAAATTAGCTTTATTAAGATAGCCTTTATTTTAGGTTATAACTTTATATAGTAAAGCTATATATAAAAGAGGTTTACTTATAATAATACTTTAAGTACTTAAAAATAAAATATACTATAAGGTATAATATTAATAAGTACCTTTATAGCTAATATAAAGCTAGAATATATAAAAGTAGTAAAGAGTAGTGCTTTATAAAGATAAGAGGAATATATATAAGATACTACCTTTACTAAGGGCTATATTTAGCCTAAACCTAAGACTACTCTAAGACCTAAGTATAGTAAGATAAAGCTAAAGAGTATTACCTATATAAACCCTAGACCTTTATAAAGATACTAAAAAAATACTAAACTAAATTAATTATTATAGTAAATATTAGCTAAAAAGGATTTAAAGATTTAAAAGAATTAAAAGATAATTAATAAATTAACTTTAAAAAGATAGTCTAAGAATAATATAGCCTTACCTATCTAATAGCTAATATATTAAGGTAGTTTTAAATATACTAATTAACTTTCTTAGCTTTTTAAAAAAAAGCTATAATAAGTATTCCTTTAATCTAAAAAGAAAAGGAATACCCTTAACTATAATAAACAATATTACTAAAGAACTAGCTATAAGGCTAGAATAGTATTATACTCCTTTTAACCTAATAAACTAATAGTAATTATAATATTATATTAAAATATTATAAAGAATTAAAGTCTTAATAAGTTAGCGCTTTAAAACCTAGCTAAATATAATATAATTATATTATAGGAAGTTAAGGTTAATAGCTATACTAAGAAGCTAGTATACTATAAAAGGGAAAAATATTACTTAGTATATAAAGAGGGCTATATTTATAAAAAGTATAAAGCTATAGTATAAATAACCTAAGTATATAAAAACTAGTATAAAGTAAAGTTATTAAATTAAAGGATTCTAGTTTATAATGATTACTTTAAAAGGTATTATTTTAATTAAAATATAGTGATTTAAAAAATAAGAGTAAAACTACCTTAGCCTTAAGTAGTCTTTATTAACTAGAACTAATATTATTTAATCTAGAATACAGAAGCCTATATAATATAAAGTAGTAAAAAAATACTAAAGATAGTATATAAATAAGTACTTTAGCTTATTACCTTATAAAAAAAGCTAACCTAAGTCTAGTATAAATAATGAAATAGTCTAATTAACCTTATATAGGCTATAATAAAATTAAAAGCTATATATTAAGGCTAGGCTAAGGGGACCTTATAAAGTTAGATTATATACTATAAGTAGTTTAAATCTAAGTAAATAATACTAAGAATAGATTAAAAATAAAAAAAGAAAGGTTATTATAAAGGTAGCTAGATAAAAAAGCTACTAATATAAAAGCTATATTATAATTCTAATCTAAAGCCTTTTTAACTTAGCCTTTATATATAAAAAAGAAAGTTAAAGTATATATAAGTTAGATTATTAACTAACTCTTAGAAATTATAAACTAAATAGTACTAAGGTAAAAGTAAAGTAATAAGGAATAATAATAAGATATAGTAAATATAAAAGGTAAATAAAGCTAATAAAGCTATAAAGAGAGTAAAAAGAGAATACTATAAGTAAAGGATAGTAATATAATAAAAAGTATTAACTAATATAAAGTAAATCTAAGACTAAGCAATAACTAAAGTAAAAAGAAGTAGCTAAAGAAAATACCTTAATAAAGCTATAAGTATAGCTAATAAGTTAAAAAGAATAGAAAAGTAAGTAAAGGTATATACTATAAAGGGCCTATAATAAAGAAAAATACTAAGACTTAGAATTAAAAATAATATAATATTACTTATAAAAACTTACAAAAAAAAGCTATAATCTAAGCTAATAGATTCTTTTTAAATCTATTTTATAACTTACTTAATGCGCAGTAAGGTGCGCGTAGTGCTAAGTCGGCGACAATAGGTATAATAGTTATAGTGCGCGACGCTGTATATATAGTTACTAAGTTAGTAATAATAGGGATAATATTTATAATAGTATAGGTATAATATTTTAAAGTTAAAAGGTTATCTCTTTTTCTATCTATTTAGGTAATGCCCTGTTTATATATATTATAGAAAATAAGGAGAATTCTCCTGTAGAAGTTATAGTAATTTTCTATAAGGAAATCTAAGTAATTTCCTTAAATGTAAAATCTAAGGGAAATCTAGGTAATTTCCCTAGATATAAAATCTAAGGGAAATCCTAGTAACTTCCCCTAGTATAATCTTTAGGGGAAATCTAAGTAACTTCTTCTTACTAGTAATCTTAGGGAAATCTTAGGGAAGTAGGAAGCTATTATATATTAATCGCTAGGGTTAAAAGAAAGGGGTAGTATTTTTATTACTAACTAAAAAAAAATTATTTTCTTATTTTCTTTTTAAAAAAAGGGGAGGGGTATTACTATAAAGGTAGGCAGTAAGGACTAACTACTAGCCTAAACCTATAGGCTAGGGTAATACTATAATACTTATTTTAGTTTAGTTAGTAAAAATCCTAGTAACTTTCTTATCTTTAGTATAAGTATAGTATTAAACTAGCCTAGGAATTATAAGGAAAGAGTATAAAGGAAATATAGTAATAAAAAGGAAAGGTAGTAACTAAATAAGAAAAGGAAAGGGATATAAACTTAAAATAAAAAAAGAGAAAAAAAGGGAAAATAAAAAGGAGGTACTATAAGCATAGCACTACTATTCCTACCTTATATTATAAAAGTAACTAGTAAAGCCTAGGTTAGGCCTACTAGCTATACCAGTGCTAGTAGTCTACTTAGTAGCTTATTTAGTAGCCTATTTTATAGATTTAGTAATATTAGTAGTAGCGCTAGTAATAGTATTAGTAGTAGTATTAGCAGGGGGTATCTTAGGGTAGTATACCTTATCTTTAGCCTAACCTTTAAGGTTAATATCCTTAATATTCTAGATCTATAAGATATTCTAGCCCTTTATATCTATTCCTTAGTTATTAATATTTAGCTAGCTATTATTAGTAATAGTAATTTTAAATTACTTAGTAGCTACCTAAGGGGAAATACTAGTGCTAGGTATAATAGTAGTGTTTAAGATAGTATTTTACCTAATATCCTTATACTACTTAATAGTAGTAAAGGTAAGCTTATAGGTTACCTTTTTAGTAGTAAAGTTAGTAAAGGCCTAGAATATATAAATAAAGCTAATACTTATCTTAATACTTAAAAGAAGCTATATTATAGAATTAAACTTTATAATATAGCAGCAGAGAATACCTAATATTTATATAGTTATCTCTAGTAGTAGGATATAAATCTTATTTATAATACTATCAAATTAACTAAGTATAGTAGTAGTAGCTAGGTTATAGATAGTAATAGCCTATTATCTAGTATATATTACCTAAGTGTTAATATTTATCTAGAAGGTATACTATATATAGTAAATAACAAAGGCTTTATTAGCTAGTCTTTTTAAAAGGCTAGTTACTTTTATATTATTTTCCTTCTCTTTAAGCTTAATAGTAAGGTATAATTACTTCTTAAAGGTAAAAAGGGTA
Source organism: Escovopsis sp. AC (assembly GCA_003055955.1). Classification (NCBI taxonomy): domain Eukaryota; kingdom Fungi; phylum Ascomycota; class Sordariomycetes; order Hypocreales; family Hypocreaceae; genus Escovopsis; species Escovopsis sp. AC. The sequence goes on from NQYS01000006.1 coordinate 2,033,011, forward strand.
TACTAAGTATTACTAAAGGTAAGGGGAGAGTTAGCCTTTTATACTTTACTTACTTTATTAAGGCTAAGAATACTAATAAGAATACCTAAGATTATTAGCCTATTAAATATATTATTAAAGCTTAATATAATAGCTAGGGTATTAGCCTAAGTAAAGTAAGACTAAAATTCTTTTATACCTTAGTACCTTTTAATATTAGTAAGAAAGGCCTAAACACTAGCCTAGTTACTAAAGGTAGTTATACTAATAGCTACTTTTTTAAGTATAAAAATAGCTATTAAAGTAATACTATAGGCTTTAGTAGTATTAGTAGTATTATTACTAGTAATAAACTTAAGATTTCCTTATATATTAGTAAGAAAGGCTAAGTTAGGATTTCCCTTAGGAGAAGTCTTTAAAAAAGTATTACTTACTCTTAATTATTATAAGTAAAAGTAACTAGCTAGGTTATAAGTAGGTTAATTTTATAAAGGAGTATAATATTACTATTACTATTATTATTACTATTAATATTAATAATCTTTTAATATTTAAAGGTAGCTATAATAAAGGCGGTAGTAGATTAGTAGTTACCTTTAATATTATTAATAAACCTATATTCCTAATTATAGCTAAGCTTCTTTATATACTAATAAAATTAATAAGTTTAGATAGATTATCTTTCTTTTACTAATAAAAGGTAAATCTTAGTAACTTAATTATATAAATATAATAATTTATTTATTTATTTATTTTCCTTATTTTAGCTATAATTCTAATATATTTACCTTATATTTTTATAATAGAATCTTTTTAGAAAAAAACTATTATATACTTTACTTTACTTCTTTTACTAGCTTAAGTTTATATTAGCCCTTAGTACTAGCTTTATTTTCTTTTTTTTATTAAGTAGCTTTCTTATAAAACTTATTATTTTTACTTAGTTCTAAGAGAGTTAATTATACTTTCTTTTTCCTTAAGTAGTTTTTATATTAAAATAAGTTTAAGTTACTTAAAGCTTTTACTTTCTTTTTATTATTAAAACTATTAAGCTAAGTTATAGTTTTATTTAATAATATTTAATTATTTAGCTTAATAATCTTATAATATATTCTAAGTTAGTACTAATATATTTTTAGTTTATTATAAACTAAAGGATTATAAGGCCTTAGTATTAATTAATCTTTTAATTATTTATAATTAAAACTATAAATAATTATAAGCTTTATAGTTAATAATTATAATAAAAGGCTTTTTTTTATATTTAAATAGTAATACTTTTATTAGCTTTAGTTTAATATTAAAGCTTAGTATAAAAGTAATTATTATTATTTATATTATAGTAAATTATTATAATTTATAAAAGTATTACTTTTATATTAATTACTATACTTTTTATATAATAAAGTAAGCTTAAGATTAAGCTAAATATATACTTTTATATAAATAATATTTTATTTTTATCTTTTACTTTATAATTATTAAATATTTATTTTCTTTTTTATTTAAATAAATACTAGCTTTATATTAATTATATACTTTTTTTATAATATAGTATTTAATAATATACTTTATTTTATAATACTTAAAGTATTATTAAAGTTAACTTAGCTTATAATAAAGCTTAATAATATAAACTTATAAGTTAAAAACTAAGTTTTACTTATAAAGTTAGTATATATTTTTAATACTTTTAATATTAAAAATAAATATTATTCTTTATATATTTTTATATTAAAGCTTTTTTATAATAATTTAAATAATAAAAATATTATTATTTTTAATTACTACTTTAATAATAATATTTTCTTTTTTATTAAAATTATTTTAAATATTTACTTTTTTAATAATAACTTATTATATTTTTTAATATATTATTATACTAAATCTAAATATAGCCTTAATTTATTTATTTTTTATAATTATTTTTTTAATATTTTTTTTAAATATAATAATTATATTTTTACTTAAAAGCTAATATATAATTATAATAAATCTAACTTTATTCTTTTTAATAGCTTAGTTTATAACCTTTAAAATTTTAATTAGTAAATATTAATAGTAATTATTTATAATAATTAGCCTTTTAATTAAAACCTTTTATTTATAATAAGCTAATATTTATTAAGTTACTTTTACTATTATTAGGTTTTAAGCTAGTTTTATAGTAATTATTACTTAGCTTTATATTTTTATTAATAGCTTATTTTATTTTATTTACTTAACTATTTATTAGATTATACTTTAAATAAATATATAAATTATAGCTTAAGTTTATAATATAACTTTATTAACTAAAGTATATATAATCTTTTATACTTTAAAAAGTAAAAAGTTTTTTAAAACTATTATATATATAATAATAAATACTTTTTATTTATAATTTTTAAATTCTAAGTTATTATTTATTTTTAGCTTAACTTTAGCTTAATTTTAAAGCTTAAGTAATTATTACTATTATATTTACTAAATAGCTTTTATAAAGTTATTTTTAGTAAAAATATTTTAGCCTTTATATAAAAATACTTTTAAGCTTTTTAAACTAATTATATTAATATTTACTAATATACTTATACTTATACTTTTATTATAAGATTAATATAATATTAATATAAGGTTTTTTTAGCCTTAAGGAATTTAATTTTATTATTTATTTTTATTTTTAAGTATTATATAAGTATAAGAGGGTGATTTTTATAATTTATATAATACTTAAAAATAAAAATAAATAATAAAATTAAATTCCTTAAGGCTAAAAAAACCTTATATTAATATTATATTAATCTTATAATAAAAGTATAAGTATAAGTATATTAGTAAATATTAATATAATTAGTTTAAAAAGCTTAAAAGTATTTTTATATAAAAGCTAAAAAATTCTTATTAAAAATAACTTTATAAAAGCTATTTAGTAAATATAATAGTAATAATTACTTAAGCTTTAAAATTAAGCTAAAGTTAAGCTAAAAATAAATAATAACTTAGAATTTAAAAATTATAAATAAAAAGTATTTATTATTATATATATAATAATTTTAAAAAACTTTTTACTTTTTAAACTATAAAAAGTTATATATATTTTAGTTAATAAGGTTATATTATATACTTAAGCTATAATTAATATATTTATTTAAAGTATAATTTAATAAATAGTTAAGTAAGTAAAATAAAATAAACTATTAATAAAAATATAAAGTTAAATAATAATTATTATAAAATTAGCTTAAAACCTAATAATAATAAAAATAATTTAGTAAATATTAGCTTATTATAAATAAAAGGTTATAATTAAAAGACTAATTATTATAAATAATTATTATTATTATTTACTAATTAAAATTAAAAAAGCTATAAACTAAGCTATTAGAAATAAAGCTAAAAATACTATAACTATATATTAGCTTTAAAGTAAAAATATAATTATTTTATTTAAAAAGAATATAAAAAAATAATTATAAAAAATAAATAAGTTAAGGTTATATTTAAATTTAATATAAGAATATATTAAAAAGTATTATAAGTTATTATTAAAAAAGTTAATATTTAAAATATTCTTAGTAAAAAAGAAAATATTATTATTAAAATAGTAATTAAAAATAATAATATTTTTATTATTTAAATAATAATAAAAAAGCTTTAGTATAAGAATATATAAAAAATAATACTTATTTTTAGTATTAAAAGTATTAAAAATATAAACTAACTTTATAAATAAAGCTTAATCTTTAACTTATAAGTTTATATTATTAAGCTTTATTATAAGCTAATTTAACTTTAATAATACTTTAAATATTATAAAAATAAATATATTATTAAATACTATATTATAAAGAAAGTATATAATTAATATAAAACTAATACTTATTTAAATAAAAAAGAAAATAAATATTTAATAATTATAAAGTAAAGAATAAAAATAAAATACTATTTATATATAAATATATATTTAGCTTAATCTTAAGCTTACTTTATTATATAAAAAGTATAGTAGTTAATATAAAAGTAATATTTTTATAAATTATAATAATTTATTATAATATAAATAATAATAATTACTTTTATACTAAGCTTTAATATTAGTTTAAAGCTAATAAAAATATTATTACTTAAATATAAAAAAAGACTTTTTATTATAATTATTAATTATAAAGCTTATAATTAGTTATAATCTTAACTATAAGTAGTTAAAAAGTTAATTAATATTAAAGCCTTATAAACCTTTAGTTTATAGTAAACTAAAGGTATATTAATAATAACTTAAAGTATATTATAAAATTATTAAGCTAAGTAATTAAATATAATTAAATAAAATTATAACTTAGCTTAGTAGTTTTAATAGTAAAAGAAAAGTAAAAGCTATAAATAGCTTAAAGTTACCTTAATATAAGAATTACTTAAAAAAAAAGAAAATATAATTAACCTTTTTAAAACTAAGTAAAAATAATAAGCTTTATAAGAAAGCTACTTAATAAAAAAAAGAAAATAAACTTAATATTAAGGGTTTATATAAATCTAAGCTAGTAAAAAAGTAAAGTAAAATATATAGTAGTTTTTTCCTAAAAAGACTTTACTATAAAGATATAAGGTAAATATACTAGGATTATAGCTAAAGTAAGGAAAATAAATAAATAAATAATAATCCCTTTATTTAAAAAGCTTAAGAATATAAATATACCTTTCTTTTCTTTAGTTAAGGTTTATAGCTTTTTTTATAGAGAGCTATAAATATATTAATAATATATTAAGTTCTTAGATAGGTAAAGATAGCCCTTTAGTTTAACTTTAAACTTAGGTATTAGTAAGTAAATTATCTTTTTATAATATATAATAGGATTATTATTATAAGACGATAAGGTTAAGGAATAAATATTAGGTAAAAGTATATTTATTATTATAGTTTATATTAAGCTTAGTAGCCTTTATTATCCTTTAGCCTAGTATATTTTAGAATTAATTATCTAGTAACCTAGTAGTTATAAGTATAAGACTTTTACTTAGTTACTAGCTATTATATTAGCTAGCTTAGCCTTAAAGACTTTCCTTTATTATTAAAGAAATTCTTTAGGAATACTTAACTTTAAAATTTATTTATATATAAAGAGGATAAGAATCTTATACTTATACTTACTTTTTTATAATACTTTTATATTAGTATATATTCTAGTAAATGTTTTTTTAGATTTCTTTAGGCTATAGTATTTAGTACTATTCTAATAATATTACCCTTTCCTTTATAATTATAGCTATAGCCTTTTTAAGTTCTTTATACTACTTCTTATATACTATAATTATTTCTAATACTTTAATAGTACTCTCTTTTACCTAGCTATTATAGTAGCTAGGCTATCCTTTTTAGGCTATAAAGTATTTTAATTAGGGCTTACTTTATCCCTTAAAAGTTACTTAACTATTTAAGATTATATTTACTTTTAAATAGTTAGTATCTTAGTTAATAGGTTTTACATAGGTATTTAGCTTATTAGCTAGTTATAGCTAAGCAATAGATATTATAAGATAAATATTAAGTATCCTCTTTATATTAAGGTAGTATATAAGGTATTTAATATTCTCTAGAACTCTAAATAATCTAGCTTTTCTTTTCTATAGCTTTAGTATTTTTAGGTTTAGTATATAATACCTTTTTCTAAGCTTTAGCTAAACCTAATCCTTAGGCTTAAACTCTATAAAGTAGTGTTTTTTCGTTATATTTTTCTTTTATAATAGCTTAAGCCTTAGTAAAATTATAATATTATTAATGAACCTTTTAAAAAGTAAATTTAAGAAGAACTTTTAGCTAAGTACTTATAAAGTAAAAGTATTTAATAAGCTTAAAAGATAATTTAAAAAAGAACTTATTTTAGCTTATTTTAAACTAATAGTACTAATGAAAGTTTAAATAAATATTTTAAGATTTATAATTAATATAATCCTTTTATAATATTAAGAAAGCTAATAATACTTTATTATATATATATCAAGAAAGCTTATTAAAGTAATATTATATATAGTTATATAGTTAGTCAAAATAATAGTTAGACTAGCTATAGTTAACTAGATAAGTAGCCTTATTCTTATAACTACCTTTACTAGTTTAGTAATCTTTAACTCTATTAGCTAGTACTAAGACTTTTTACCTTTAAGGCTTTTACTTAGAAATATAATAGGTTTTATAGTAGTTATAAGGATTAGTCTCTTAGGATTCTAGCTAAATATATTTAAGAGATAAAATACTATTATACCTATCTTCAACTTATATAATATATTTATTAAATAAATAGCTTTTTATTACAATTAAAGTAATAGTATATAGAGCTTAATATATCAAATTAATATAAAAATCGCCTATACTAACTAATATAATAATTTAAAATCTAAAATAACTTTAGATTTAGTTTTACTAAGCTTAATCTACCTACCTTTAATAATATATACTTATATTAAATATAGTATAAAGGTAGGAGTAGATTAAATAGAAGTTAATAAAGGGAATTATAAGATTACTTTAAGCTAATATAAAGAAAGTATAGCCTTAAGTTCTTTAAACCTAAGACTATAATATAAATATAAGTTAAAGATAGTTAAGAGAAGATTTTAGTTAGAAAAGTAAAAGTAAATATATATAAAACTCTATAAACTAATTCTAAAGGCTATTATTAAAGCTTAAGTAATAATTAAGAATTTACTATATAAAAAGAAAGAAAAGTAAGGTTATATTATAACTAAAGTTAGAATAATAATAACTATTCTTATAATAATAAAAATAAAACTTTATAATATAATATAAAAAGTAATTAAAAATATAAGTATAAAGAAGATATATATAATAATAGTAGTAGCTATAGCGCTAATAATATAAGCTTTAACTAAAAGAAAAGTAAAGCTAATCTCTTATTATCTTAGGAGGCTGCGAGCTATAAAAATCGCCCCTTTACACTTATATAATACTAAAAAGCAAAAATAAACAATAAAATTAAATTCCTTAAGGCTAAAAGGACCTTATATTAGTACTATATTAATACTATAGTAAAGGTATAGGTATAAGTATATTAGTAGATTTATTTATTTATTTTCCTTATTCTAGCTATAATCCTAGTATATCTACCTTATATCTTTATAGTAGAACCTTTTTAAGAAAAAACTACTATATATTTTACTTTACTTTTTTACTAGCCTAGGTTTATATTAGCCCTTAGTACTAGCTTTATTTTCCTTCTTTTATTAAGTAGCTTTCTTATAAGGCTTATTATCTTTACTTAGTTTTAAAAAGGTTAATTATACTTTTTCTTACTTTAAGTAATTCCTATACTAAGATAACCTTAAACTACTTATAGCTTTTACTTTTCTTTTACTATTAAGATTACTAAGCTAAGTTATAGTCTTTTCTAATTATATTTAATTACTTAGCCTAATAGTTTTATAGTATACTCTAGGTTAGCGCTAATATACCTTTAGTTTACTATAAACTAAGGGTTTATAAGGCCTTAGTATTAGTTAGCCTTTTAACTACTTATAGTTAAAATTATAAGTAATAATAAGCTTTATAATTAATAGCTATAATAAAAGGCCTTTTTTTATATTTAAATAATAATACTTTTACTAGGTTTAGGCTAATACTAAAGCTTAATATAAAGGTAATTATTATTATTTATATTATAGTAAACTATTATAATTTATAAAAGTATTACTTTTATACTAATTATTATACTTTTTATATAATAAAGTAAGCTTAAGATTAAACTAAATATATATTTTTATATAAGTAGTATTTTATTTTTATCCTTTACTTTATAACTATTAAGTACTTATCTTTTCCTTTATTTAAATAAATCCTAGCTTTATACTAACTATATACCTCCCTTATAATATAGTATTTAGTAATATACTTTATTTTATAATACTTAAAGTATTATTAAGGTTAGATTAGCTTATAATAAAGCTTAATAGTATAAATTTATAAGTTAAGGACTAAGCTTTACTTATAAAGTTAGTTTATATTTTTAATACCTTTAATACTAAAAATAAGTATTATTTTTTATATATTTTTATACTAAGGCTTATTTATAGCTACTTAAATAATAAAGATATTATTATTCTTAAGTATTACCTTAATAATAGTATTTTCTTTTTTACTAAGAATATTTTAAATATTAACTTCTTTAATAATACCTTATTATACCTTTTAATATATTATTATACTAAGTTTAAATATAGTCTTAACTTATTTATTTTTTTTAGCTATTTTCTTTATATTCTTTATAAATATAATAATTATATTCTTACTTTAAAGCTAATATATAGTTATAATAGTTCTAGCTTTATTTTTCTTAATAGCTTAATTTATAGCTTTTTTAATCTTAGTTATTAAATATTAATAGTAATTATTTATAATAATTAGCCTTTTAATTAAAACCTTTTATTTATAATAAGTTAATACTTATTAAGCTACTTTTACTATTATTAGGTTTTAGGCTAGTCTTATAGTAATTATTACCTAGCTTTATACCTTTATTAATAGCTTATTTTATTTTACTTATTTAACTACTTATTAGATTATACTTTAGATAAATATATTAATTATAGCCTAAGCTTATAATATAATTTTATTAACTAAAGTATATATAACCTTTTATACTTTAAAGAGTAAAATATCTTTTAAAACTATTATATATATAGTAGTAAATATTTTTTATTTATAGTCTTTAAATTTAAAGTTATTATTTATCCTTAGCTTAGCTTTAGCTTAGCTTTAAAGCTTAGATAATTATTACTATTATATTTACTAAATAGCCTTTCTAAGGTTATCCTTAGTATAAATCTTTTAGCCTTTATATAAGGGTACTTCTAAGCCTTTTAAACTAGTAATATTAATATCTACTAATATACCTATACCTATACCTTTACTATAAGATTAATATAGCACTAGTATAAGGTCTTTTTAGCCTTAAGGAATTTAATTCTATTATTTGTTTTTATTTTTAGGTATTATATAGGTATAGGGGAGCGATTTTTATAACTTATAGCCTCTTATTATTCCTAGCTTTATCTTTCTTCTTTTATTAAGTAGCTTTCTTATAAAGCCTATTATCTTTACTTAGTTCTAAGGGGGTAAGTTATATTTTCTCTTTTTTAAATAGTTCTTATACTAAAGTAATCTTAAGCTACTTATAGCCTTTAGCTCTCTTTTTACTATTAAGACTACTAAGCTAAGTTATAATCTTATCTAATTATATTTAATTACTTAGCCTAATAATCTTATAGTATACTCTAGGTTAGTACTAATATACCTTTAGTTTACTATAAATTAAAGATTTATAAGGCTTTAGTATTAATTAGCTTTTAAACTATTTATAGTTAAGATTATAACTAGTTATAAGCTTTATAGTTAATAGCTATAATAAAGGGCTTTCTTTTATATTTAAGTAATAGTAATACTTTTATTAGCCTTAGGCTAGCGCTAAAGCTTAGTATAAAGGTAATTATTATTATTTATACTATAGTAAACTACTATAGTTTATAAAGGTACTACTTTTATACTAACTACTATACCTTTTATATAATAAGGTAAGCTTAGGATTAGGCTAAATATATACCTTTATATAGATTATACCTTATCTTTATTCTTTACTTTATAACTATTAGATATTTTTTTTTTATTTAAATAAGTATTAGCTTTATACTAACTATATATCTTCTTTATAGTATAATATTTAGTAATAAACCTTATTTTATAGTATTTAAAGTATTATTAAGGTTAGATTAGCTTATAATAAGGCTTAATAGTATAAACCTATAAATTAAAGACTAAGCCTTACTTATAGAGTTAGTTTATATTTTAAATACTTTTAATAGTAAAAATAAGTATTATTTTTTATATATTTTTATACTAAGGCTAACTTATAGCTATTTAAATAGTAAGAATTTTAATATTCTTAATTACTACTTTAATAATAGTATTTTCTTTCTTTTTAAAAATATCTTAAATATTAGCTCTTTTAATAATAACTTATTATACCCTTTAGTATATTATTATACTAGGTTTAAATATAGCCTTAACCTATTTATCTTTTATAGCTATTTTTTTTATATTCTTTTTAAAAATAATAATTATAGTTTTACTCTAAAGCTAATATATAGCTATAATAGTTCTAATACTATCTTTTTTAATAGCTTAGTTAATAGCCTTTTTAATCTTAGTTAATAAATATTAATAGTAATTATTTATAATAATTAGCCTTTTTATTTAAACCTTTTACTTATAGTAAGCTAATAACTATTAAGCTACTCTTACTATTATTAGGTTCTAAGCTAGTCTTATAGTAACTATTACCTAGCTTTATACTTTTATTAATAGCTTATTTTATTTTACTTACTTAACTACTTATTAGATTATACTTTAGATCACTATATTAATTATAGCCTAAGCTTATAATATAACTTTTTTAACTAAGGTATATATAATATTAATATATATAATAAAAGAGATATAAAAAACACCTATACTAACTAATATAATAATTTAAAATATAAAATAACTTTAAATTTACTCTTACTAGGCCTAATTTACTTACTCTTAATAGTATATACTTATAGTAAATATAATATAAAGGGAAAAGTAAACTAAATAGAAGTTAATAAAGGGAATTATAAGCTTACCTTAAGCTAGTATAAAGAAAGTATAGCCTTAAGTTTTTTAAACCTAGAACTATAATATAAATATAAGTTAAGGGTAGTTAAGAAGAGATTTTAATAAAAAAGTAAAAGTAAGTATATATAAGTCTTTAAGAACTAATTCTAAAGGCTATTATTAAAGCTTAAGTAGTAGTTAAAAGTTTACTATATAAAAAGAAAGAAAAGTAAGGCTATACTATAACTAAGATAGGAATAATAATAATAATTACTATTATTATAATAATAAAAATAAAACTTTATAATATAATATAAAAAGTTATTAAAGATATAAGTATAAAAAAGATATATATAATAATAGCTATAGTACTAATAGTATAAGCCTTAGCTAAAGAGAGAGTAAAGTTAGTCTTTTTAAAGCTTAAAAAAGAGGTTATAATTAAGAGTAATATTATCCTTATAAATTATTAAAAGAGATCCTTAGTAAAGATTATTAGTATAGTTAACTAAGCTATTAGCTTAGTAAGTAATATAATAGTATTTAAATATCTTTAAAGTAATAATATAATAGTTATATTTAAAAGGATTATAAAAAAGTATATTACTAATATTTAAATAAAAGCTATATTTAGCCTAAATATAAAATAAGTTTAGTACACTTACTAAGTTATTATTAAAAGTATTAGTATTTAGAATATTAAAAAGGCTAGTAATAAAGAATTACTTAAAGAGATATATAAAAAGAATAATAAAATAGTCTTTAAAGTAGTTATAAGATAGCCTTAAGATATTATAGCTTTAAAAATAGTTTATAATCCTAAAGATTATAATTATTATAAAAGTAAATTAGCTTTACTAAAATAGCCTTTATCTTAAGTTATAACTTTATATAATAAAGCTATATAAAGAAAAGGTTTACTTATAGTAATACTTTTAGTATTTAAAGATAAAATATATTATAAAATACTATACTAATAAGTACTTTTATAGCTAATATAGAGCTAAAGTATATAAAAGTAGTAAAAAGTAGTACCTTATAAAGATAAAAGGAATATATATAAGATACTATCTTTACTAAGAGCTATACTTAGCTTAGTCTTAGGATTACTCTAAGACTTAAGTATACTAAAATAAAGCTAAGGAGTATTACCTATATAGACCTTAAACCTTTATAAAAACACTAAAGAAAATACTATATTAGATTAATTATTATACTAAGTACTAACTAAAAGAAGTCTAAGAATTTAAAAGAATTAAAAGATAGCTAGTAAGTTAACTATAAAAGGATAGTCTAAGAGTAGTATAGCCCTGCCTATCTAATAGCTAGTATATCTAGGTAGTTCTAAATATACTAACTACCTTTCTTAGCTTTTTAAAAAAAAGTTATAATAAGTATTCCTTTAACCTAAAAAAAAGAAATATCTTTAACTATAGTAAATAATACTATTAAAGAACTAGCTATAAGGCTAGGATAAAACTATACCTCTTTTAACTTAATAGACTAATAGAAATTATAATACTATACTAAAATATTATAAAAAATTAAAGTCTTAATAAGTTAGTGCTTTAAGACCTAGCTAGATATAATATAATACTACTATAAAAGGTTAAGGTTAATAACTATACTAAAAAGCTATTATACTTTAAAAAAAAAAGCTACTACTTAGTATATAAAAGAGGCTAAGTAGTAACTTATATTTATAAAAGGTATAAAGCTATAGTATAAATAGCCTAAGTATATAAAGATTAGTATAAAGTAAAGTTTTTAAATTAAAAGATTATAGTTTATAATATTTACTTTAAAAAATACTATTTAAATTAAAATATACTAATTTAAAAAATAAAAGTAAAAATACTCTAGCTTTAAGTAATCTTTATTAGTAACTAGAATAAATATTACTTAATTAAGGATAAGAAAGGCTATATAATATAAGGTAATAAGTAAATACTAAAAATAGTATATAAATAAATACTTTAGCTTATTACTTTATATAAAAAGCTAACTTAAGTCTAGTATAAATAGTAAGATAATATAATTAACCTTCTATAAGCTATAATAAACCTAAAAGCTATATATTAAGGCTAAAGGGAGCTTATAAGGTTAAATTATATATTATAAGTAGTTTAAATCTAAGTAAGTAATACTAAGGATAAACTAAGAAAAGAGAAGGAAAGGCTATTATAAAAGTAGCTAAATAAAAAAGCTACTAAAGTAAAGGCTATACTATAGTTTTAACCTAAGGCCTTTTAAACTTAGTCTTTATATATAAAAGAAGAAGTTAAAGTATATATAAGCTAGATTATTAACTAGCTTTTAAAAATTATAAGCTAAATAATATTAAGATAAAGATAAAAAGGTAAAAGAAAATAAAAAGAATAGTAAATATAAAAGGTAGATAAAGCTAATAAAGCTATAAAGAAAGTAAAAAAAGAATATCTTAGGTAAAAGATACTAATATAATAAAAAGAACTAACTAATATAAAGTAAACCTAGAACTAAGCTATAGCTAAGATAAGAAAAAGTAGCTAAAGGAAATACTTTAATAAGGCTATAAGTATAGCTAATAGATTATAAAGAATAAAAAAATAAGTAAAGGTTTATACTATAAAGGGCTTATAATAAAGAAAAATACTAAGACTTTAAACTAAAAATAATATAATATTATTTATAAAAACCTATAAAAAAAGGCTATAATCTTTACTAATAGATTCTTTTTAAACTTATTTTATAATTTACTATTATATTAGCTTTTAGCTAGTATTAGAATAAAGACTATAGTAAAGATAAAGAAGCTTTAGGCTATTATTAAAGCCTTTAAGCCTTAAAAGGTATTAAGAAAAGATAAGGTTTTAAATAGCTTAATTAAGGTATATAGTAAACCTTTAATAAAGGCTTTTATAAATCTAACTAATATATTACTTTACCTTAGCTACTACTTAAGGCAGTTTTAATCTATATTTATATATATTCTTCTAAAACTAAGTAAAATAATAAAGTAATAGAAAAAAGCTAAGGTATAGCGCTTAATATTACTTTTTAATATAGTTAGTAAAGTAATTAAAATAATTATAATATATTATCTTATAATTATAATAAAAATAAAAAAAATCCTTTTAAAAAAGTAAATAAGTAATTATAAAATAAGATTAATAAAAATAATAATATAAATAGTAAAGGAAATTATAAAAATAGCCTAAGATTAATATAAAGTTACCTTACTATTATAACTTAACCTAAAAGAGGCTTATAATTAAAAAAACTATAAATAGCTAATATATATTATAATAAAGCTAAAGGTTAATAATATATTAGTATAATAAACTTAAAGCTTTTTTAAAGTAAAAATAGCCTAGCTTTAGTTTAAAAAAAAAGTTAAGGCTATTTAATATTTAGTCTAATATATTATAAAGCTCTTTTTTATTTTTTATTTTATTCTTTCTTTATATTACCTTTTTATATTAAAACCTTAAAAATTAGCTTAAGCTTATAATTTATAAAGTACTTTAATAATACTAACCTTTTAGCTTATAAAAAGACTATAAACTAAACCTAGTACTACCTTAAGGCTATTTAAAAGATATATAAAAAATAATTAAAGAAAGTTAGCTTATATTTTAAACTAAGAAAAAGTAAACTTATTTACTTTTTAAAGATTTATATAGTAAATATTATAATTATTTACCTTAGCTTTAATATAATTACTTTTATTACTTTAGCTTACTTTTTAAAAGTTTACTTAAATAAAAAGCTAGCTTAGTTTAAATATATATAAGTTATAAAAGTAAAAGTAAGCTAGCTTTAATATATACTCTTTTTACTTATAGCTTTAGTATAAGATTATAAGATTTATTAAGCTAAGAAGATATATACTAAGATTATTTATAGTACTTTAGTATATAAGGTAAGTACTTATTATATAATTATAAAAAAAGATAATTATTTAAAAGAAGTAGTTATAATATTTAGCTAAAAATAAATATATTATTTTTAGATTATTACTAAAGTATATTAAGTAACCTTAGCTAAAAGTATTAAAGTTAAAGCTATAATTCTTTCCTTAAACCTTTATTTTAACTATTAAGTAGTATACTTTAAAAGCTAACTTAAAAATAAACTAATAATAAAGTAAATTTAAAAAGAGTATATAAAGATAATATAAGCGCTATTAAAAAAAAAGGATTATATTATATATTAAAATAAAACTAAAAGTAAGCTATAAAAGTATAAAACTTAGAAAATACTAAAGGAAAAAGAGTTCTAATTAATAACTAATAATTTAAATAAAAAAGTAAAAGAAAGATAGTATATATAGACTAAAGATAATATAAGTATAAAGCTATTAATATTTAAGGATTATATATTATTATAATTAAAGCTTTAAAGGCTTATATTAATCTTTAAAAGTATAAAAGCTTTATACTAACCTAGCTATATATTAGTAAAATTAAATTATAAGCCTTTCTTTTCTTTTAAAAAGTCCTTTATATTAATAGCCTAAGATATTAATATAATACTAAATTAAAAATATTAAAGTACTTTCTTACTATATACTTTAATATAAAAGTAATAAAAGGTAAACTAAGTATATAACTAACTATAAATAAAAAGGTATTATTAATATTAAATAACCTTTATATTAAGGCTAAGCTAGTAAAATAGTTCTTATAACTATATTAAGTTAAATACTATATAGTAATATAAAAATTAGCTTAAAAGTAAGATTATTATAAGAATAATATAAATTAAGTATAATAAAAAATACCTTAACTTATAAACTATTAAAAAAAATAAAATTTAAATAAGCTTAATAGCTTATATTAGCTTATACTAGCCTTATACTAGCCTTACTATATATACTTTATAAATACCTTTTTATACTTTAAGCTTTTAGTTATAAAATTCTATAAAAATAAGCTTTATATTATCTTTATTAACCTTAACCTTACCTTTACTAAAAAGGCTATTAATATCTTTCTTAGTAATATAGTATATAGCTATAGTAGCTCTAAGGCTTAAAAGTATAAAAGCTACTTAGCTTTTATTTCTTTTACTTTTTTTCTTTCTTTTTCTCTTTTAAATTATAATATAAAGGTAAGAGTTTTAAAAAAAAGAGAAAAAGTATACTTTATATTAATATTAGTACTTTTAAAATTAAACTAGGCTTATTTTATAGCTAACTTATCTTTTTAAAAAAGAGTTATAATATACTTATATAAGATTTATATACTCTTAAGTAAAGTATTACCTATATTATAAAGATTAAGAAAAAGCTTATTAGTTTATATAAATAAGTAAATCTACTTTTAAGTTTTAGTTAGGTTTATAAAAAAGGTAAAGGTATTAAAGGTATTAGCTATAGTAAAAGGCTTAAAATACTAAGTAATATTAATAATATTATTTTAATTAAAAGGCTATTAACTTAAGTTAGTAAAGCCTTAGAAATATATTAAGCTTAAGGTAAAAAAAAACCTTTAAATTACCCTTAGTAATATTAATTAAAGTAACTTAAAAAGTAAAAGCCTTAACCTTAGTATTATAAGATATTACTTATATTAAATATTAAGTTAGAAATAAAAATAATATAATAAACTTAAAATAAAAGCGCTTACTATATAGTATAAAGTAATACTACCTTTAATAGTTATATAAGCCTTATAAATCTTTTTATAGTTAAATTAATTAGTATAGAAAAAGCCTAGTTAGTAATAAATATAAGTTATATAAAAAATATAAAAAAGATTATAAAGATAATCTTATAGTAGATTAGTAATAAAGCTAATATAAAAAAAATAAGTATAAAAACAGGAAAAAAAATAAATATAAGAAAAGGAAAAAAAAAGAAAAGAATAAACTAAGTTAGTTAAAGGAGGTAAAGTTAAAGCTATTATAATAATAAAGGTAGTAATAAAAGTAAGAAGGCTTAAATAATAGTATAGTAATAGATTAAAAGAAAGGGTAAGTAAAAGTATAATAATAAAGAAAGGTAATAGTAATAAAGAATAAAAGAGAAAAGAAAAAGATAAAAGGTAAAGGTAAAGAAAGAAGAGATATAAGGCTTAGGGCTATATAACTATAAAAAGAGTATAAAAGTAAAGAGAAAGTAAGAGAAAAGTAAATAATAAAAGCCTAAGATATAATACCTAGAAAGGTATATATATATATAAGGCTATTCTAATCTAATAAGGAAAAATAAAAAAAAAGAATAAAAAAAGGATAAAAAGATATATAAAAGGCTAAGAAAAGGCTAGCCTTAAGGTAAAAAAGTTAGTATATTATCTAAGTTAGTTAAAAATAACTAAATAAAGATTATACTTTAGGTAATATATTACTAATAATAATACTAGCTATATAGAATAAGTCTATAAAAATAAGACTAAAGTAGGCCTATATAGCTAGGTATAAAGTAATATTAGGAGTAGTATTCTATACTCTAGAATTAAAGGAGTCTAAAAGCTTTATAAATAAGACTAGATAAATAAAAGAAAAGACTAGACCTAAAGTATAAATAAAGTAAGGGGGGTTTTTCGCTTAAAGTAGGTTTCCCTCTCTAATAATAAAGAAAAGGCACTAAGCTATAATTAGTAGTAACTAGGGTAATAGAAATAAATAATAAATAAATTACTATTAATATTTACTAACTAAAATTAAAAAGGCTATTAACTAAACTATTAGAAAAAATAATACTAAAACTATTATAACTATATATTAACTTTAAAGTAAGAATATAATTATTATATTTAAAAAGAATATAAAGAAAATAACTATAAAAGATAAATAACTTAAGGCTATATTTAAACTTAGTATAGTAATATATTAAAAAGTATAATAGATTATTATTAAAAGAGTTAATATTTAAAAAATTCTTAGTAAAAAAAAATATTATTATTAAGATAGTAGTTAAAAATACTAATATTCTTATTATTTAAGTAGTAATTAAATAGCCTTAGTATAAAAATATATAAAAAATAATACTTATCTTTAGTATTAAGGGTCTAAAGATATAAACTAACTTTATAAATAAAGTTTAATCTTTAACTTATAAGTTTATACTATTAAATCTTATTATAAGCTAATCTAACCTTAATAATACTTTAAGTATTATAAAATAAAGTATATTATTATAAAAGAGGTATATAATAAGTATAAAACTAATACTTATTTAAATTAAAAAGAAAATAAGTATTTAATAGTTATAAAGTAAAGAATAAAAATAAAATACTACTTATATAAATATATATATTCAGCCTAGCCTTAAGCTTACCTTATTATATAAAAGGTATAATAGTTAGTATAAAAGTAATATCTTTATAAATTATAGTAGTTTACTATAATATAAATAATAATAATTACCTTTATACTAACCTTTAATATTAGCCTAAAGCTAATAAATATATTATTATTTAAATATAAAAAAAAGCCTTTTACTATAGCTATTAATTATAAAGCTTATAACTACTTATAATTTTAACTATAAGTAGTTATAAGGCTAATTAATATTAAACCTTTATAAACCTTTAGTTTATAGTAAACTAAAAGTATATTAGCGCTAACTTAAAGTATATTATAAAACTATTAAGCTAAGTAATTAAATATAATTAGATAAAACTATAACTTAGCTTAATAGTTTTAATAGTAAAGGAAAAGTAAATATTATAAGTAGCTTAAGATTACTTTAATATAAGAACTATTTAAAGAAAAAGAAAGTATAACTAACCCTTTTAAAACTAAGTAAAAATAATAAGCCTTATAAGAAAACTACTTAATAAAAAAAAGAAAATAAAGCTAGTACTAAAGGCTAATATAAACCTAAGCTAGTAAAAAAGTAAAATAAAATATATAATAGTTTTTTCCTAAAAAGGTTTTATTATAAAGATATAAGGTAAATATACTAGAATTATAGCTAGAGTAAGGAAAATAAATAAATAAATAAAGGTTTATAAGACCTTAGTATTAATTAGCCTCTTAACTATTTATAGTTAAAACTATAAATAGTTATAAGCTTTATAGTTAATAACTATAGTAAAAGGCCTTTCTTTTTATTTAAGTAGTAATACCCTTACTAGCCTTAGGCTAATACTAAAGCCTAGTATAAAAGTAGCTATTATTATCTATACTATAGTAAACTACTATAATTTATAAAATTATTACTTTTATATTAATTACTATACTTTTTATAATAAAGTAGGCTTAGAATTAAGCTAAATATATACTTTTATATAATTAGTACTTTATCTTTATTCTTTACTTTATAACTATTAAATACTTATTTTCTTTTTTATTTAAATAAGTACTAGCTTTATACTTATTATATACCTTTTTTATAATATAATATTTAATAATATACTTTATTTTATAATACTTAAAGTATTATTTAAATTAAATTAGCTTATAATAAAGCTTAATAGTATAAACTAATAAGTTAAAGACTAAGCTTTACTTATAAAATTAGTTTATATTTTTAATACTTTTAATTTTAAAAATAAGTATTATTTATTATATATCTTTATATTAAGGCTACTTTATAACTATTTAAATAATAAGAATATTATTATCTTTAACTATTACCCTAATAATAGTATTTTCTTTTCTAATAAAAATATCTTATATATTAACTTCTTTAATAATAACTTATTATACCTTTTAATATATTACTATACTAAGTCTAAATATAGGCTTAACTTATTTTTTTTCTTAGTTATTTTCTTTTTTTTCTTTTTAAATATAATAACTATATCTTTACTTTAAAGCTAATATATAGTTATAATAGTTCTAATACTATCCTTTTTAAAAGCTTAATTAATAATCTTTTTAATCTTACTTAGTAAATATTAATAATAATTATTTATAATAATTAGCCCTTTAATTAAAACCTTTTACTTATAATAAGCTAATACTTATTTAGCTACTTTTATTATTATTAGATTTTAAGCTAGTTTTATAGTAATTACTACCTAGCTTTATACTTTTATTAATAGTTTATTTTATTTTTATTACTTAATTACTTATTAGATTATACTTTAAATAAGTATATTAGTTATAGCCTAAGCTTATAATATAATCTTATTAACTAAAGTATATACTACCTTTTATACTTTAAAGAGTAGAAAGTCCTTTAAGACTATTATATATATAATAGTAAATACTTTTTATTTATAGTCTTTAAATTTTATATTATTATCTATCTTTAGCTTAACTTTAGCCTAACCTTAAAGCTTAAGTAGTTATTATTATTATATTTACTAAATAGCCTTTATAAAGTTATATTTTATAAAAAAAAATTTAGCCTTTATATAAAGGTACCTCTAGGCCTTTTAAACTAGTTATATTAATATCTACTAATATACCTATACCTATACCTTTACTATAGGATTAATATAGTACTAGTATAAGGTCCTTTTAGCCCTAAGGAATTTAATTCTATTATTTGTTTTTATTTTTAGGTATTATATAGGTGTAGGGGGGTGATTTTTTATAACTTATAGCCTTAAGTAAAAGACTTTATTATAATTTTTTAAATAATAGGTATAATAAAGTAAAAGAAAGAGAGAATTAAGCAAATCTATAGACCTTAGGGATAAGGTTATAAGAAGGGGAAGGTAGACTATTAAAGCATAGAATAAAGTACTAGTATATTTATAGTAAAGACCTTTTATAGATATAAGTATTAGTATAAAAAGAAAGTAATGCCTTAAGAATTTAAAAGAAGGCTAAAGATAAATATATTATTATCTTATACCCTAAAACTTCTTACTCTTCTAGAATTAACACTATAGTAATCTGCCTTTATTTACCCTGCGCACACCCTAGCACTTACCTTTATTACCTGTCCAACATCTTTATAGTATATCTTTAGGTTAGTACTAGTATACCTCTAGTTTATTTATTTATTTCTATTACCTTAGTTACTACTAATTATAGCTTAGTACCTCCTCTCTATTATTAAAAAGAGAAACCTACTTTAAGCTAAAAACTCCCCCTACTTTATTTATACTTTAAGTCTAGTCTTTTCTTTTATTTATATAGTTTTATCTATAAGGCTATTAAACTTCTCTAATTTTAAGATAAATAATACTACTCTTAATATTACTTTATACTTAGCTATATAAGCTTACTTTAATCTTATTCTTATAAACCTATCTTATATAGCTAGTTATTATTAATAATATACTACTTAAGGTATAGTCTTTATTTAATTATTATTAACTGACTAAGGTAGTATACTAACTTTTTTACCTTAAGGCTAGTCCTTTCTTAGCCTTTCTCTTATCTTTTTATCTTTTTTTATTCTTTTTCTTTCTTTTATTCCCTTTTACAAAGCTAGAATAGCCTTATACTTATATATATACCCTAAGCAATAACTTCTTATACTTTAAAAAGAGGATCGCGAGTTATAAAATATACCCCTTATACTTATATAATAAGAGAAACTAAAAATAAATATTAGAAGTAAAATCCTTAAAGTTAAATTAACCTTAAACTAATACTATATTAGTATTATAGTAAGGGTATAAGTATAGCTAGGCATTTAGATAAAATAGAAGGTATAGTATAACTATAAGAGCTTTTACTAAAGGTAAAAGAAATTTTTAAGAAAAGTACTAAGCTCTTTATATAATAGTAATAATAATAACTACCTATATCTTAAGATTAGAATAACGCTAACTGAAATAAAAGCTATAAATATAAAGATTACTAAGAAAAGGTAATAACTAAATTATTTAGCTTAGTTTTAAAGGATAGTAATAACTTCCTATACTTAGAACAAATTAAGATTATCTATACCTTAGTTAATAAAGCAGTATTATAAACCTAAGCTATAACTAATATACTTATCTAAGGTATAACATAGTATATAGTTTAGTAAATATAAAAAATAAAGCTAAGAATAAAGGTAAAAAGCTAGGCTATAATTACTATAAGATTAGCTTAAAGCTTATTAATTATAAAAGTAGCTAAGTAAGTATTAGCTTATTTTAAGTAAAAAGTTTTAAATTAAAAGGCTAATTATACTAAAGGAATACTATCAATATTTAGTTATATAGATTAAAAAGGCTATTAACTAAACGCTAAAAACTATTATTAAAACTATTATAGCTATATACTAGCTTTAAAGTAAAGATACTATTATTATATTTAAAGACAATATAAAAGTTAAGAAGCTATTAGTAAAGGAAGGATAGATAAAGGCTATATTTAGATCTAATATAAAAATATACTAAAGGATATAATAGGTTATTACTAAGAGAGTAAATATCTAAGATATTCTTAGTAAGAAAGAGAGAGAGATTATTAAGGTAATAGTTAAAAAGAATAATATCCTTTTTATTAAAGTAACTATAAAGTAGCCTTAATATAAAAATATAAAAATAATAACTTTAATCTTTAATATAAAAGGTATTAAAAAAGTAAACTAATAATATAAAAAAGGCTTAGTCTTTAATTTATAAGTATATACTATTAAGCCTTACTATAAGCTAATTTAACTTTAATAATATTTTTAATACTATAAAAGAAGGTATATTACTAAATATTATATAATAAGAGTAGTATATAGTTAGTATAAAGCTAGAACTTAGTATTATTTTAATTACTCTAGCTATAGCCTAAGGCCGATCTTAGTGCGTCTACCTTTTATCTTTATAGTAGAACCTTTTTAAGAGAAAACTACTATATACTTTACTTTACTTTTTTACTAGCCTAGGTTTATAATAGCCTTTAGTACTAGCTTTATCTTCTTATATTTATTAAGTAGCTTTTTATAAAGCTTACCTACTTAGCCTAGTTCTAAGGGGTTAGCTAGTTATACTATTTATCCTTTATCTTTCCTTTTAGTCCTTTCTTTAAATAACCTGTTTTTAGGCTATCTTTTATTTATATTTTTTTTACTATTATTATATTAAGGGCTAGGTTATAGTCCTATTTAGTTATTTTTAACTAACTAGCTTATTATCCTTATAGTATGTCCTTAGCTTAGCGCTAATATACCTTTAGTTTACTATTAACTTAACTAAGCCTTATTATTTAGAATTAACTTAACTAAGTATAGCTTAGACTATACTTAGTCTTATAACTTATAGTTAATTATAGCCTATAAAGGTTATCCTTTATACTTAAAGAGTAGTACTCTTAGAGGTACTAAGCTAAGGCTAAACTAGAGTATAAGTATTATTATTATTAGTAGTAGTATTTCCACTACTATAAAATACCTTAGTCTATATATATACTATTCCTATACTATCTCCTATACCTTTTATATAATAAAGTAGGCCTAGAAATTTCTTTTACCTTTAGTAAAGGCTTTTATAGTTATATTATACCTTTTATTTTATCTAAAGGCCTAACTATCCCTATACCCTTATTATAATACTAATATAATATTAGTCTAAGGTTAATTTAACCTAAAGGATTTTAATTCTAATGTTTATTTTTTTGTTTTTCTTATTATATAAGTATAGGGGGTATATTTTATAAGTCATAATCTAACTTTTTTAACTAATTTTAGCTAGAACCTATCTAGAAGGAAAAAAGGAGAAATACTTAATTATTATAAAGTAAAGGTTTAAATTAAGGTGCTGCTTATATAAAGGTATATACTTAGTATAGTCTTAGGCCTAACCTATTATATAAAAGGGGAAGATCGCGAGTTACTATAAACCCCCCCTATACTCTTATAATAGGTAAAATAAGAAATGAACGCTAGAATTAGATTCCTTAGGGTTAAATTAACCTTATACTAATACTATATTATAGCTATAATAAGGATATAAGTATAGCTAAGCCTTTTAATATAATAAAAGGTATAGTATAACTATATTAGCGCTTATTAAAGGTAAAAGAAAATTTTAATAAAAGCGTTAAGCCTTTTATATAGTAATAACTATAATAATAATAACCTATATCTTATAACTAAAATAAAGCTAAGCTAAAAGTAAAAAAGGCTATAAATATAAAAACTATAAAGGAAAGATAATATTTAAATTATTTAGCCTAGTACTAAAGGATAGTAAGAACTTTCTATATTTTAAATAAGTCTAGGTTATTTATACCTTAGTTAATAAAGTAGTATTATAAACTTAGGCTATAACTAATATTCTTATCTAAAGTATAATCTAATATATAGTTAAGTAGTTAAAAGAAACTAAACTAAAAATAAAGGTATGAAGCTAGGCTATAGTTATTATAAGCTTAGCCTAAGGCTTATTAATAGTAAAAGTAGTTTAGTAAGTATTAGCTTACTTAAAGTAAAAGGTTTTAATTAAAAAGCTAACTATACTTAAAAATAATTAATAATACTTATTAATATAAATTAAAAATACTATTAACTAAGCTATTTAATATAGTTTTATAATAAAGATTATTATATTTATATACTAGCTGTAAAGTAATAATATTTATTTATTTATTTATTTTCCTTACTTTAGCTATAATCTTAGTATATCTACCTTATATCTTTATAATAGAACCTTTTTAGGAAAAAACTATTATATACTTTACTTTACTTTTTTACTAGCCTAGGTTTATATTAGCCTTTAATATTAGCTTTATTTTTGTTCTTTTATTAAGTAGTTTTCTTATAAAGCCTACTATCTTTACTTAGTTTTAAAAGGGTTAATTATACCTTCTCTTTCTTTAAGTAGTTTTTATACTAAAGTAACCTTAAGCTACTTATAGCTTTTACTCTCTCTTTACTATTAAAATTATTAAACTAAGTTATAGTTTTATTTAATTATATTTAATTACTTAGCTTAGTAGTTTTATAATATATTTTAAGTTAATACTAATATACTTTTAGTTTACTATAATATAAGGGTTTATAAGGCCTTAATATTATTTAACCTTTTAATTATTTATAGTTAAGACTATAAGTAATTATAAGCTTTATAGTTAATAACTATAATAAAAGGCCTTTTATTATAATTAAATAGTAATACTTTTATTAGCTTTAGGCTAGTACTAAAGCTTAATATAAAGGTAACTATTATTATTTATATTATAGTAAACTATTATAATTTATAAAAGTTCTACTTTTATATTAATTACTATACCTTTTATATAATAAAGTAAGCTTAAAATTAAGCTAAATATATACTTTTATATAAGTAGTATTTTATTCTTATTCTTTACTTTATAATTATTAAATACTTTTTTTCTTTTTTATTTAAATAAATACTAGCTTTATATTAGCTATATATCTTTTTTATAATATAATATTTAATAATATATTTTTTTATAGTATTTAAAGTATTATTAAGATTAGATTAGCTTATAATAAGGTTTAATAGTATAAACTTATAAGTTAAAGACTAAGCTTTACTTATAAAGTTAGTCTATATCTTTAATACCTTTAATATAAAAAATAAATATTATTCTTTATATATTTTTATATTAAGGCTTTTTTATAGCTATTTAAATAATAAGAATATTATTATTTTTAACTATTACTTTAATAATAATATTTTCTTTTTTACTAAAAATATCTTAAATATTAATTTTTTTAATAAAAATTTATTATACTCTTTAATATATTACTATACTAAGTTTAAATATAACTTTAACTTATTTATTTTTTATAGTTATTTTTTTTATATTCTTTTTAAATATAATAATTATATTCTTACTTTAAAGCTAATATATAGTTATAATAGTTTTAGCTTTATTCTTTTTAATAGCTTAGTTTATAGCTTTTTTAATTTTAATTACTAAATATTAATAGTAATTATTTATAATAATTAGCCCTTTTATTAAAACCTTTTACTTATAATAAGTTAATACTTATTAAGCTACTTTTATTATTATTAAGTTCTAAGCTAGTTTTATAGTAATTATTACTTAGCTTTATACTTTTATTAATAGCTTATTTTATTTTACTTACTTAACTATTTATTAGATTATACTTTAAATAAATATATTAGTTATAGCCTAAGCTTATAATATAACTTTATTAACTAAAGTATATATAACCTTTTATACTTTAAGAAGTAAAAAGTCTTTTAAAACTATTATATATATAGTAATAAATACCTTTTATTTATAATCTTTAAATTCTAAGTTATTATTTATTCTTAGCTAAGCTTTAGCTTAGCCTTAAAGTTTAAGTAATTATTATTATTATATTTACTAAATAGCCTTTATAAGGTTATTCTTAGTAAGAATTTTTTAGCCTTTATATAAAGGTACTTTTAGGCCTTTTAAACTAGTTATATTAATATCTACTAATATACCTATACTTATACTTTTACTATAAGATTAATATAATACTAGTATAAGGTCTTTTTAGCCCTAAGGAATTTAATTTTATTATTTATTTTTATTTTTAGGTATTATATAGGCGTAGGGGGGTGATTTTTATAACTTATAGCCTTTTTTAAAGTAATAATATTATTATTATAGTAAAAGAAAATATAAAAGCTAAAAAGCTAATAATAAAAAACACTAAATTAAAGCTACCTTTAGATCTAATATAATAATATACTAAAGGATATAATAGGTTATTACTAAAGGTATTAATATTTATAATATTTTTAGTAAAAAAGAAAATAAGATTATTAAAGTAATTATTAAAAAAAATAATATCTTTTTTATTTAGGTAGTTATAAGATAGCTTTAGTATAAAATATAATAACCCTTATCCTTAATATTAAAAGTATTAAAAAAGTAAACTTACTATATAAAAAAGGCTTAGTTTTTAACTTATAGGTCTATATTATTAAGCCTTATTATAAGCCTATCTAACCTTAATAATACTATAAGTATTATAAAATAGGATATATTACTAAATACTATATAATAAAAGTAGTATATAGGTAATATAAAGCTAGCGCTTATTTTAATAGTAAAAAAGATAAGTACTTAACTATTATAAATTAAAAGATTAAAATATAATACTATTTATATAAAGGTATATATTTAGCTTAGTCTTAGGCTTCCCTTATTATATAAAAGGTATAGAAGATAATAAGAGAGAAGTATTTATATTAGTTATAATAATTTATAGTAATATAAATACTTATAATAATAATAATAATAATACTTATACTAAGGTTTAGCCTTAGCCTAATACCTTTATAAGTATTATTTTTAAAGTAAAAGAGATAACCTTTATAGGCTATAATTAGCTATAAGTTATAAAACTATATATAGTCCTAACTATATCTAGTAAAGTTAACTTTAGATAATAAGGCCTACTAGTTAAGTTAATAGTAAACTAAAGGTATACTAATACTAACCTAAGAATATATTATAAGAATAATAAGCTAGTTAGTTAAAAATAACTAAATAAGACTATAACTTAGCCCTAAAGATAATAATAGTAAAAGGGAATATAAATAAGAGATAGCTTAAAAATAGGCGATTTATAAGAAAGGATTAAAAGAAAGGATAAAAGATAAATAGTATAATTAGCTAACCCCCTAGAACTAAGCTAAGTAGGTAAGCCTTATAGAAGCTAGTTAATAAATATAAGAAGATAAAGCTAGTACTAAGAGCTATTATAAATCTAGACTAATTATAAAATAGAGTAAAGTATATAGTAGTTTTCTTTAAAAAAGGTTCTACTATAAAGATATGAGGTGGATATACTAGGATTAGCCTTAGGCTATAGCTAGAGTAATTAGAATAAATAAACAAATAATAATTTAATTAAATTACAGTGTATCTTTATCTTAGTCTTTTTATTATTATGTAATTTTATTAGGAGAGGGAGGATAAAGGGAAGGATAGAGGGATAAGAGAAGGGCTAGGAGAGGATAAGCCTTAGGGCGGAAAAGTTAGTACACTACCTAAGTTAGTTAATAAGAACTAAATAAGGACTACACTTTAGGTAATATATTACTAATAATAATAACTAGCTATATAAGATAGGTCTATAAGAATAGGACTAGAGCGGGCCTATATAGCTAGGTATATAGGAATATTAGGAGTAGTATCCTATACCCTAGAATTAAGGAAGTCTAGCAGCCTTATAAATAAAACTAAATAAATAAAAGAAAAGACTAGACCTAAAGTGTAAACAGAGTAAGGGGGGGTTTTAGCCTAAGGCAGGTTTCCCTCTCTAATAATAGAGAGAAGGTACTAGGCTATAATTAGCAGTAACTAGGGTAATAGAAATAAATAAATAAATGTAATTTTATTACTAACTACAGAGTAAGGGTGTAAGACCTTATTTAGCTTCCGTAGCTTATATAAGAAGTGGAGGGCTAAGCTAACGGGTACGGAGTAGGAGTATAACTAGTCGAGGGCTCAGTTACGATTATTATTTCTCTTAGATCTCAGGGCCCCATTCTATCGGTCTACTGCTTTCATCTCCCCAGCCTTCCATAAGTGCCTCGAACCTATCTTCCACGGTCACCCATCCATGGCGTTTATGTGAAATTGCATGCCTGATAGGGTCTTTCCACTCTGCCCACCAGGCATCCTCTGCTTGGACAGCACAGCGGCGGCCATCCTCCCCCTTTTTCTTGTCTGCGAACGGCCAAATAACTTTGACAACCTCGTATTTGTTTTTCCTTGTGAAGAGACTCGCAACATTTGTGATGAGTGGATGAATGATGTCCGGACTTTGTATAACGACACGCCTATGCGAGATTGGAAAGGAGACCTGGACTATGCCATGGTAGTTGAGGGTTGCCACAAGACTGCGAAGTTGACCCTGGAGCCACTCTGTGTCGAGATTCGAGACGGCACGGTCCAGGGCGAATGACTTGACGGTAGCTGCATCCCTCACAAAAAGCCTGCACCATTCTTCAAGGTCGCCATCTTGGACAACCGGCAAGACGCTTGGCTTGGCGGCACCGCGGTGTGTGAGTTCGCCTTGACCCGCGCAGCGAAGGTAGTCCATGCGAGGTTGCGCGTCATCTGGGACAAGCAGGCTCATCAGGTTAAGTCGAATGTCGAAGTCGACCTTTCGTCCCCGGATGCCCCGGACCCGAATCTGAGGCTTTGGCGGCACAGAGGCTTGCAAACGAATGAAGGACTCCAAGGCATCGACGTTGGCCGACAAGTACTCGGCTTTGGTCACCAGAGTTGTCAGGTCGCTTGACAGCTTCGACAGGGGCGGGGAGTACGCCCTGTAGTTGATTCTCGGGAGTCCGGGATAATATGGAAATCCCACGTTGTTCGGCGAGACTGATGCGAGATGAGTGCTGGCGCCTTCCGACTCGGCATTGTATTGGCCTGAATATGGTGGAGGCTGTGGGCCTTCAAGCTCTTCCAGATCCTCGTTGGCCGTGGGACCTGCTCGGTCTTTTCGAAATGTTAGCCTCTGGCTCTCCATGTTTTCCACAGAAGCCTTCTGACGAGATGCTACAAGAGTGCTTGAAGTCTGTGTGACGTTTTATTCCCTATTTGAAAACAATGACTCGTACCAGCTGAGCAGGTCGAGGGTGGCTTAGACCTGGTGGCGTGAGGAGGCCTCAGCTAAGCAGAACTTCAAACACACGTCCAGTCATTGACCGTAAGATTCTAAGCAATGCACCGGGATGCACAAGTATTGGCTGATTAGTGACAAAATGGGCCGCGTTTCAAGGAAGACATGACGAGTTGAGGACTTTGCTTTGATAATTCCCAGATTCGGCCTGTTGTTGTGAAATCATTGAGTCTTCCTATCCTGCGGCCGCGAAGTTTCAATGCTGAAATCATGCCGTGATGAATATGTCTTTCCCGGAAGAATCTCATGCCAGGCAGCGTTGTAGATCAAAAGTCCGGAT
Source organism: Escovopsis sp. AC (assembly GCA_003055955.1). Lineage (NCBI taxonomy): Eukaryota > Fungi > Ascomycota > Sordariomycetes > Hypocreales > Hypocreaceae > Escovopsis > Escovopsis sp. AC. The sequence continues at coordinate 2,062,321 of NQYS01000006.1, forward strand.
GACGACGACCTCAAGAGGTGAACCGACCCCCCCTTCACCATTCTCTGCATGACACATGCCTATCGTTTGTTGAAGCTCTGGCAGGCCTAAGCATAGGCATTGGGGATCCTTCGCCGTCTGGAGCATGAAAATGATGAAGATGTTAGAGTGACGCAAGAAACTAGTTCAGCATAATGCGGCTTGGAATTGTTCCCCCTTTGACAATCCTTCAGTCGTCTCACAGACCCATAATCTGCAAGAAAACAAATTCTCATGAGACGCCGGTCCGCCCCTAATGTTTTCTTGCTCCTCTGCGGGGACAAATCTGGCAGAAAGTTAATTCATCTTCACGACCTGGAGGATCAATTTCGACGCGACAGAGCCAAAGAATGCTGCACGCTCTTTCTGTCCCCGTGCGTTCTATGTCGCTTGAGCACTCGATACGACAGTGCTCTCGTATTCAATACCGAAAATTCCCCAGGACAGCGCCGCCCCCTGAGCCTGAAACGATGGCAAAAATGACCAGGTATCCTATGAGAAGGCTGTAGCAGCAGTCAAGCGTCTTATGGCTTCCAAGATGTGACCCTCCTCGGAGCATGAAGCCGCGAGGGAACGCACTGCTGGGGACCTTGAGAGTCATGCCAATGAAACCTTCGTCATGCTCTGCGTCTCTAGCGAGACCGAACGTCCAGACCATCGGTCTTGTGCCGAAAATCGTCATTATGTGAACTTGTCTGTGATTGAATCTCTAGACTGGGTTCTTTGTCTTTCGACTTCCGCTGAGGCTGGTGACGATGACTCCTCGCCGATGAGAGGAAGACGAGTTCGATCGATGGCTTGATATATCGATTATGATGATTGTCCTGATGCCACAATAGACGACACTTCAAAAGTCAAAGTGGCTTTTTTTGCTTTTTGTTGTTCATGGAGTAAAGAACATGGTCCCATTATTTCAAGATGCGGCTTAATATGTAAATCCAAATATGCGAGGCACTCCGGCTGCCATCAGAGTTGCTGGATCTGATTCTTAGAGGGGCTGGTGCAATGCGGCTGGCTCTTTCGAAATCTCAGGATCAGCCGAGATTTTGAGCGAGAATCAAGAGATGCTTTGAGAAAGTCTGGTGCCATGCGAGGAGGAAAGGATGTTTAGAAAGCGGACGCTCAAAGTCTGGCAAAGCGTAATATCGCTCTGAGACGGTTCGAGGTTGGGCGCTTGCCCCTCAAGTCGATGCGAACCATTGATTTCGATGATCTCCCCTTATCGAGAGTGGCTGAGTGACCGTGAGGGTATTTGCAGATGCATTCAGTCTCGGTTTCAGTTGATATATGATTTCTGGGTCTGGCCCATGAGATCATATGACGGCACTCTGTCAAGCGAGAAACTCCTTCGCGCTTGACCGATTAGCATTCGATGATGGCAATGATCGACGGCCAGCCGTATGCAAATGGGCAGCGACCGAGGATGTCTATGGAAGCCGGTTTCTCAAAAGCTGTGTCTTCCTAACAACCTTTCTGTTCTATGGTTCTTCTTGAAGGTGCTCGAGCCGCAATGTTTCAGAATGAACTAAAGCCTTCGATAGGTCAGCATGGTTACTGAGTTCGTAGTATAAAGATGAGCAGCGACTAACAATGACTGAACAGGACGCCTCGTGACGATCTTCTCTTGGACTGGTTTAAATGATTCGAGTTGTTGATGAGTCGATGTTGTCTCTCGCAGCTTGATTGATGACTAATACGCCCCGGTAATCCCTGACCTCTTTTAAGAGCATACTCGTACTACATAGATCTATCCAAGTTCTCCGTACATACTACGATTACAAGATTAAGTACTACGGAGTAGAGCAATCTCCATCACACTTCCTCTACGTCTTGTACCCGTCGATTGTGTCTGCTAGAGTCGTCACAGACAAATAGCAATCTTGAAAGCGGACATGATGGCGGCTGAATTACCCATATCCACGTGCGTGTCATTGCACTCCGACACGTCATGTCATGAGATATGCTGATGCGCTGGCAGGGTCTACGTTCAGAACCTCGAGGAGCGCGTGAAGCCCGAGGTCCTTACGAATGCCCTCAAGACTATTTTTTCCGAGTTCGGAAATGTGGTCGACATCGTGGCCAAGAGGAATCTCAAGGCGAAGGGCCAGGCCTTCATCATCTTCGACAAGCCCGAGTCGGCGAACGAAGCGATTGAGGAGGTGCAGGGCTTCGAGCTCTTCGGGAAGCCCATGAGGACGGCCCTGGCCAAGACCCGGAGTGATAGATCTGTCGAGATGAACTGCACTAGCGATGAGCTTGACATGCACAGGAGACACAGGCAGGCAGAAAAGGGTAATTCTCCAGGATGGCATGTTCGCCCGAACCGCCGTGCTAACAGACTTGATTACAGACAAACGAAAGGCATTAGAAGCCGCAGACGAGCAAAGACAACTTAAGAGGGCTGCTGGTGCTGGTGGCGATGGCCGATTGTCCAAGTCCATCAGACCGGGCTTGAAATCGACAAGCGTCGCTCAATCGAACGTGGTGCCGGATGAATATCTACCACCCAACAAGATTCTATTTCTTCAGAATGTACCGGACGATTACGACGTCGATCGCCTCACAGGACTTTTTGGACAATTCGAAGGATTCCGAGAGATCAGACTCGTGCCAGGCAGGCGTGGTATCGCTTTTGTCGAGTACGAGAGCGAGCAAGGTGCAATCATTGCAAAGGAGAATACCGCTGGCATGAGTCTAGGGGACAAGCCGATTAAAGTCACATACCAACGCCAGTGAAGCACAGCTGGGAGATTGCAATCCACGTCTGGACTTGGCACGGACAAGTCTTTGTTCATTGCGTTTAGTTATATCATCGGGGATCTGCGCGAGTCGAACAACGGTACGAAAAGTAGTTCTTGGGTTGCGACGATCTCGTTCGCCGAACGCCTTCAAGTAGGCTCGCTCATCAAATTAGAAGATAACATCTTCATCATCCTCTGCTGCGAGGATATCGGAGGGTCCGCTGGCTTCTGGCGCCGGCGCCGGCGCGGCTTCCTCCCCATCATGGGATTGTCTTTGAAGCTCTCGCTTGGCTTTCATCTCCGCATCGGCAGCAGCATTATCCCGCTGTTTCTTCCCGGCAACCTGGGACTGTAAGGAGAATGCAAAAGATAGGGGCTTGGGTTGGACCTACCTTCTTCAATCTGTAAAACTCCTCGCGATCTAATTCATCTAACTCAGAGTTGATGTACTTGATAGTGTTTTCTGTTCGAGGAATGATGACGTGCTCAATGGCGTTCACTGGACACTGTCAGCACAGGGGAATTAAGGGTTCCCGACGGGATGGTAAACCTCGTCGATTGACAACCTTGATCACATCATCTAGTATGACGAAAGCTGTCTGCAAGCTCGCCAGCTCGACCAGGGCCTCCACGGCACGAGCGTAGGTCTCTCGGCAGCGCTGTACTTGTTGTCCACCTTTTCCCAGGCCAGTCAAGCCAAAGTCGTTGTTGCCTCCTGTCAAGTAGCTCTCGAACGCCGGGAGCAGAACACCGGATACGTTGTCTTGCTTCGTGCGGATTCGGAAGCGGGCGGATTTGGCAGATTCCTGCACCTGGTAGCCGATGTCACCTCCGACGGCGTACGAGACCTCGGCCAGGGAGAATGCTGCGATCTGCATCACCCGACCCATCTTGCGTTTGGCCTCATCGATTCGTCGGGTAATCTCTGCGGACGTTCTATGAGTTGGCTGATCCAAAGACTAATCATGGTGTGAGCGCGTGCGAGAGTACCTCGGAATCGCCTACATGAGACATGGTCAGCCCCTCCTTGATCTTTCCTGGAATCATTCGATAACGCACTTGGTCAGGGCCTCGCTCTTCCTCTTCAGCAAGCTGTGGCCGGTCTCAGCTCCCTTGAGCTTCGCCTTCATCAGCCCCAGCGACTGACGAGTCGGGAATACCGGTTCGCGATCCTAGTATGAAAATGAGCCGATTTGTTTCTAGCTTGAGCTGTAAAAATAGCATACCGGAGCGCCAGACATCTTGGAAGCTGCTTCAACAGGTTCGCACCGCGGGGGAAGGGGGGGGGGAAGAGAGATTCGGTTGCAGCTCGAGATGCTGTCGCGCACTTGTTATCGTTGGGTGGTCGGTTGTGTTGCAGTTGAGGAATAGCGTGGGTCCTGCTAGTGGATTCCAAGCCAGGTACTACTAGTCCTCCGAACTGACGTCGCTCCAATTATGAGGTTGATGAGTCTCTGACAGGGATGATAACTTTTTTGAAGAAGTTGTAATGGACGACCAGCTCTTTGACTCGTACAGATCGCAAAATGGAAGATAAAATTCACTTCGAGGCCTTATATTTGTTGATACTCAATTGATCAGAAAGATCAAGATCTGTACGTAGCAATGACTCCATGTAGCAATGAGCCGCGCTTTGGAAGTACTGATTTGGACGTGAATCCTTGTAACGGGGTAGCCGCATTGACCCGATTCGGGATGTTTGCATATTGCTGTAAAGGGGCATTCCCGGCTCCTGTGACCTTACGCTAGAGCGATCCAGTCGAGGATTTTACCCAACGCATCATTACCGAACATTCTCTACCACAGATACCCGCCGGCGACTACTTTCAGGAAGCAACTGGCGCATCACATGTATTTGAAGGTGTCCGAAGGCCATAATATACTGTTCCTCGCGAAGAAGCGCCATCCGGAATCTGCTTGACGAACTATAATGGGCCAGTTTGATTGATACCGGAACACCGAGTACAATCCAGAGCGAACGGGCACCAAAGACGAGAAGATCGCAATGGCGGCCGAGCTGGCCAAGCCCGGTCGGGCCTCGCAGTCGGATCTTCATCTTGTCGTGAGTAGTGCCGTCATCCGAGTCGAGATTCGTGCGCTCATCTACTGGATTTCTAGTCGAACGAGGACGGCGTCTACGAACAAGACATATTGCGGGATCCTGCGAGCATCAAGCCATGGCTGGCATATATCGAATTCAAGACCCGGCACGGGAGCCTTCTCGAACAGGCTTTCGTCATGGAACGGGCCTGCTCCCAACTCCCGCGGTCTTATAAGCTTTGGAAACTTGTATGTCACATGCGACAACCCGGTTTCATCAGCTAACAGTCGCCAAAGTATCTAGGATTCCGAGTGAAGCATCTTTCGAAGCTGAATTCTGCGACCTTCCTCTCAGAGTTCAAGAAAGTGAACGCTCTTTTCGAAAAGTCTCTGATCCTCTTGAACAAGATGCCGGTGATATGGGAAATGTACCTCAAATTTCTTCTGAAGCAGCCTCTCCTGACACGTAGCCGCCGCGCATTCGATCGCGCCTTGAGAGCTCTCCCCATAACACAGCACAACCGCATCTGGGCACTTTACCTGCCGTTTGCCAACGCAGCATCCGGCGATACCGCGGTCAAGATTTGGCGGCGATATATGCAAGTACATCCAGAGCACGTCGAGGATTTTATCGAGCTTCTGGTTCTCGCAGGATCATACACCGAGGCGGCACACAAATATATTGAGATTCTCAACAATCCGCGATTCGTTAGTAAACAGGGCAAGGGCCACTACGAATTATGGAGCGAGATGGTCGAGATGCTGGTTGAGAATGCGACTGAGATTGAAACTGGACACGAAACTGGGATTGACGTCGAAAGCATAATAAGGAGCGGCATCACTCGATTCAGCGACCAGCGAGGAAAGTTGTGGGTTGGACTGGCAAACTACTGGATCCGGAGAGGAAGTTTCGAGCGCGCTCGTGATGTCTTCGAAGAGGGTGTCACCACCGTTATGACAGTCAGGGACTTCACCTTAATATTCGATGCCTATGTCGAATTCGAAGAGTCGATCATCGGCGCCCTGATGGAAGTTGCGTCAGCGCGAGCCGAGAAAGGTGTTGAAGACAGCGAGGCAGACTTCGAGCTCGATATACGGATGATGCGTTTCGAGCATCTAATGGACCGCCGCCCTTTTCTTTTGAACGATGTCCTCCTCCGCCAAAATCCAAACAACGTCGTCGAGTGGGAAAAGAGAGTCGCACTTTGGGGAGACAAAAATCAGGAAGTCGTCCAGACATACACGGATGCGATTGCGGCTATCCACCCCAAAAGAGCTGTTGGGCCTTTTCATCAATTGTGGGCCAACTATGCCAAATTTTACGAGAAAGGAGGGGATATCAGGAACGCCCGCATTATTATGGAAAAAGCTGTCAAGGTTCCTTTCAAATCCGTCGCTGAATTGGCGGACATGTGGATTGAATGGGCAGAGATGGAGTTGCGGAACGAAAACTTTGATGATGCCGTCCGGATCATGGCGAAAGCTATCCAGGCACCAAAACGATCCACTGTCGACTATTTCGACGAGACCCTGTCTCCTCAGCAAAGGGTCCACAAGAGCTGGAAGCTGTGGAGCTTCTACGTCGATCTGGTAGAGAGTGTCTCGACTCTGGAGGAAGTGAAGAAGGTCTACGAGCGAATATTTGAGCTGCGCATTGCCACGCCACATACCGTCGTCAACTACGCCAATCTCTTAGAAGAGCACAAATACTTTGAGGAGTCCTTCAAGATCTACGAACGAGGTCTCGACCTCTTCAGCTATCCCGTGGCATTTGAGCTATGGAACCTATATCTCACCAAGGCCGTCGACCGAAAGATCGGGATTGAGAGGTTGCGCGACCTTTTCGAGCAGGCAGTCGAGGACTGCCCGCCCAAATTCGCAAAGACAATATATCTGATGTATGGCAACTTGGAAGAAGAGCGGGGCCTTGCACGACACGCAATGCGGATCTACGAGCGAGCAACAAGGGCCGTGTCTGACGAAGACAGGGCTGACATGTTCAATTTCTATATCACCAAGTCCGCATCGAATTTCGGTCTTCCATCGACGCGGCCCATCTATGAGCGGGCCATCACAGCCCTCCCGGACAGCGAGGCCAAGGAGATGTGCCTCAAATTCGCAGACATGGAGAAGCGGCTCGGCGAAATTGATCGCGCGAGGGCGATATATGGGCACGCATCGCAGTTCTGCGATCCCCGCACAAATGGCGACTTCTGGCTCAAATGGGAGCAGTTTGAGGTGCAGCATGGGAATGAAGACACGTTCAAGGAGATGCTCAGGATCAAACGAAGCGTACAGGCGCAGTACAATACCGACGTCAACTTCATTGCCTCTCAGGCACTCGCTCGAAGCCAGCGGAGACCAGATGCGCCGAACGACGGCGAAACCGCAAATGCCATGGCGGCTCTGGAGAAACAAGCTGCGGCACCCCATGGCTTCGTGGCTGCAAGCACAGATACCAAAGAGACCGCCCCATTGCAGCCGGCTGTCGCCATCAATCCGGACGCGATCGACATTGACGGTCTCGATGATTGATATGCCAGGAGACGAAGTCCCACTTGGTCGGACTGATCCAGCATGCTTTTGATTTCTTCTTCGTTCTTCTTCACGATCCAAGATAGGGAAATATGATTACATTGGTATCTCGTTTACAGCATCAATTTGGAATATAAAATTCGAAAACCAGAAACCGCGCAAACTCTGAAACTCCGAATCGCCATCGCTCACTTGCCGGCCGCTTTCATCTCCGCCAATTTGGCAAAATATTTCGCGGCGTAATTTTTGTCGACGTGTCCGTCTCGCGAGCATGGCGTTGCATAGATTGACCCTTTGCGTTTTTGAAACCGACTGGGCGGCACCTTGGCGGCATCTAGAACAAGAAGTCTGAGTAAGTTGATTGCACGAGCGTGGCGACGACGAGGAACAGAAGATCAATACGAACCCCATTCATCGCTCATCCTGCGCTCCTCGCTCCTGCGCGTGGAGGAGGAGGGTTCCTGGACGCCTGCCTGGGCCCCTGGTCGAGAGAATTGCGATTGATTGCTGGTGGCCTCCATTGTCTCGATTCAACTCGACATCTTTTGGAGTAATTTACGAGAAGTAGAAGGAATGAAATCGAGGGATCAGGTTTGGTATATCACCAATCCTCGAATGATTTTGGGCAAGTCAACCTCGTGCCTCCGAGATACCCGCTCACACAGCCACCGCCGTGAGCATCATTGCAAATGGTGGCAACTCGGTGCCCTTGCACACGCCTGCACCCCTAGGCACAGGATAGCTTCGAACTTCGCAGGAAATTGAGGCAAGGAGAATGCACTTGTCGTCAGAGACAATGTTCATTGGCGCACGCGTGGCCTAGGCCCGGCCTAGGCCATGTTCTTGTCCTCTCCGTGATGCCTCCACGAAACCGACGACGACTCAGCCTCCATCCAATGAGTCGGCTGCAACCAAAGCCTTGACGTGTTGGCGTTGGCGCGTGATCATGGCTGGAGCGGTCCTTGGCCCGTTGACGTCAGTCTCACGAGCATCAGGGCCTTAGCGGCAGCTCGGCCACGCCTTGTTACAACGCCATGAGAGGCAAAGCTCAATTGGACACAAACATCCCACACTCAAGGGGTCGCCTTCGCACGAATCCAATGCCATTGTACATATGTACTACGAACTCCGGTACTGCATCCAGTGTTGGCCCTGGGAAGCAAGTTGTGAATCAAATGGGATGTGCCTCATGACTGCTGCGGCCCTCGCGTGTTTTCTTCCGGTCCGAGGGAACTGCAAGGCAAGACGACCCAATTGCCATCCACAAGCATCGTTCCACCAATTCCACTGGCAGCTACCAGGATCGTGCTAGGCTCGTCTCGCATTCGTACCAGTACGAGTTGCAGACAGCTTGCTCTCCCTGCATCGACTTCTCGGTCTGGGCTTTCTCGATTCTAGGTATGCCAGGGAGAGCTCGTACGTGACCAGGGCAGAGCCACCACAACAATGCCGGTGTTGAGCATACGTGTATCATTACTACCTAGTAATTGCTCAACACCGGCATCGAGTGCTCGTACTAACTGTAGTCAAAGGCCAATGCTGTTTTGAAGTCATCTAGCTGTCCGCGGGGTAATCCAAGGGTCCAAGCAGCCCGATGCGCAGCCGTCGCCCTAGTGCAGGAGTCATTGGCAGGCATGTGTGGAGTGCCTCTCCGCACCCGTAGACCTCAAGCTGATCGATCCGGGGGAGACCAGGCATATTGATGCAGATCCAGGTTGGTTCGCGGGGAACCCAGTCTGTGCCCAGGACTTGAGATCAGGGTCTTTTGCCATTGGTGGTCTGCCGATCCCTCCAAGCAGAAAGCCAAGGTTTTTCTAATGTACCTATACAGCAGAGCTGCAGGCGATGTGCGTAAGAAAAGTATATACGGAGTACTCCGTACCTGATAGAATGCTGACGGGCAATTCATGAAGCGTTGTCTGCAGAAGAACCCAAGGAGTGTTGGCGGCGTCCTGGGTCAATTAATTAATTGATCCTGCCGAGGGAGTTCCTGACTGGTCTTAGTACTACTACGGAGTACCATCAAGGCACTCGGCGCCAGCTGTGACCCTGCTATCTGCTCGAGACCAGCACTCGCGCAATGATGACAATGGTTGTGAGAGATCGCGTCGGCGACAACTTGACCACTGTAGTTTTGGGAGTCGATTATCGTTGGGTTGGGGGGGGGGGGGGGTTGTTGTCATTCGTTTGCTCATCAATAGCATTGACTCATACGACTCGGGAGTGCGAGTACGAGGAATTAGAAGTACGGGGAACTGGCAGCCCGTGCTTAAGAGGATTGCTGGCGGATCTGCCTTACACACAGGTAGGCACTACTAGTGCGAAACAGGAAAGGCCATCTCGATCGGCCCGCGGGCCCCTCCTGCCGGTCGCAGAGCGTCGCGATTATCAGATGGAAGATTTTATGCTTGAAGCTCACGACAACTGCATATTATCCGCACCTACTGCTAACCCGTACGAGTACTACTTACTATTCCGTACGGTCAAAGAGTGACGAGTACTGGCGGCGCCCCCCTGCTGCTGCTGCTGCTGCTGCACGCCGCTGCCTCGAATCGCCCGGCATGGGGCATAGTCTCGTTGGATAAGGCGCGAGACCTTTTCCATGTTCTCACGTCCGGCCCGCCACAGTGGAATCATGAAGAGAAAATTGGGAGTCTATCTCCGAGACCAGAGCCGGTCAACGATGACCGCGATGACCGAAAAGAAAAATATACGGCTCACGCCCCGTGAGCAGCAGCTGCGCCATCTTCTGCTCGACGTGGCCAGCTCCATCGACGCCTCGAAGCGAATGGGCGAGCCGGTGGTTTTGCGCTGGGCTGGCGGTTGGGTGCGGGACAAGCTCCTCGGAGTCGAGAGCCATGACATCGACGTGGCCATCAATGTCATGACCGGTCAGACCTTCGCGCAGCATATCTTCGAGCACTGCAAGTCCCCCACGATCGCCGCGGCGCATGGGATCGGCGAAGGCGATGTCGGGAACCTGCACAAGGTCGCCAGCAACCCCGACAAGTCCAAGCACCTGGAAACGGCCATGGTGAAGCTGTTCGGTCTGGATCTGGATTTCGTTAACCTTCGCAAAGAGACGTACGCGGAAGACAGCCGAAATCCCCAGATGGAATTCGGGACGGCCGAAGAAGACGCCCTGCGCCGAGATGCGACGATCAATGCGCTCTTCTACAACCTCCACACCGAGGAGCTCGAGGATTTCACGGGTGGGCTGGACGACTTGGCTCGGAGGATCATACGGACGCCTCTCGAGCCTCTGCAGACATTCATGGACGATCCGCTGCGGGTGCTTCGCCTCATCCGTTTTGCCGCGCGCCTCGACTTCACGATAGACGCGACGACAGAGACATACATGAGTGACCCGCGAGTGTTGAATGCATTGAGGGTGAAGATCAGTCGGGAGAGAGTGGGCGTGGAGCTCGAGAAGATGCTCAAGGGTTGGTCCCTTCTTTCAGCCCCTGCACGCCTGGAGACGTGGAGTTATCACTCGGTGGACTGAGCTGACGACGTTGGGATCACAGGAGCACATCCTCGTCGCGCGCTCGAGCTCATAGACAGACTGGGTCTTTTCCACGCTGTTTTCACAGATCCCTCCCAGGAGGAAGTCGAAGCCCCGAGCGCCTCTCGATGGCATGTCGCGTACATGTGTCTTGGCCAGATTCTGCAGCAGCGGACGCCGAAGTCGATCGCAGACGTCCTGATTCCCGACGATGAAGCCGCCTACATGGCTTGGAACTTGGCCGCGGTCAGTCCCTGGATAGCCATCAAGGGCCCTCCCGAGCAGACGCGAAAAGCCAACGCCCTACCACCCGTCGCCATGATAGCGCGAGAGGGTTTCCGGGCCCCGAACAAGCTTGTAGCCGTCATGACGGCGTGTCATCGGAACCACGTGGAAATTCTCGAGCTCAAGACAGCCGTCAGCGACAAGGCGGCATCCATCCAGGAACGTGACACGCTTGGCATGGCCATACGCAAATGGGATGCACAGGGAGGCATGTGGAAGTCGCAGGTGCTTGCCACGCTGCTGATGGAGGCTATGGATCGCTTCGAGGCATGGCCCATGCCGGACGAGAGTCAAGGTAGGCCAAGACGTGATCCTCCTGCCTGGCGACGGATCAGAGCTAATCCGTGGATATCCAACCTAGGTCTAGACCAATTCCTGCAGGAATGGCAAGGTTTCCTTGACCATCTCGCTGATTTGAATCTCTACGATGCCCCGAGCCTCAAGCGCCTGCTAGACGGACGATTGTTGGCAAAGTCTCTCGGTGTCAAGCCTGGCGTTTGGACAGGCAAAGCCTTGGATATATGCGTGGCTTGGCAGTTGCGTCATCCCAAGGAGAAGGACCCAGCTGGAGCCATTGAGGAGGTGAGGAAGAAGAGCGACGAGCTTGGCATCACGGTACCCTCAAGGAAATAAGACATTCATTGCCATTGATATCATGAAGCGATTTCCCCTAGTAGGTCAGTACTAAAACAACCTCCTAGTAGTTGTTTTGATTCGGCCTTTATCGACAAAGGAGCGCTTCAATGCCCCAGACAATTGCATTGATTGATGTTTCGAGTACGGAGTAGTACCTGACAATTGCACTTGCCTCCGACGGTGGGAAAAGACAACTTGGGGCCTGGATATCCCCCGCCATTCGACTCCATAGTATTCCGTACTCGTAGTTGCAACGCCTTTCAGTCACCCTCTATGGATTGAACCATGTTACCTCTACCTGGTACTGCGAGCAACAGGCCATTCTCAGGTATTGGGACTCGCCTGTCAGCCCGGAAGGTGATTAGTGCCTCTGCTGGAGATTGATCTACAACTAGCGTCAGCAGCAGATCAATCAAATCGAGCAATCTCGAAGCCGCTCCGAAATCGAGGCCGGGTCTGTGAAGAGGGTTCTCCGTGTTTTGCTCGGAGTACGGAGTACATCATACAGCCACTGATTAACTACTCCGTACTAGATTCGATTCTGTCTTATGTAAGGCGCGCTGCTGCCAGGGGAAATCCGGCCTCGAGTCGGCATCTCATTCCAGTCGAAACGCAGAGTCGCAGAAGCCACATCGACGCTCATTCTCTGCGACACCCCTGTTGCACACGGCCTTTCCTGGATCGCATCGATCGCGGGCGCTTCAGTCTCGGCGCGAAGTCAGGCATTTTCCTCGTTCCTCTTGATCTCTCGGAACGCTGTGCCGTCTCTCTCTGGCGCACATCAATATCGGGCCCCCGCTGCTTCGCATTGGCGTATGTCTGCATCGACAACCTCAAGATGATGCCCCGGCATCAGGCAAGCGGCTTTTCCAATGGCTACCCTCGCGGTGACATTTTCGACATCTCACCTCACAGGTAAAGTCTGCCGAATCTAGCGTCGTCGCTCAGGAATCACTTGGCTCACCAAGTGGCCATGGACAGATTTCAGCCCCGAGCTACGCCTCCAGCTCGTCGTCGAAGAAATCGAACATTTGTACGCGTCGGCGTAGCACTCGTCGCCCTCATCCTCATCGGCCTCTGGCTATGGCCGCCCCAGTCCGTCGCGTCGCTCATCACTTTCGGCATCATCTCCGGTGGCGGGGACTTGGGTCTTGAGACGGTTCGATACTACGACTTGTCCAATGTGCAGGGTACCGCTCGCGGCTGGGAGCGTGATGAGCGCATCTTGCTGTGCGTGCCCCTCCGCGACGCCGAGCAGCATCTGTCCATGTTCTTCTCCCACCTGAGGAACTTCACATACCCGCACAACCTCATCGATCTTGCCTTTCTCGTGTCGGATTCCAAGGACCACACACTCGAGGTCCTGATAGACAACCTGGAGAAGATACAAGCCGACGAGGATCCGAAGCAACCGTACGGAGAGATCTCCATCATCGAGAAGGATTTCGGCCAGAAAGTGAACCAGGATGTCGAGAGTCGACACGGCTTTGCTGCACAGGCCAGCCGACGAAAGCTGATGGCCCAGGCCCGAAATTGGCTGCTCAGTGCCGCCCTGCGCCCTTATCACTCGTGGGTGTATTGGCGCGATGTCGACGTGGAGACGGCACCATTCACAATCTTGGAAGATCTCATGCGACACAACAAAGATGTCATTGTACCCAGTGCGCAATCCCTGATCCGACCACCTGCACCAATGCTCTTGGGCTTGCTTTGGGACTGACCGTTGCGCAGATGTTTGGCGACCCCTCCCCGACTGGCTTGGCGGAGAGCAGCCCTACGACCTGAACTCTTGGCAAGAGTCGGAAACCGCGCTTGCGCTGGCTGATACGTTGGATGAGGATGCCGTCATCGTCGAAGGTTATGCCGAGTACGCCACTTGGCGACCGCATCTTGCCTACCTGAGAGACCCGTACGGAGACCCGGATATGGAGATGGACATTGACGGCGTCGGCGGTGTCAGCATCCTGGCAAAGGCCAAGGTCTTCCGGACCGGGTGCCACTTCCCGGCATTCAGCTTCGAGAAGCATGCCGAGACAGAGGGCTTTGGCAAGGTAGGCCCCCTTCCGCCGTGCGTTCCCTAGCTGAGACGCTAACGAGTGATGTTCACGGTGAAGATGGCCAAGCGCATGCGATACTCTGTCGTAGGCCTGCCGCACTACACAATCTGGCATTTGTACGAGCCCAGTGTGGATGACATCAAACATATGGAGGTACGTGACTTTGTTTCAACGACACGACGGTCATCTTACTGATGCTTGGAATGCAGGAGATGGAGCGTGAAAGACTTGCGCGCGAGAAAGAGGAAGAGGAGAAGAAGGCCAGGGAGCAGAAAATCAAAGAAGATTTTGGCGATGCCAATTCTCAGTGGGCGGAGGACAAGCAGAAGCTCCAAGACCTCAAGGATAGCGACTCGCGAGCTGAAGACGCAGCTGGCAAAGCGGCTTAAATGGATGCGATTTGTTCGCCTCGAGCGGTCTCGGGGTATGCCATTTGGGCTGGATTTCCATCTCGAGAAAGTGAAAGCATGAGCCGGATGTCATCTGCCGCGACGATCGTCCGTTTCATTGTGACAATTTTTTTCTTTCCAGTTTTTTTTTTCCTCACATCGACCAAATATTTCACTTGGTCTTGATGACGGGGTCCCTGTTTCTTTTACACCGTGTCGCACATGACGAATCGTCCTGGACCGCACGAGGTTGCAATAGCTTCAGCTGGCGCATTGCTCAAGGAGCAACTCTTGCCCGAATCAGATGCTGGGCCTCGGGGACTTTATTACGTTTTCGGCTTGGGAGTTGGCGTTTGGATAGGGCAAAAAGAAGGTTCGGCTGGAGTGGGAGGCTTCAATGATCATATCGGACGTTTGAGCCGCTTCCACGATCCCGGGGTCGAGTGGCGATGGCAGCAGCCCCTGTAGAGGAGTCGGGCCCGTCCCCAGACGATTGGCGACCAGCACGATGTTGAGTATGTATGTACGGAGTACACGCTACAGTCATTGATTTTTTACCGACGCTGGTGACGGCATCATGGTGCTGTATGAGTGTCCCATCTAAGTAATTGCCAGTATGTGTAACCGCGTGTTCCTCCTTGTCTTGTGCCCTTGCGACAAGCGGGCGCTTTGCTCTGATGAAGTCGTCACGAGCGTCGGCGTCCGATGGTCAATACAATTCGTCGACGAGATTTGCCTCATCTTAAGATTTTCAAAAGCACAGCTCAAGCGAATGGATACATATCAATTTCTATCAATTCAGGTCGCATTCGTCTGTTGCTACCAGAGATCGTGCGGCAAGGCTGCATCCCGAGATGGTGCTAAGCCCACAGCGGAGTCCCGCGATTGGTCCGCTGCGCTGATGACATAGATCAATACCAGGAAGTGGACAACATAACCTCCTCCGAGGGTGCGTGCCTCTGGTGACGGCTGCATTGATTCTTGTCCCTGCACCGAAAGCCATTGGCCTCCAGCTTTGATTAGCGAGTGAACGCCATTCACGCCAACCCGGGTCCTTGGCAGTCTGCAATTCTCGTCTCCTTCGTCACTGGTAAGCCTGTGAGTCGCGAAGAGGGGGTGGAGGAGGAGGGGAAAGATGCTGCTATTGTGTGTAGCGGGATTGAAAGATGTGATGCCTCAAACTAACTCTGCGTTTGTGTCTGGGCGACGAAAGGCCATGAGCCACGATGCTGCTGCTGCGTCTACTACCAAGATGGACCGCATTACCACCCCTGAGATCGTGACCGCCCAGCCGCCGGCCCCGCGAGCCGATGCGCCCAGGATGCAGTACCGAAGCCGCCCCGTCTCCGTCGCCGTCGATCCCGTCTCCCTCGTCATCGCTGAATGCATATCCATCACATCCGCCGTCCAGAAGCATGCGCGCTCCCCGCACTCGTCGGTCTCGGCTATCCTGGGCGGCAACCCCAACCCTGTCCAGCTCGGGCCGCCGAGCCTGGCGCATAAGACGAGAAGCAAGAGTCCCCTCAGCAACACGGTTAGCGAGTCCGATGAGAGCGCCGCCATCAACAATCGCTGGGGGCTTCGGGGACAGAAGGGCAAGAGTATGCAGGACAATCCCATGATCTCGGGCTTCGGCGGCCTACGGCATGAGATCGCGGGAGTCAAAGGTGAGCGCGGGCCTCTTGTCTCTCTTTCTCTCATCTGCTCCTACCCGTCTCATACTGACTGAACCCAACTCCCATTGTTCAGACATTCATACGTTCGATGCGCCGACCCTTTTGGCCCCCTTCCTGCTTGTTATCCAGTCAAAGGGAACTGCGGCCCCGATTACGATACTCGCCCTGGGCGCCCTCAGGAAGTTCCTCGCCTACGGCTTCGTCTCCTCTGAGTCCCCACGATTTGCTCTGGCCATGCAGTCCCTGTCCGCTGCCGTGACGCACTGCCAGTTTGACATCAGCGATTCGGCCCAGGGCGAGGTGGTGTTGCTCATGATCTTGAATCTGATGGAGGACATGATGTCGGGGCCCGGCGGAGACATCTTGAGCGACGAGAGCGTCTGCGATATGATGGGTCGTGGCCTGGCGATCTGCTCGCAGCCGCGCTTCTCTCCCGTGCTGCGCAGGACAGCCGAGGCCGTCATGGTCAGGATGTGTCAGATCATCTTCGAAGATGTGAAGCACCTCGAGGTCGAGGGGGGCGACGATCAGACGAACTTGGACCGGCTCGTGGAAGAAGAAATGGGAACCGTCAGAATGGCAACGCCGACAGCAACAACAGTCCCAGGCACGAGCTCGACACGCAACTCGACCGACGAGGCCGCCGGTTCCTCTTCCACGGAAACCGAACGAAACTCCCAGGACAAGCTCTTAGAAGGCGAGGCCGTGCCAGGGAGAATGAGCGAGGACGGAGCAGTGACGAGCGCAGATTCGTTGGATCTCAAGCCATACTCGTTGCCTTCTGTCAGGGAGCTGTTCAGGGTTCTGGTAAACTTCCTGGACCCAAGCGATCGCTCGCATACGGATACAATGAGAGTGATGGCTCTGCGAATCATTCACGTCGCTCTCGAAGTTTCCGGCCCCTTCATAGCTCGACATCCGGCGCTGGCCACGATCGCCGAGGATCGTCTTTGCTGCTATCTCTTCCAGCTTGTTCGGTCGGACAACATGGCGATTTTGCAGGAGTCGCTGATCGTGGCGGGGACGCTGCTGGCGACTTGCCGCGAAGTGCTGAAGCTGCAGCAAGAGCTGTTCCTCTCATACCTGGTCGCCTGCCTGCACCCGACCGTTCCGATTCCTCGCGAGCCGGGCATTGACCCTTCACTATATGCAGGTATCCCAGAAACGCCGAAGCTGGTCAAACCTCCGTCCTCGCAGGGCAATAGCGGCAGGTCGACCCCAGTTCCCGTCAAAGACCGACAAAAGCTGGGACTCGAGGGAGACGCGCGCAAACCGGATGCTCGTCAGGCAATGGTTGAGACAATTGGTGTACTCTCGAGGATGCCGACGTTTGTGACCGAACTGTTCGTGAACTACGACTGCGACGAGGACAGGGCCGATCTCTGCGAGGATATGATCGGACTGCTATCGAGGAACGCGCTGCCGGACTCAGCCACGTGGAGCACTACGAGTGTGCCGCCGCTTTGCCTGGATGCGCTGCTACGGTTCATACAATTCCTCGCCGAGAGGTTGCATGACTGGCCCGCTACAGATGGGCTCCCCGACGCCGCCCACTTAAGAGAGCGGCGAAGGAGGAAGAAGATCATCATCAAAGGAACATCAAAGTTCAACGAGAAACCGAAGGTAGGCCTAGGGTACTTGCAGGAGAACGGGATCATTGCAGATGCAAACGATCCCGTCCTGGTAGCGAAGTTCCTCAAAGGCACATCTCGTGTATCGAAGGCGGTTCTGGGAGATTTCCTCTCCAAGAAGGGGAACGAGGCCTTCCTGAACGCTTTCCTCGACCTGTTCGACTTCTCGGGCAAGCGGGTCGATCAAGCACTGCGCGGATTACTCGAAAGCTTCCGACTACCGGGTGAAGCGCCCCTCATCGCTGCTATCGTGGAGTCCTTCGCGGAGAAATACTGTTCGTGCAATACCCCCGATGAGGTGGCCAACACGGACGCGGTGTTCATCTTGACGTATGCGATTATCCTTCTGAACACCGACCAGCACAACCCGACTGTGAAGGATACATCGAGGATGACCTACGAAGACTTCGCCAGAAATCTACGGGGGCAGAACAACGGCAACAATTTCTCGCCCGAGTTCTTGAAGGTCATCTACGATACAATAAAGTCTGACGAGATCATCCTCCCCGACGAGCATGACAACAAGCATGCTTTCGATTATGCGTGGAGAGAGCTGCTCCTGAAATCAGAAACGGCAGGCAACCTTATCTTATGCAACGTCAACAGCTACGACTCAGACATGTTCGCCGCGACTTGGAGGCCCATTGTCTCAACCCTTTCCTACGTCTTCATGTCAGCCACCGACGATGCCGTTTTCGCACGGATTGTCACCGGATTTGACGAGTGTGCTCGGATAGCGAGGAAGTATGGGAACACGGAAGCACTGGATCAGATCGTCTACTGCCTCAGCCATATAACTACCTTGGCATCCGTCATGCCCCTCAACACCTCGCTGAACACGGAGGTCCAGGCAGGCGACAGCAGCGTCATGGTCAGCGAGCTTGCCGTAAAGCTAGGCAGGGATTTCCGCGCGCAGCTGGCGACTCTTGTCTTGTTCCGCGTTGTGACTGGCAATGAGGCTCTGATGGAGCAGAGCTGGAAACACGTAAGTGTATCACAGAAATCTTGGTCCTCTCGCAAATGGCTGACGGAAGACAAACAGATCATTCAAATTTGGCTCAATCTCTTCGTGAACTCTCTCGGCCCCCCTTTCTCATCCACCAGTCTGCCTACCCTCAAGATCCCTCCCATCCCCTTGCAGACACCCTCACAAGTGATAGATAGAGTCGCGCGGTCTGCCGAGACTGGCTTCTTCTCGGCGTTTACATCATACATCTCCAGCTACGCGGCCGATGATCCCCCAGAGCCGTCTGACGAAGAGCTCGAGAGCACTCTTTGCACTGTTGACTGCATCAAGTCCTGCAACATGGAGGACGTCTTCAATCACATCAAGTGAGTCGCAACGTCTCCCTACCTCCTCGTGGCTGGGACAGTCGAGGGACGGTATACTGACAGAAGACAGTACCTTGCCGGCATCCCGCGTGGGCGTCATTGTCCAAACATTGTTGGACCGGCTTCCGGAGGACGACCATCCGGCAGTGATCAGCGTCAAAAAGGAGAACGTGCCTGGCCCCTCCTCGAACAGACGCGAGGCTTCGTTGCGGCCATCTTCCTACGATCCAACCGTACCATTTATCCTCGAATTCTGTACCATTCTGACCATTCGAGACGCAGACTGCGTTGCCAGCATGGGGAAAAAGGTCCTGCATGTTCTTCACGGCATATTGCGAGATGCATCTCAGTGGCATGCGATCGTCGTGTCTCGAGCGGCCTTTTACGCATTGACCATTCTCATGGCGAGCTATGTATGTCCCTGCCCTCCATCTGGTCCTGGTCCTGGGATGAATTTGATAGTTTTGCTGACGCAGGGACAAAAGGACCATGACTTCATCAATGTGCCCATTCTGCTCCATACCATCTCTAGCATACCGCAGGATATACTGATGAGGACGTCAGACAACATCCTCGCGGGCCTTGCTGCATGCACCGATGAGCCGGGACCCCTGAGGAGCGAGATGATGACGTCTCCAGACTTCTGGGTCATTCTGAGGGTGCTTGCCGGCGATTCTGAGGCTGCTCCCACGGTCTTTGAAATTCTCGAAAAGAGCACGACGGGGACCCCTCCCGCTATCATTGCGGACAATTACGAGGCTGCGGTGCTGCTCCTCAACCACTTCGCGTCCGCAGCCGTCTCCCAGGCTCTGGC
This sequence comes from Escovopsis sp. AC, assembly GCA_003055955.1. Classification (NCBI taxonomy): domain Eukaryota; kingdom Fungi; phylum Ascomycota; class Sordariomycetes; order Hypocreales; family Hypocreaceae; genus Escovopsis; species Escovopsis sp. AC. The sequence continues at coordinate 2,081,980 of NQYS01000006.1, forward strand.
AAGCCATAAGGGGCCGCCGGAGCCGACGAGGGAGAGCAGCGGGTGAGTAGTTGCTCTTGTACCTCGTGTGCACATAAGCTAATGCTGGTTTTCCAGGGACAAGCAGGTGGTCGCGAGGGGCTGTCAAGCCGTGACTACTTTGCACGGCATGACATCGCGAATCCCACACCTCATGCAGCAGTCTCACCTGGAGAGCAGTGAAGGTTTGTGAAGCAGCCTATCGCCCCCAGGGCATGGAATCCTTTGCTGACTCGTTTTCCAGCCTGGTCAGCCTACTGGCTACCCGTATTTCAGGCCTTGACGACGCAATGCACCAACCCCTGCCGAGACATTCGCCAGCTCGCCTTCTCTGCGATGCAGCGGTCACTTCTTTCGTCTGAATTGACCTGCAGTGACCCCAAGGATTGGACGGCGATATTTAGCAAAGTTCTCTTTCCTCTCATTCTACGGCTGCTCAAACCAGAGGTTTTCTCCTTGGACAAGGATGGCATGAGCGAGATGCGCGTACAATCGGCGTCTCTTCTCTGCAGGGTTTTCCTCCAGTACATGGTCCTCCTGTCTGAATGGGACGGCATGCTGGATCTGTGGATCAAGATTATAGAGATCATGGACCGGCTCATGAATAGCGGACAGGGTGACAGTCTGGTAAGAATCCTCGCCTTAATCGGCGCTCATATTCAGTGGGGCGGACGTCGACTGACTGTGACGGCGTGGATAGGAGGAGGCGGTCCGGGAGAACCTGAAGAACGTGGTGTTGTTCATGGCGAGCAGCGGCTTCCTGATATCTCCCCAGAAGGACCCCTCCAAGGCCGAGCTATGGAACGAGACGTGGAAGCGTGTTGACCGATTCTTGCCGGATCTGCGAAGCGACCTTGACTCGGAAGAAGCCGCCCAGGAGGAGGCCAAGCCGGAGGCTGGCACCGCCACACGCACGCGACCGCAGGAAGATGTTGCGGCGAGCTGAGATGGGACTCTTGAATGGTCTACAACGAACCGGCGCATCGCGCGATGACCATGGTCGAGTAAAGTCCTTTGCTCGTAGACGATCTTCGATAGACGCATCATGTCGCGATGCCTTCAGTGTTCTGCCATGTACGGCGTGCGGCGTGTTCCCCCAACCCATTGAACAAGCTCGCAACGAGAAAATGCCCAATAAACGATACCCCCGGGTTGTTTCTGCATGCGCTTCTGGCCGACTAAGTCTCGTCATGGACAATGACCACTTTCGATCTCGTTCGTTTGTGAATTTTATTTCTCTCGATGCTGTCATTGATGGATCTCAAGTCGCACGAGACAAGCGTGTTGTTGACCCTGACAAACAAGATGTCACTGGCCCAGGTCTCCTCTACTTGCGAGTCACCGAAATATGCGCTGAAGCTGGCCCTGAAATGGTGTTGGTTTCAGGTAGATCTACCGGCATCTCGGGCACCCTCGATGGGCGCCCTATCACCAGGTTAGTACCTTACTAACGGAGTATGTACGGGTAGTCGAGATCGAGTACCGAAACGGTGACGTCGTTGGCGGGCAGCGCTTGAAGCGCTTGAAGCGCTTGAACTGGGAACTTGAACCTCTCCCATCCAGCACGTTTGATCCTATTTGAAGCATCATCCAATTTGTACTCCGATTTTCCGACACACAATTGTTTCACTGCTCCAGGCGGAAGCGAGAGCTTGATTCAGCTGGAAAGCTCCCAAAGAAAAAAAAATCAATTCCCAGTGTTCGCGGAGAATATGAGTGGCTGATCTCTCAATCCAGCGAAATCCAGCGACATGCACCACCGATAACTCCCAACACCCCGAGCCATAGGTCCTGGCGAATTCATTGGAGGAAACTCACCAACGTTTGGTCTGAGATCTTCGGTTTGTTGTCATCTGATCGCTCAAAGAAATGGCTGAGCCCCCCATTTCCTATGCCTCGAGCCAGGCCGCGACAAGCCACCAGGGCTCGTTGAAGTCGACTGAGAAGGAGGAGAGCCTCGCCACGTTTCCGCTCCTCCAGAACAACGAGGCCGCGGGCCCCTTCCCCGACGGTGCCGGCGGCGGCGGCGGCAAGGGCCGCGAGGGCGACGACGATGACAGGGAGGACGAGCCCGCGATAGCCAAGCCGTTCACCCGCAAGCCGAGCCCGGACTCGGCGGCCCCGAGCCCGGATGCGGGCCTTGCGGCCGGGCGCGAAAAGGGAGGCGACACCTGCGCCGACGACGGCGACGCCGCCAGGCGGCCCTTCCACAAGATGCACAGATACAGCCTCTACGAGACCGCCAGCCACTTCTACCTCGTCGGCGTCGATGTCAGCGAGAAGAGGTACAGGATCCTCAAGATCGAGAAGACGACCGAGGGGACCGAGCTGAACATGACCGACGACAAGCACGTCTACAGCCTCGACGAGGTGAGCCAGCTTCTCGAGACCATTGACCACGGCAATCGTGGCACGGGGGGCGTCAAGCTTCGCTGCACCACCTGGGGCCTGCTCGGCTTCATCAAGTTCACGGGCCCGTACTACATGCTCCTCATCACGAAGAAGAGCACCGTCGCCATGATTGGAGGTCATTACATCAACCAGATCGAGGGCACCGAGCTCATCCCATTGACACCGGGCCGGACCAAGTCGGACGCCCGCAACAACCCGGAGGAGCAGCGGTTCCTGACCATTTTGAACACCCTGGACCTGACAAAGTCATTCTACTACAGCTACTCGTACGACATCACGAGGACTCTGCAGCACAATATCAGCCGCGAGAGGATCCTCCTTTCTGGGGGTGCCTTGCCGCCGCCTCACGAGGGCTTCAACTCCATGTTCGTTTGGAATCATTACCTGTTGCAACCGGCTGTAGGGGTTCTGTCGGATCCTTACGACTGGTGCAGACCCATCATACACGGCTATATCGACCAAGCTGGTGTGTTTCCCACGCACCTCCCCTTTTCTCATCCAATTGCCATATCCTACAGCATGTGCTAATTCAAACAAGCTCTGTCGATCTATGGCCGCACGGCCCATATCACCGTTATAGCCAGGCGGTCTAGATACTTTGCGGGTGCCCGTTTCCTGAAACGCGGTGCCAATGATCTAGTGAGGACCACCCCTGGGGATCATGGACACATCCCCCCCCCCCTCTTTTATTTTTTCCCCCCTCTCCTCTTCTCATATCCTTACTTTCGAGCAGGGCTATGTAGCGAATGACGTCGAAACGGAACAGATCGTTGCAGAGTCCATGACAACATCGTTTCATGCCCCGGGCCCGAAGCTGTACTGTAGCCCCCAGTATACGTCTTATGTTCAGCACCGCGGGAGCATCCCCCTATACTGGACCCAGGATAGCACGGCCGTGACTCCGAAGCCTCCAATCGAACTCAACCTGGTGGATCCTTTCTACAGCGCGGCGGCTCTGCATTTTGATAATCTGTTTGAGCGGTACGGCTCTCCCGTTTATGTCTTGAATCTCATCAAGGCCAAGGAACGGCAGCCGAGAGAGTCCAAGCTGCTGGAGGAGTACACAAAAGCGCTTGAATATCTTAACCAGTTCCTCCCCGAAGGCAAGAAGATCATTCACAAGGCGTGGGACATGAGCCGGGCGTCCAAGATGCGTGGCGGAGACGTCATTGGGAATCTGGAGACGATCGCCGAATCCGTCCTGAAAACGACCGGGTTCTTTCAAAACGGCGATGGGATCACGAGCCCAATGACAGCGCAGAACGGAGTCGCACGAACGAACTGTATCGACTGTCTCGATCGTACCAACGCTGCCCAGTTCGTCATCGGCAAGCGGGCGCTGGGCCACCAGCTGCATGCCCTGGGCATCCTGGAGGACACGTCGGTAGAATACGACACCGATGCCGTGAATCTCTTCACGCACATGTGGCACGACCACGGCGACACCATTGCACTGCAGTACGGCGGGTCTCAACTCGTCAACACGATGGAGACGTACCGCAAGATAAATCAGTGGACGAGCCACTCACGCGACATGATCGAGAGCTTCAAGCGGTACTACAACAATTCTTTCCTCGACAGTCAGCGACAGGAGGCGTATAACCTCTTCCTGGGGAACTACATCTTCACGCAAGGCCAGCCCATGTTGTGGGATTTGTCGACCGATTACTACTTGCACCACGCGAGCCCGCGAGAGTGGTCTGCTCAGAAAAAGACGAACTACATCTCGTGGTTCAACCCTGACCACCTCAAGGAGAGGAAGATCCCCCCGTTTGTGCCTCCCAGGAAATCGCGGCGCTCTCTCCGCGTCGAACGCTTTGACGACTACTGGTTGGAGTATTACCGGCCGGCCACGCTGTCGTCGTTCCCGAAAATGTTCGCGTACAAGATGAACTCTACGATCAAGTACATCCCTCTTAAGGCGACTCAGGATGGCCGGTACGATCTCAGTCCTTTCCGTGTGCGTAAAGAAACCGACGTGGATGCCGAGAAGAGAAAGATGAAGAAGGAATCGGCCGACCTGTCGCATCTTTTCCCGCCCCAATCGTCCGGAGCATCCGATCGTGCGAGCTTCGCGAGTTCCGACGCGGCGACGGCCAGGGGCATGTCCCTGCACCGTTGGCTGCAGCCAGGGCACGGGAGGACGTCCCGAGCTAAGTCCGTATCGGATGACTCAATCGCCTTGGCGATGGACGACAACAAGCTGAAGCAGACAGCACTCGAGAAGTCGAATGCCGCGCAGTGGACCTTCACAAAGGCGGTGCACGAAGCCCTCAACCCGTCGGTCAACGAGCAAGAGGCAGAGGATTACGGCCGATATGTCCGGCATCCCCAGAACCTTCCTCTTGTGGTGACGGACGACACCCCCGTTGACGTCGACTCGTCGGAGTTTCAGGAGTACCAGGAGTATGTGAACGGCAGCTGGCAGGACGAGGGTCTTATGGTGATGGGCATCGAGGAGGAGATTGACCTGTACGCCGAGCTGCTCAAGGTTGGCGAGAACCCCCTGACTGTGACGGAGGAGGACGCGCCCAAGAAGCGATACAAGGCGTACGGGAAGTGGCTCCGCGGCAAATCATTCTTCAAGCAGCAGCCTCTCGACTAGGAGTGCGCGGAGGGGGTCGAAAGACCTATCTTGGGCTCGTGTGCGCGCTGGCGACGCTCCATCGGCGCTGAAAATGTGGCTCAGCTTTCCCCGAAGAGCTCGCGGAGATGGGGCTCGTTCTGTATGATATCGTGTAGCCTCCGAGGGGCGTTGTGCCCCTGCTGCTTCCACATAGAGTGTAGCGTCCTTGAGATTCTGAGTAGGTGTCGTCGTATCTCATCACGGTCGTGATCCGACAACTTCGGGGCGACTGCCACGCGACCGTCACCGTCAGCGGCATCTTCTTCGATGCTGAGCCAACATCGTGCGATCGTGTGGATCACTGATTCCGTGTACTCCGAGGACCTTGGCCAGCAGTTGATGATGATTGTATTCAATGCCTTGGCCGCTGTGATGACAGTTGGAGGATGGAGAACAGCAAAGGGGTCCGTCAGAATGGAGGAGATGATCTGTAAAAGGTTCTGGCGTAGTCCCTAGTCAGTGCAAGCTCTCACAATAATGTTCCCTCGGCAAATCTGTGACGGCCGTACCTGAAGATGTTTCACAGCGTAGACTCCCATGCATTTCACGATGGCCTCCAAGGACTCCATCAGCACCTGAACGATCCGGATATGCTGCGAAGCATGCGTGTAGCCCGCAGCCACCCCGTCGCGGATCAGCTTGTCGAGGAGCTGCTGCTTCTGCTGGTTCGGAAACGGCGGCTCCAGCTCGGCTAGCCTAATGAGCACGCTGTAAGCAGGGCGTAGGAGACGGACAGACTCCTCTTCGGGCGTCAGGGTGGGGAGGAAGAGCAGGGTCGGAAAGACGGTGTCCCGGAAGACGTTGCCGATGCCGATGGAGCGGATGATCTCGGACGGGCACGCCTGGAGGAAGAGCTGCATGATTTGGAGACCATGGACCCTGAAGATGGTGGCTTCGTCCTCTGCGAGGGCGACGATGGCGGGCAGATACAAGGGCCAATGTCTCGCGATCAGTCCTGTCTGTTTCCAAGGACATCAGCATGATTTCCGAAGCTCAAGAGACATCTCATCCCGCGGTACAGCAAAGAGGGGATGAGACTTGGTCTTACGTCAGACTTGATAGCGTATCGAAAGGTCGATACGACGAAACATCCCGTCTTCTTCCACTGCGGCGTCTCGTGGTGATACACGCGATCGTATGGTGAGCTGGCGGGCTGGTCGAAACGAGACGGCCGGCCGGACACAGTGAGACGAGCTGACGGGCGCGAGAAGAGAGGGCGCAGGGTATCCTGCAGCAGTGCCTTGAGAATGACGTCGGAGCGCCTCTCGTCGGGAAGATGCTGCTTCAGCAAGATGTCTGCGAACCTGGCAGAGTGATCGTTGGACCAGGGGTCGCTGGCGTCGGTATAGGCCGCGATGGCCAGGAGATCACGATTGCTCAGATCGATGCTGTCGTCGAGGCAGCAAATGAGGGCCAATGAGGCGAGACTGATTTCGGCAAGGAGGCGGCATTCGGAGAAGTCGGGCTCTGTGTCTGCCGTCCCAAAGAGTGTGAGTGAATCCCGACTCGGATCGACTCCTGGAAAGGAGAGGAGAGACATTCACCCACCTTGAGCGGATCCAACGCCATACTCAGCGGGGAGGATAGGCAGTCCGTTCGCGACTAGGGAGCCGACCAGGCTGCCCAAGGCCTGCTGGTCTGCAAGGAGTGAGTCGGGGACCTGAGACGCAGCGCTGTCCTCGTCGTTGACTTTGATGGCTGCGCCGCTCGGGTTCGATGCCTGTGAACGAAGCCGGCCAAGAGTGGCATACACCAGCAGTGTGGCGTCAAGACGATTCTGTGGCATCCAGTGTCAGAAAACATGGGACTTTGCATGAGCATGAGCCCGAGTTGACGCTGGACATGGACACCAAGAGCATCGCAAGGGTCATACTTGTTTCGTCTTGGTTTCAGAGAGACGAGCCGCAGCATGAGCGAGATCCAGAGATTTCGAGTCTGGGATACCTGACGAGGCTACAAAAGCAATCATCAGCTCATGAGATTTGACTCGTCGGAAGAATGTGCGAGGCTCTCGCGATAGAGCTCACCTTGTTGAAGCTGTTTCAGCCTCTCGAGGTTGTTCTTGCTGAGCGCGAAGTCGTCCATGACGTTTGAGTCCTTCGGACAGCAGGGTGGGCAGCGAACCAGTCAGGGACACCGCATGGCCCAAAGAGTATGACAGAGAGAATTCAGGTAGTAGAGAAGACGCCCTTTGCCGCTGCTGAGAAGGAAGATGTCAAAGTTGGAAGTGCGAGCTCAATCACGGAAGGCATCTCGACGGTTGCTTACATAATCCATCGTGGATCATCGCCAGGTTCCAGCTCCAAGATTCGCAGAAGGCGCATTTTCGAGGCTTTGGTTCTGAGCACTGAGGTTGAGGGCACGAGAGGCACCAATAGAAACCATTCGGATGAATGATGGAAAAGATTTGATTGTGGGACACCAGTGACGGCGTATCTATGACTGGAGGGAGAGGACGCTCACATTCTACGCTGAATCAAACCTCGAAGAGAGCCGCCAACTTGGGCAGACCTTCGACTACGATTGCAGAGGGCGAGACATTACCTACCCCATCTACGATTTGTGCGATCATCTCTGAGCATCCCTAGTCAAGTTGGAGATAGGAGTCAGAGGATCATAATCAAATGGGACTTGTCTGGACGCAATGGGACCCTGCTAACAGAATTAGTCTGAGTGGACCGACATATTCGTCGAGCATCAAGATCTTGCACGAGGTGAAGAAAACATGTCAGATAAGCCGCTTTACTCAGTCAATCCAACCGGCCCCGCCCGTTGATCGACCCAGAACGGGCCGACCAAGGGCAAGACAACTGGAGTCGAATCACGCCCGTCAAGGCAACTCCACAACCCGTCATCACCCGTGCGGACACGAGCTCGAGTGCGGGAGGACGACTTGGTCGAAGTGGAAGTAGTTGAATGGATAGAACTTGGTGTCATCATGTAGAAGAACGTCATGCTGCGATATCACGCGATCAAACATGCTTACCTTTGGGTGGATGCATCAATGATACATAGCAGAGCGTCCGCCATAGGCAAGCCAAGATAGCCTGGAATCTCTTGTCATATGTTAGCCCAGAAGGTCCTCAAGCAAACCTGACAGAAGCGAGTTGGGAAGGGGAAGAAAAGGGGCAGGATTGAATGTCATATCAGAGATCTTGGTATGGTAATTTTGGAGTCATCACAGTGGTTCAGTAGCAGAACTGGATGAAAAAGGTTCTCATCATCGACGTGAGGGAGGAGGAAGAGGAGGCATTGTAAGAAAAAAATCTCAAGGACTAACCAAGACGGATGCGGCTGCTGCGAGGGGAGGATTCGATTCGTTCAGGGGTGCATGATCAAAGATTCATGCGCGCAGAACCTGCTGTGTCTATGGATTCAACCATGGGTAAGCCATTGAGCTTCAGAGAGTCAGGAGCGAAGTGTCTCGCGCGGAGCAGCATGAGGGGAAAGATCAGATGGTAGTGCATGTTTGTTCGATGCGCTCAGGAGTCGCGAGAACGTGGTGTGAAGAATCATCAGTTGGAACCCCAGGCTGGTCCACAGACTCGATATTTGGAGGTCGGGCTGACGAGGCGCAGTAAAGCAGCGTAAAACTTACCAAGCAGTTTTGATGAATCCATGCATTCGAGACGCTCGACGGGAGCCTCGCAGTCATCCGACGCAGGCCCCGGAGCCCGAAGCTGCCTCCATCGTGAGAAGATGGGAGAAGGGCTCGAGGTTGGAGAAGAAAACAAGAAAAGTTCGAGGTCGAGATTGCGCGAGAAAAAAAATTTATATAATTCGAGGGGAGCGGATAGGATTGAGATACTAGATAAGAATGTAGGCGAGGTTTGCGCCCCTGTAAATCGATAATTCGATAAGCCGATGGGAAAGTCTCGGATAAGGAGCTGGTGCTCGGATAGATGCATATCTTGTGATAATTTCTGGACATGCGAAATCAGCATCATCAATCCGAACCAGCGGCGACGGACGGGCTCTGGGGCTTTAGCCAAGCTCACCTCCTTACAACATCGAAATCGCCGTGTAGCCGAGACCTCACCATGGCAGATCGGCGCCGAGTCAACGGGCCCGGAGGGCCGACCCTGCCGCCGCTCTATGACGACGAGGACTCGATCGTCGCCGCGCCTCGCCAGCGGGAGGCCAACAGTATTCGCCCTGTCTGTAAGTGCACTTTCGTCTCATCCCTCCCATCCGAAAGAGAAAAGGCTTTTTTCTCTCAGGCTAAACAAGAGTTTCAGATCTCAAAACTGGGGTGACGCCGCCCGCCTCTGGCTCGGCTTACCTCGAGATGCAATCTGGGCGTGGCTCCAGCGGTTCCGGGATGAAGTTGACCTGCACAGTCCACGGCCCCAGGTCTCTGCCTCGCTCTGCCCCGTTCTCGCCTCACGTCGTGCTCTCCACGCACGTCAAGTACGCGCCCTTTGCGACGCGCCAGCGGAGAGGCTACCTGAGGGATTGGAGCGAGAAGGACCTGGCTGTCCACCTGGAGACGGTGCTGCGGGGCGCCATCATCGCGGACCGGTGGCCCAAGAGCGGCGTCGACGTCATCGTGACCATCATCGAGGGCGAGCTGTCGCGGCAGGACTCGATCCGGCAGGGCGTTGAGGAGTGGGAGATGATGAACGTGTTGAGCGGGTGCATCACCGTCGCGTCGGCCGCCATCGCGGACGCGGGCATCGACTGCGTGGACACCGTCTCCGGGGGCGTCGCCGCGCTCGTCGCCGCCGACGGGGCCGGCTCCGAGACGTTGATTGTGCTCGACCCGGTGCCACTGGAGCACGAAAAGATCCTGGCGGCGTGCTGCGTGGCGTATCTGCCGAATCGCGACGAGATCACCAACCTCTGGTTCAAGGGACGCCTGCCCTCGTCGGGCGCGGGCGCCTACCAGACGCTGGTCTCGAGGGCAGTGCATGCGAGCAAGGGAACGCAGCAGCTCATCAAGGCCGCGCTACAGGAGGCGACGGCCCTGGCATAGGAGATTGGAGCTCGGCGCGCAGATGGGGAACATTGATGGACCTGGTGGCCCTTGAGATGACGATGATCATGATTGGGCACATCCAGATGTGTGCCTCGGCACCGGCATCCGCGGATCGAGCGGGCTGGTTCGTCCCAGTCAAGATGATGGAGCGTTGATGCCGGCGGTCCATCATCAATGGATGGATGGCACCATCTATTGAACTTCTGGAGCTGGATCTACCTCTACTAGTATGGATGGATCAACTATCGATCGTCGATCCAGGATCCACGAGCGAGCAGCACCAGCACATTCTCCGTACATACAACAAATTGAGCCCGCTCAATCGCTCGCCCCCCGCTGTAATTTAGCGCATCAGGGTAGCAGATAGCGCTGGGGAGCCGGGCGCTCCGGGCCATCCCTCGCCGCGGCACAGCGGCAGCCACAGCGGACCGGCCAGCGGTTCGCGGCGGTACAGGTAGGGCGGATTGGAGGAAATGCGATCAACCCGACATCAATAGTATTGATCAATGCCAATATTTTGTACAGGGTAGCTCAGTGTGAGCCCGCCCAAGCCGACGGAAGGAACGAGCTGCGCATCGATGGTCCATGGATGGCTCCTGCCAAGTGACGTCGCTTTCAATATTGATATTATTTATTATTTTATCTATTTCATCTTATTTTATTTTTATTTCTTATTTTATATCATTATTTTGATTCGGTCCAACCATCGCCAACTTTTTTGTTTCTCGACTCTCGACTTCTCGACTCACGTCTTGCGACTGACCACCTCACCCGCCTCTTCGCCTGCCCCGGCACCGACACTGGCGACTCCCTCGTAGCTGGTCGCCGCCGGAACGCCCTGCAAGACCGCACATTGATTGACCGGCCAATCTCGACTCCAGCGCCTTGGATTGCCCTCCCTCGTCGCTGCCCAATTTCCGCTCGACGGTGCGGTCACCGTCCGACCGGCCCTGGCCATGGTCGATGGCCTCGAGTCTCTACCGGTGACACCACCAGTGCCGTCATCCTTGGCCCTGCCAATCATCCCTACCGCCTCTGCTTCTTCATATACTGCCGCCGTCGCCGCCGCCGCCGCCGCCACGACCAAGACCACGACCACAACCACGAGCATAACCACGACCGCCACCGCAATACCCACCATCACCACCACCGCGGGAACTCACGGCGCAAGCGTCTGGCTCAACATCACGGCCCTCGCCTGGGCTGTCAACGTCACGCGCTATGCGCCAATACTAGGCGACCTCGTCCTTGCTGGCCCTCGCTTCGTCTCCAAGCTCGGCTCCCTCGTCGCGAATCCCGCCAACGCAATGGATGCCGCCGCCGTCCTCCAGCACGGGTCGCCGCCTCCCGCGGCGCAGGGCGCCGACACGGTGCTCCGCGGGCTCGCCGCCGAGATCGACCTCTCCAACATCGTCGACGGCTCCTCCTTCGCCGCCGTCAACACACAGGACGAGATCGCCCACGCGGCGCGGCTGCCCCTCGACGGCGCGCGCGGCCTCGGCAACCTCTTCAACTACGCCACCAGCAGATGGGCCATCGCATGCATCGTCATGGCCATTGCCCTCAACAGGACCTACATCTTCGCCGCCCCCCGGCGACGGCTGCGGCTCCGGTGGCACCTCAGGCTCCTGCTCCGGATCGTGCCCATCCTCCTCCTCCTCTCCCAGGCCCACCAGATCCTCCAGTCGATCCAGTGCCAGACGTCCCCGGACTTTGCCCAGCTGCGATGGGGCGCCGCGAACAAGACCTCCGACCTCATGCCTTCTCATGTCAACGGCTTCCTGAATTCGGTGAGCTCCGCGATCTTGCTTGGCGCCTCCGACGAGCAGTCCTGCAGGGCTGTCGGCATGATACCGGCAGACGGGCATGATGCGCATTCGTCTCGCGACATCCGGGGCTCCCTGTCCAGACTCTGGCCATTGTTCGGCACATTTTGCCTCAGCCAGTTTCTTGACACCGTATCGTGCGCCGTGCAGGGACGCGCCGTCGCCGCCGAGACCGGCATGTCGCTCTTTGAGCAGTCGCTGGCTTTTGCCGAGGTCGACGTGGCCGTGAGCAATCGCTTCAACCTCGGACCCTTCTCCAAGCCCTCTCACGCGGCGAGCCCCCCGGCACAGGCGACCTCGGGGAGCGCGGCCTTGGCCCTCACGCGGTCCATGATCCTGCGCCGGGTGAACACGCCGCCCGAGGTCTTGTTGATCGCGTTCTTGTCAGCAATGACTCACATTACTAGTCACGTCCTCGGCATCTTTGATCTTCAGGCCAAGTACCGACTCGTCAACACGGGTGTCTGGGGCTTGTGCTTCATGAGCAGCATCGTTTGGAGCGCCATCGCCTTCGACTCTGACGACCCGGCCGCCCAAGGCCTCCTCAGGTTCCCCACGGCCTGCATCATCCGATTTGTGCCCCACGTCCTGGTCACCTTTGGCATCATCATCTGCTTCGTCATCTATTGCCTGGCGCTGCTGCTTTCCGCCCTCGCCCCGCCGGCAAATGCCGAGCGCTCGAGGATGAGCCTGTGGCAGCGCATAGGCTATGCTCACGAGAACATGCAGGCCAACATCTCCCTCTCAGAGGTCCAAATCACCAGGGAGATGGATTTTTACACGGCCCTCCTCAGGGCCGGTTTCGGTGCCATCACCATGGCGAGCGAGGCCGTCTATCTCAATGAGGACGGCGGTGTCAACCTGAAGCGACACACCTGGCTTGAAGAGGCTCGCTATCGTGAGGCAGAGGAGCTGCAGCGGCAATGGATCGGAATGGGGCTTCCAGATGCGAGATATGATCAAATCGGCGCCATCGGACTGATCCCCGTTAAGGAAGGGCCCATTGGCACCTCAAACGGATACGGCCGCGAGCGCGCCGCGCAAAACGTGCCCCGGGGTCGCGGCGACCGTAGTCTCCGTGTCGGCATCGGTGCTTCTGACAGGAGCTCCAGGTGGCTCATGGCGTTGGACATCCTCCTCAGCATCAACAAGCTTCTGGCCAGGGTCACTGCACTGTCGATGCTATGGTTCCTGGGTGTCCTCCGGATTCAGAGACGACCGGCCCTGCTGGTTTGGCTCGCGCACAGTGCTAAGAGGCCGACCATGGATGCCGCCGCAGCCGCCGCCACCGCCGCTTCGAGGTCCAGCCAAACTTTGCTGGCTAAGAGGGCGATCCCGAGTGCGGCGAATGATGCGATCGATCTCCGGCCTCCAGCTCCTTTCCTTGACGACGTCGAGGCCGAATTCAGACGGGTCGGCGAGACTCAGGACGAAGCGAACCTCGACAGGGACCTCTACAACTATTGGCTCACCGGCGGATGGTGGGGCTCCAAGGATTCCAGCGGCGATTTCGAGGCCGTCCCCGAGGACGACGACTGGGATGCCACCAGCGTCATCACCGTGACCACAGATAACACTGATCATAGTGGTGATACGACCACCTCCGATCGCGAATGGTCTTCAGAGGATGAAGGACAGCGAACACCTACTCAGCGGTCGCCGAATCGGACTCGCGAGAATACGCCCATTGTCGATACTCCCATCGGCATGCGCGATCTCGCGCGTCTGCTACAGCCTTCCAACTCTGAGGACCGAGCAGAGGCAGAGAGGTTGGCAGCCCATTTCCAGAGCGATCGAATCTTGACGCGCTCCGGTTTCAGGCGCATCGAGAAGCTGCAGCGTACCCGCATCCTGACGATGCCCGGCCCGGGCTCGACGCCTCGCAAGAAGGCGGGGGAGCCGGTAGGCCGAGTCGTCAAGCTGAGTCCCGAGGAGGAGGAGCAGCTGCTCGAACAACTGCTCTTCACGCGACGACAGAACGCCACGCAGTCCGAAGCGAGCGAGTCCCCCGCGACGGGGTCGGCGGCAGCGGCAGCCTCGGAGGGCGATGGCCCTCCATGCGTCGTGTGCCAGTGCGCGCCGCGGACGGTCATCGTCTGGCCGTGTCGCTGTCTCAGCCTCTGCGACGACTGCCGGGTATCTTTGGCTATGAACAACTTCGACAAATGCGTGTGCTGTCGTCGCGACGTCATGAGCTTCAGCAGAATCTATGTACCATGAACACACAAGAAACGAGAGAAAAAGAGGGGGAAGCCTGTTTTTCTATCATATAATCTTACATTTGTTTTCCTTTCCCATTGGTCAATGCGGTGCCCCGTCCAGCGACATTGGGTGCAAGTGGGAATTCGAGGGATATCCAGCATTCGTTTCGCATGAAGTTTTGCACGGAGTTCAAGGGCAAATGGTTGGTTGTTTTTCACGTGGTCGATGATGATGGCGCGACAGTGGTTCAGGCATAGAAGATTGGAGATGGATACGCACACACACGCACACATTCGCACTTGTTTGTATATTCACATATCGAACATTGCTATAAACTCATGCCTTTCTCTTGCTCTGCTTTATGACGAAAATGCAATATGTGAGAATGTGTTGAGAATCGGCGTCTCTTTACATGCCGGCCCATTCGATGCTGAACGTCCTCACAGCAGGCCTCGCCGAGACAGCCGCGCCGGGCTCTTCGCCGCCCACGAGGAACGCCTTCTTCACGGCCGTTGCGAGTCTGCCGCCACCTACTATATCGAGGATGGGTATCTCCTCGTCCCAGCCGTAATGGTTGGCCATGAAATGCGCGTGGAACCGCAGCGGGTCGCCCGGGTAGACGCTGTAATTGGCGCCGAAGCGCAAACCTGGAGTCATGAAGTAGCCCGCACCCTGGAGGAAGCCGCACAGCGGGCCGGGCCGGGGCGCCTGCGGCGCGGCGTCCGCGACAACATAGGCGTCCGGGGGCACGAGATCACTGGAGCAGGTCGGGGTGACGGCGAGGGAATTCACTTGGTTCTTGGTGGCGGGCGGGCCAGTGGCAGCAGGCGCAGGAGCGGTCGCAGCCGTGTCCGACGAGCCCTTTCGAGACGCCGCTGCCGCCGCCGCCGCCTGGGAGGCTCTCTTAGCATTCATCTCAACATATACTTTGTGCGCGGCGAGCTTGCGTCTGCGCAGTGACACAATGTATGCCTCGCGGTCGTGCGTGCTGCTGCTGCTCCCGCTGCCGCCGGCGCCCAGCGCGGCCGTGTGCGCGGCGGTGTTGTCGACGATGAAGGCAGCACCCTGGGCGACGAGCGCGTGGGCCTCCTCGGGCCGCAGCTCGATGGGCAGGCCGAGAAAGATGTTCTGCGTGGGCTGCTGGGGCGCGGTGCCGACGAGAGTGCCGTTTGTGTTGGCGGCGCGGCGGAGCGAGGCCACGGCGTCCGGGTCGAAGACGAGGTAGCGACCCGCGATGGTGGCGATGCGGATGGGCTTGGCGTCCATTTAAGCGGGCAGAGCAGAGACCGGAAGATGACAATGAGAGTCCTACTGTTGATAGATTGCGGTGTGATTAGCGGGTGCCTCAAGAAGATGCGCAAAGTGTGTGTGTGTGGGGGACACGTAGAGGCAAGCAAGATATCTGAAGATATTTCGCATCATAAGTCGTCCTCGTAATTTGATGGGTGTCGTCACAGAAAGTTCAGTGGATTGACAGATATTCAAACGTATAATCATTTGATGCCTTGATGGAAAAACATGGAATCGGGAATTGGTCTTACCGAAACGCGCAAAGAGGTGGGGTGCAGTATATGTTCAAGAAGAAAAAAGAATTTAGAGGACGGAGGTTTGGAATTTTTTGGTGGTTCAAATAGGGAAAAAAAAAATTGTTGCTTCGTTTAGCGAATGGTACTTGATTGTTGAATATCGCTGTATTGAGTATAAGCGGGAGTGATCCTCGAACGCGGTTAGCACTTTTGGTAGATCCACGATCACGGGGACTCGATCATCAAGTTCTTTGGTGATTCTGGAGATTTATTCGCTTGTCTTCTATTCATTTGATATCAAAATTCGAGCTTCTTTTCCTTGGCCTTCGAATGTGAAGCGTTCTTGTCTGACTCGCCCTCGTTGTCCAGCAACGGCGGTAGGCTGAACGGCGTGATGACCAGCCCACTCGAGGCGCTCAGCTTGAACGACATGTCCTCCTTGACCCAGCTCCCCTCCAGGCCTCCTCCCTTCTCGTGGAAGATGGGTAGGCTGTGGATGCGAAGGAGTCCCTGCTCCATATGCTTATCCTTTGACGAGGGATCCGCGTGCAGTCGATGCTGAAGCGGTATCATCTCGATGACGCCGTCGAACAGCAGCTCTATGCGTCGGGTCAGCCCCGTCGATCGTGGGTAGAGCGCCACTGGTATGGAGACCAGCGCCGTAAGCCTGGACGAGAATCGGCGCAGCAAGCCCCGCAGGACGTGGAGGAACTGCAGGACCTGCTGCGGATGGCTGGCCGAGGAGCCGTATATCGTCGGCGACAGAAGGCCTGGGATGATGATTCTGTGCACTGTGGAGGGTGGCGATGTCTCCAACGCCTTTGTGACATCGCAGACGAAGCGCTGGAACAGGGTCTGCGCCGAGTGCAGGGGATGCTCCATGGCGTTGAGGGTATGCAGCTGGCCGGTGATGACGCTGTCCTCTAGGCGCTTGGTGAGATCGAAAGAGTGACGGAAGGGAGTAGCTCCCGATGCTGTTGTCTCCGAAGGGACTGGACCTTTTTTTCGGATGACTCGCTTGTCAGTAAAGAGATTGGAAGTAGGAAAACGTGCAGCAGGGGAGCTTTACCTCTGGAGGGGGCGCCACCTCGATTCAGGGCCTCGTATCTCCAAGCAATCTTCATCTTACTCTCGGCAGGCGCCTCGCTCCTCTTGGACGGGCTCTCGGTCGACAGCCCCGGAAGCTCCCGCCGCCAGAAAGAGCCCGGACCCAGGACGTGGACGTGATGCCCCTGAACGAGCCCCTCGGCGGCGAAGTAACGCTGGAGGATGCCGCCAAAGTCCGTCGTGCCAGTCTCCTCCACAAGGAGCGAGGTTCCCATGGGGAGCCCTGCGTGGCTCGCCAGGAGCTGATCCAGCGACGACGTCCCCGTCGACGTCGTGAGTCTTCCGTCATGGGGAGATGGCCGGGTCCCTGGGGACAGGACCTTGTCCTGTCTTGATGGCGACGCAGGAACAGCGCCCGCGACCCCGATCACAGAGTTTCGCTTTCGGAAAGACATGACGTAGTTTCTATTCTGAGGAATTCTGAAGATCCCAAAGGACACACCGAGCTTGATCTGGTTGACTTGTGAGCAGATGCGATGATGAAGCAGGGGGCTGCCAGCTTTTTATGAGGCATGACGATGATTTGTCTCCCATGGCGCCGCCCACCAGACTGACCTCGATCGATGGCTTTTTGTGCCGCCCCGGAGACCTTGATGAAATAGATGACCTCTTGAGATTCGATATTGAAGTTCCCCTGTGCCTTGGATGATATTGTTCCCAAGATTCTGCGATCCGCCCAATTCGTTGCAGGGCCGATAAATCCAAGTCGAACCATTGAAGTGACGCACCCCCAGCCTCCCCGATTTAGCGATATGCAACTATCACGTATATCAAGACGCCCTGGCATCTTTTTTTCTCCCACTCCAAGGCATCGCCAGCATCTACTCCAGTGCCAATTCTCGACGACCTGCCGCGCCAGCTCGCATCGACAAGTATTGCAGTACCTCCTTGGATTTTACACACAATCCTCTCCGAGACCAACGACGATCAATTGAGCAGCAATCATGTCCGGCAGCGGGAGCGGTGGCGGCGGCGACGCGACCCTTTTCGAGGAGAGCTTCACCATCACCAACTTCGACCAGTCCAAGTACGACAGGGTTGCCCGCATCTCGTGCACGTCCAACGACTCCCAGACCGTCATGGAGCTCGACATCAACACGGAGCTCTTCCCCTGCGCCGTCTCCGACTCCCTGCACGTCGTCCTCACGACTACCCTCTCCGCCGACGGATCCAAGGAGGACCAGAAGGGCTGGAGGGACGTCGGCAAGAGGGGCGATGCGCCGGCCACGCTGGCCGATCTGTACGACTACGTGTGCTACGGCAAGGTGTACAAATTTGCAGAGACCTTTGACGGAAACACAATGTGCGTGGCTGACCCCTCCCATTCTCCTCCTTCCCCCTTCTTTCCAAGACTCGGTGGGATCTCTGCGAAGACGAGAGATGGTTGATGGCTGACTCTTGTGCAGCGACGTATACGTCTCCTTTGGCGGGCTGCTCATGTCGCTCCAGGGCCCCGTGAAAAAATTGACGCCCCTGCGGGTAGACCACGTTTACCTGATGGTCAAGAAATAAATCAAAAAATAAACCATCCGAGCGCCAACCGCAAGCGAATGGGGGGTTGTGCCCGAGAATCTCTAGCCAGAACGCCGATTTGCCCAAGGACCTGCTTCCGCTTCCGCTTCCGCTTCCACTCGCCATTGCTTTTCTCTATCACCTCGATCTAAACCAACAAGAAGAACCAGATACCCAAGCTATTCCGTAAATTACTCGATCTAATCGTGCCGTGCCATCTGGCGGCCATCTTCGAGATTGAAAGGAAAAAAACGTTCATGGCTTGCCGCTGATTTTCCCCAATCGCTCTGGTGTGGGCCGGGAAAGGGCATTTCTCTGTGCATTCTCTGCTTGATGACTGCCAGATCTGGCTCATTTTCCTCCGTCAAGATGCCGTGTCGAATGAAGAAGTCGATGGTGACCAGGGCGCAGTTTGACTTGAACTTGCCCAGGCGCAGGTCCCTCTTCACCTCGTCTACGTCGCACAGTCTGAATTCCTCGACCTCGCCGTCCTTGGGCTGAGGAACGACGTCGGCGGGCAGCTTGAGATCATAGACCCATTCGCATTCTGGGTAAATATAGTCGTCCTCTCCCACATGCCGCGCCTCGGTGACGTCAATGTACGTGACGGTGCCGGTGCAGACTGCGTTGTTGCGAACCACGTCCTCGGGGAGCGATGCTTCCTCGTCGGCCTCGCGGATGATGCACTCGAAAGGGTCCTCCCCGGTCATCAGGCCGCCCGCAACAGTGTTGTCGAGCATGCTGGGATACGTGGACTTGTCGGCCGCTCGCTTCGGTATCCACAGCCTGATGCCATGGGGGGCGGTCTTGTCCTCGACGTAGGCGGTCATGTGGACGCCGTACCTCATGGCTCCGATGAGGCCCACGGCAGCCCTTTCCATGCTAAAGAGCAGTCCGCCGCGGCGATCGTAGACAGGCCAGAGCTCGTTGCGCCATGTTTTGAGGAGTTTGAAGGTGGCCCTGTCGCGCCAGTACTTGGCCAGATTGGCCATCATCTGCGTTCTCTCCACCTCCGTAGAGTCACCTAGACACAGGCGTATGGTCCTGTTATCATAGTCGATGACAATACCAGCCCTCAGCTCAGCTGGTGCCTGGTCGAGCTCTCGGGCGACCCTCTTGAGAACGTAGCCAATGGCATACGGCCCGTCTTCGTCGGTCCACAGCAGGGTGAACACATCCTGGGGGAGCCTAGACACGCCGCCTTCTATCCACGGAAACCTAAGTCAGGATGGTATCGGCTAGGTCATGGAAGCGAGAAGGCTCGTGGAAGTGAAGACTTTGACGAACCTGTCGGTGTCGCATATCAGGTCAAGGTTCGATTTCAGCTTGGTGGCAGACATCTTGCCGAGGGAGCCGCTCAACGCTGTGTCACCACTTCTTACCAGCACGGGTACTGCGGGGCAAGGTTCCCCGGAAAGAATTCTGACAAGTGGTCGTCTCGTCAGTGGAGAATCACCGTCGAGGATTAGTAGTGGAATGTCCAGAGCCGGCAATGAAGGGACAAAGTTAGATCAATTGATGGTCCCGTGACCGACCTTGCAACCAGAGGGAAGGCGAAACCAAGAATTACACCTCCTTTAGACGGAGGAAGGCGAGAGCACAAAAAAAAACTGCTGGAAGGCACGACTCCGAGCCCGCGCCGAAGGAGCGGCAGGCACCTCCAGGCTCCAAGCGCCCCGCTCCTTCCCGACCCTTCCAGAAGGACCCTAGATCAGGAAAGCACTAGCCTCGATGCAGCACGTGGAGTCTCGGTCTCGCCTTCCATGCACGAGCAGCCGCACAATGATATCAACAAACAAACAATCGACTCAGCTCGATGCATCAATGCGTCCGCCACCCGCCTTTGACCTTGCATCATCCCTCGTCGCCCATCCGGGTTCACGGCGACGGATTGCAACGACAGAATCAATCACGATAACAACAAGGAGAAGAGGAGCATCTCTCACAAACGCCATTGGCAACATCGAACACGCCAATAGAAAGAGCAGCTCGCTTTGAGCCGTTCGCGACAATGGGCGGCCCTCTCTTCGGCATCGTCCCCGCTGGACAGCCCCTCATCACCGAGCCCTCCTCCGCGCCGTCCGCGACCTCATTGCTCTACGCGATCCCCGCCGCGGCGAAGCCCTCCTCCCACATCGTCGTCTTCATGCTCCCCGGCGTCGTGCTGCCCGAGAACACCGCCGCGGCGATATACGTCTCCACGGCGCAGGACCTTGCCGCCAGCGTGAACCCCAACTTCCGCTTTCTCGGCGCCGTGGGGCCCGGCAAGGAGAGCGCGATATTCAAGGTCAGCGGCACGGACGCGGGGCTCGTGATCGGCGTGTCGATCGAGCCCGCAGGATCGGTGGGTGAGCGCTTGCAGGGCCTGGCGACTGCGGGCGCGGGTGTCGGGTCCGGCGGTCAGGCGGCAGCCGGGGGTGCCCTGTCTACCGCGGTGCTGGCGCAGCGGATCATCCAGAATGCTTTCAACTTCCTGGCGAGCTTCAGCGGAAAGGCTGGTCCGGGCGGTGTTGAGGTCGTGCCCCTCAAGGCGTTCGAGGACTGGTGGCGCAAATTCGAGTCGAGAGTGCGCTCGGATCCGAGTTTTCTCGAGAGGCAATCTGATTGATCGATCGGGGAAGGAAGGAATAGGAACACACAAAAAAAACAAGAGGAGACAGTGAGAGAGAAAAGGGGGGGATCTCGTTCGGGGCAAAGCGAGGCAGCAGGATGAGGAGGGCCCCGTGTGATACCCGAGAAGCATCGAGAAAGATGATCAGCAGGGAAAGTCTTTGCAAGGGGTCGAGAAACATCATGGCAAGATCTATCAAGCACTTCTGCATTCGGGATCAACGCCATCATCACCATCATCAAGCTATGAAGCTTTCATTGCATGGCTTCACGCGCCCCTCCGCTTCGTCTTGGAAACAGCCAAGGGCAAAGCATGTGGGACACCATCTCATCACGACAGATCACCAGGCTCGCGCTCGAACATTTTTCAACGCATACCAAGCCAGGAAGAATAGACCAAATGACACCACTGCCAGCAATCCACTCACCTCGAATCATATCGGCGCACGCAAATATTAAGTCTCATTAATAATACCATTCATCTATTGTCATCCGCTCATCTCAACGTTCTGTCCGCAAACCCAAACAATAAAGGGGGGGGGGGGGAAGATTGAAAAGAAATGATAAGAGCGCAGCCTCGCCTTCCGCTTGAACCCATTATGTATGATGTAGAAAGAGAATTCCAAGTCCTGCTTGAAGAAAAGAAAATGAAGAAAGGCTCAAAACGCTGCTGATGATCGGGAAATCCCCACCAACAATTGCTGTCCTGATCCGCTCTTGGGCTGGTGAGAAGGGGACGTGAATCAGTGTTAACCAAACTGGGAGAGTGTACCCCTCGCCGCCAGAGAAGAGAAGACGAGGAAATGAACACCAAGCACATTGAAATGATTCCAAACCTTCAACCCTCGCACCTTTTCGTTTTCTCGTAAATGACAGTCTTTTGTTGCGTGCTGCGCGTTTCCTCCTCGCCGCTTCCCGCTAATTTCTTTTTCTTGATTTTTTGGCTTGTCTCTTGTTCTTCCCGGGTACTCGTGCCTAGTCGAGACTTTCCATGGGCGACATGAGCGGGCTTTTTAATCTGGTCGGACTTCCAGCTCTACTGCGTCGCCCGGCCGTCAGCATCTGCAGACTCGGAGGCGCCAGCCTCTCGCAACTCTCGGTCCGCAGGACCAGCCCGCGCCGATCCATTGCCGCCGAGGGCGGCCGTGCCTCCTCAAACCGCTCCACGGGCCCGTTGACCCTGGGCAGGGAGAAGCGCGAGCGCCTCGCGGACCCGGAGCTTTCTGCGCTATCCGAGCTGTCGTGCTCGTCGGACTCGACCCCGCCGAGTTCGAGATCCGCGGCGTCGCCCTCCTCCATGAGGCGGTCGTACATCTTGTGGGATCTGCCGAAGAGCGCGCCCGAGAAGAGCCCCCTGCTGAGTCGCTGGATGTTGCCAGATCTCCTGTATCGGCCCGCGGCGCCCATGATCCTGCGCCTGCGCTCTGGCCTCCTGAGGAGGTATGCGATGAACAAGAGGAGGCACAAGATGAGAATGAAGCCCAGGGCAGATTCGTGGGAGTCTGAAAGAAGATCGCCGCCGTCGTCGTCGTCTTCGTATTCGTGGACGGTTGAATTCCGAAGCAGGGGCGTTGATCCAGCGAACTCGAAGTCGTGAGGCGTTCCCGATTCGATGTTGCTCCCGAATCCAACCGGTAGTGACGCGCCCTTGGGGGGGATCTGTCCGGCAGCGTACAGGACCATCTTGCCGAGAGTCCAGCTGAGCTCGACCCCCTCGATGGTGTCGACTGGCTGGAACGGGTCCAGAAAGCCCCTGTGCTTGGCGAGCTCGAGTGCCTCCTTGGACGCGTTGCTCGCTGGTTTCGGCGCCTGCTCCAGGGTCAGCTGGGGAATGCCGATGCCGTCGTAGAGCATGTTCATCAGCCAGGACGCCTTGAAGCAGGCCTCCCTGGCATTCTCGACGCCGTGCTTAGAAGCCTTGAGGGCCGGGCTGATGCCGTCCTCGATGACGGACCACTCGCGCCCGCAGAAGTCCTTTACGTTCTGCTGGTACGAGACGAGGTCGTAGGCCTTGTCGTCTCCACCAAAGACGCCGTGCGTGGTGTGCCAATACTCGGAGACTCCGACGAAGTGATTGATGTTGAAGTCGATGGCGGGCGCGTGTTGGCCGTTGAGAAGGCACGGTTTGTTCTCGCAGGGCTCATCCTTGCCGAGTAGAGGGAATGTCTTGCGCAGGCATTCGTCAAACATGCCCGTCCCCACCAAGACCTGCTTGTGCTCGGGCGCGGAGGAGGTGGCGGCGGCGGAGGAGAGCTGCTGGCCATCGAGCGTCGTCCGCAAGTTCTTGGGCAGGCAAGGGTCTGGGATGTCGCCGGCCGCACTGCTGTATTGATCCTTGAGGGCCTCGACGTAGCGCTGACGAGCCTTGTTGGCGCCGAAGCCGAGCCAAGTGGAGGTGAAGACCTTGTACTCGAGCGGAGAGCCGTCCAGGCGTCGCATGCGAACGAGCTTCAAGTCGTCGGCGTGACGGCCCGCCTCAGTGGCATTGGGCGCAAAAGCGATCTGCGCCGAGGCACCGCCCATGTCGAGGAATCCGTAAGTGTGGTGGTCTTCGCCGTGAAGGTGGGCGTCGGGATGATCGAAGCCGCCGAGGAGGTAGTTGGCGGCGATCCAGCCGTAGAGACCCTCGGTCTCACCCGAGATGACCTGGATGTTGGAGGAGCAGCTGGGCAGGCTGAAGAGGGTGTTGGTCTGGAGGTAGCGGCAGATGCTGTCGAGGAGAGCCGTCTGCTGGTGCTTGGGCAGGAAGCGCATGCCGGCGGTGGCCATGAGGTAGATGGGCGTCTCGGGAATCTTGGAGCTGGGGATCTCGTCGACGGCCATGTCGATCAGCGACTGGAGGTGGTCGCGGCCGACGGAAGCGGCATCTTGGGCGAAGCTAGAGACGCCGGGATGTATCTTCTTGCTCTTGTGCAGCTTGAGCACGGGGAGGATGTGCGCGTCGGCAGAGGCTGCATGTTTGGATGCCTCATGGTGGTCCTTCCATTTGTAGATGTAGAGACGGGTGCCCGAAGAGCCGGCGTCGAGGATCACGCCGTACTGGGCTGAGACGATACAAGGCGATTAGATATGGAGGGACTCGACATGGGATGAAAGCCCGTCACACAGGAAAACAAAAGAAACGACATGACGGGGAGGAGCCCAACAACGTACAATGCTTCCCCATTGGGACATGCACAGCATGAATCGTCCAAAGTCCAAGATGTGTCCTTTTTTAGGTGACAGGAAACGGGGTTCTCGATATGTCGATGATCCAGCGAACAGAGCGAGAGGACGGCCGCCGGTGAGGATATCGAGAAGCGATGAATGGGAACGGCAGATGTGACGACAGACTGTTCTATACGGAGTAGATAGCTGAATCTTGCGGCCGTCGCTGGGCAGAGAATGTGTGCGTTCTTCTCCGTATCGTGTTATCTTTACTAATTCGACTGTACTAATTCGACTGGGAAGATTTCTTGCTGCTATTTCTGGAAGCTCGTGCTCGTAGCAGCGAGGCCGATTTCGATAGCGAGTGCCGATTTCCTTGAACTGCTGAGGAGTGTTTCGAAAAGAGATATACAGGCGGCAGAGAGATATTAATGTCGAGCCAGGAGAGGAAGGACGCCCCGATCGGCGCGTCAAGATGTCGGGTTGGCCGGAGCGACGAGGGGAGGAGAAGAGAGAGAGGGGAGAGGGAGTAAAGAAGGAGATGGCGTAACGATTGTGAGGACGACAGCGTTGTTGAAGCGACAGACGGGAGGGGAATTACTAAGTAGATGAACAAAAGGCGTATGTACGGCAAAAAGAACACGAGGAGAAGGAGGAGAAGGAGGAGAAGGAATGGTGGCGCTGGCGACGAGATCCGGGGACTCGATGATGATGTCGAGGTCGAAGGAAAAAAAACGAGATTGAGCCTGTTCGAGGCCTGAAACTGGAGGACGAGAGCTACCTCTAATCTGATGGAGAAGGACCTGTGACATGGTGTTATTTGCGGCTTTATGTCATGTACTCAACATCGCATCAGAAGTATATCGACTCCGTACCCTCCGAAAGGATCGCGGAGAAATGCTCGGATCGCACAGGCCGGCGAGCAGCAAACAGATGCCTGAAGCACACTAGCTTTGTTATGATACGGAAAATGGCTAGTCCTTTTCAGGAAGCAGCTTGCAGTTCGCCGGTGGAAGCTGCGAATGGGCGATACGGGGGCTGATGAAACGGCGCGCACCTTCCCGACTTCAACTCGTCGCGGGAGAAGCGAGCCGTGTCTTGCACGAGATTGTTATGCATTCTTGCCAGATCTTTTTTGTGCTACGGAGAACTCTGCACTGTACTACCTCTAACTCCGTACATACGTTATGCATGATGCCACCTTTATCCATCTCATGTTTTCTTACGCAGTGCAGATGAATGTGAAGCCATCACGACCAGAAGAATCAACATCGTCGGGAGGAGGAGATATCGGTATGGGATGACAACATTCAACGGCCAGGATCCAGCAGCCAGTGCTCCGTATCCATCCCAGATTCCGTCATCAGCGTCCCCGCATCCTCACCACCACCTCCCCGAGACTCACTCCCACCCCCGGCCAACTTGCTCCTCCAATTGCGTCTCACCCCGTGCCGCTATCCAGAGCATCAAACACCTCAAACCCATCCAGGTCGCCCGCGCCCCGTATCCCGATCTATTTTTGAGCGCCTCAAAAGACCTCCGCTGACTGACTGGTCTGGGAAATCGGAGCCGAACCTCGTATTTGTCCCGTCGCAGCCAGTCCCGCACGCCTCCCTCATCCGCTTCGGGTAAAGACAGCCTCCTTGGCCTGCGTTCTGGATCGAGATCTGTCTACCTCTCCGTACTTGTAGCTGCTCAACACATCATGGCATCTGCTGCTGCTCTTTCATCATCCCACATGAAGCCAGCGTTCTTGAATGGTATCGGTACGAGATGAAAGAGCACAGGCCTTTTGATGTGCCGATTCACCGTGGATGGCGGGCAGCTCTACATATCCCAAACACACTCCGTACTCCATCCGCTCATCGGCTTACGACGCTTCCGCTGATACCTTCTAGATTCAATATGTGGGATTGCAGGTAATTGGCTGCTCACAATGTGCAATGGCCGGGACACCCGTGGAAGAAAAGATGAAAACCTGAGAGTCTTGCTTGCTCGCTTTGACCTGTGCGATGAGATCCGAAATCTCGTGCAGCTTGCATCTCGAGATCCGTCCCGCATCCCGCATCGCTTCCTCCATCCAACCATCCGTCCTCCCTCACAATGCTCGACCAGGTACGGAGTACAGAGCACTCGCACTCTCCATCCAACCTTGCTCTCGCATCGAACAATACGGTGTTACGCATCATCATCTAATACTCCGTACCACTCGTAGCAGTCCTATATACAAATACCCTGCCCTATTGTTTCTTCGTCTTCTTCTTCATCATCATCATCACCATCATCTCCTCCTCCTCCCCCTCCTCCTCCTCCTCCAACACCGGATGTGAGCTCAGAGCCTCGCCCCTCGACTGCGCCAGCTTCCTCCGATCGATTCCCGCCTGACCCCAAGCATCCCGCGTCTCTTCCTCCTCATAGACCCTCCTCATCTCGTGCACCTGCGTGCTTTGCCTCTTGCTCGGCCTCCAACTCTGCCTCCAGCTTTGCCTCCAGGCCTTGCTCTGGCCCTGGCTCTCATTCCCCTCCGCGAGCTGGCTCGTACCTGAACTCGCACTGGCATCTGGCCCGCCCTGCCCGTCCGCCTGACCTCGAGTCGGGCTCCTGCTCGGCTTGCCGAAGATTCCCATCTTGCCAGGAATGCCGCGGCCAGAACTTGTATGCACAGATGGTCGTAGTCCTCAGAGTCTTGGAAAATCCCTTTGAGAGAGGGAGTTGAACAAATTCTGGCCCTCGCCAGGAAACGCGCGCCAGGATCTGTTTCTTGGGGGGGGGGGGG
>NQYS01000006.1:2118440-2130890 GCA_003055955.1 Escovopsis sp. AC
CCCCCCCCTTCTTTTCCCCGCGCATCCATCGATTTGTTTCCCCTCCGTGAGCCGTCGACTGACTTCGGAGTCGCACGCAAACAGGCCGTGACCCGTATGCCGGAGGTGCCATCTACTGCGCTTCCAAGGCTGCCGTCCAGGCCTTCACCGAGAGTATCAGAAAGGAGCTCATCGCCACGAGGGTCAGGGTCATCCAGATCGACATTGGCCAGCTCGAAACGGTACTGCCATGCGGCCCCCGCCTTGCGAATTCAGGGCAGATCGGCTAATCGTCATAGGAATTCTCGCTCGTCCGCTTCGGCGGCGACAAGGCCAAGGCCGCTGCCGTCTATGCGTAAGCCTTCACATCTCCGCCCCCCCCCTTCCCCCCCCTCCTCCCTTTCTTTAGCTCTCTGGGCCCCGTGCTGATCATGCATGATGGATGCAGCGGCTGTGAGCCTCTTACCCCGGAAGATGTTGCTGAGCTCATCGTCTTCAACGCGACCCGGCGCGAGAACGTCGTCGTGGCGGGCAGCTTGATCTTCCCCAATCACCAGGTTTGTCTTCCATGATTCTCCTTCATTCATAATTGTTGAAAACAAGGTCGCTGACCGAACCGCTCGCAGGCATCTGCAACCGTTTTGCACAGAAAGTCATCTTAAAGGGGGGAATCATATAGAATAGTTTTCTTTTCATTTTCGAAGTACCAAATAAAGAATTTTGAATGGATTTTTCCTACTTTCTCCGAGGATTGATCTTGGTTTGCCAAAGAAAGAAAACACTTCAAAAATGATGCACCGACACGCGTGGGAAATGTTCGAAAGTTTCTCTTGCTCCTGATCCACGCAGCCCGAGCTGTAAACAGCAAGGACAAAGAATTAGGGGCCTTCTATGGTCGAAGATTTGCTCTACCAGTGTTCCGTTAAGGATTCGCTCTGGGATGAATCGAACCCTTGCCGTCAACAAGTGACAGCACCACTGGGGGGGGGGGGAAATTGGGGGATGATGAGAGAGAGGAGGGGAGAGGAGGAGAGGGAACCAAAGGAGAGAGAGAAAAGCGGAAAAGGGAGTTTGTATTGTGTCAACTCGCCCACTACTAGACCTTGGCCTTTCGACTCGAGCAGGTGGGGAATGAACGAAGAAGCCGTCATGATATCGTTTGAAAATCATGTTCCGAGACGCCACGCTGCCGCGAGAGGAAAACAAAATTAACAACAAAGCTAGAATGTCAAAAGCAAATCCCGAGTATCAAGCCCAAGACGAGTGGAACATTGCAGAGGGAGGAGACGCTGAATTATGGGCTCCTTATTCCCCTCAGTCCCCAATGTGCTGGAAGAGAGGCGATGTCGACTCCCCGTAGTGGTTGCGGCGGATAGCCTCTGCCAGGAGGAACGACAAGTCCAGGATGACGAGCTTGCGGTTGTTCCTGATCCGCTGCTCGTCAATGGGGAAACTGTTGGTCACGACGATTGTGTCGATGCACTGGCATGCCTGAAGCTGCTCCAGGCAGTCCTGGCCAAATATGCCGTGCGTCGCGATGCAGTAAACCTTCTTGGCCAGCCCCTTCTTGACGACTGACTCCGCCGCGGCGATCCACGACCCGGGCTTGTCAATCATGTCATCGACGATGAAGACGATCCGGCCCCGGACGTCGCCGACCAGCGTGATCATGTGCTCCGCCTCGGACTGGAGATCGTTGTCTTCCTCGTCCGAGCTGGCCTCCGGCTCGCCGCCGCCGGCCAGGGACTGGCGCTCGGGCGCGAAGAAGGACGACGCGTGGGACATGACCATCGGGTCGTCCTCGTGGACGCTGTTGTTATCTGTCGTCGACCTAGCCGGTGAGGCAAAGTCGTCCTCGACGATGTGACCATGGATCAGACGACCGTGGATGACTTCCTGAGCGCGCCGATCGTCGTAATCGGCGTCGGCGGCGTTCTCGACCGCCTCCGGAATCACGGTCGCGTCGGAGAGATGGCGCATCGCGGAGATGGACGGGGAATCAGCGGCGCTCGATCTTGCGGATGACCTGTTCTGGCCCGCGGATGAGGAATTTGAGTCCGCGACGCCACCCGCGACCGGCTCCCGCGCGCGCGCCATCTTTTCCTCGGCGGCCATGTAGCGGTCCATCGTGCCCGACTCCAAGGCGGGCCGCCTGTCCGGGTCGTGCAGGTGCATCATGAAGCTCGGCGCCGAGCCCATGCCTCTCTTGCGGTCGGTGGTGACCATGCCGAAGTTGAGCTTGAGGGCATCGGCGAGCGACGTCACCCGCTTGGTGCCACCGGGGTTCTTGGACACCACGACAGCCTCGCGCCAGTTGGAGACGTTGCGCCGGATCCACTTGGCGATGAGGGGCTCGGCGTGGAGATTGTCGACGGGGCACCTGAAGAAGCCCTGCATCTGGGAGGCATGGAGATCGACGGTGATGACGTGCTTAACGCCAGCGACGCCGAGGAGATTGGCCAGCATGCGCGCCGTGATGGCCCCTCTGTGCGACTTCTTCTTGGACTGGCGGCTGTACGGGAAGTAAGGGAGGACGGCTGCGGCAGTGAGCACAACGCCAATGCCAGACCCGGGGGAAGGAAAAGGGAAAGCAGGAGGAGGAAGAAGAACAAGGGCAATCGAAGGGAGCATGAGACCAACCCGTGACTTTGTTAGCCGAGCCGCCTTTGCAGGCCGAGATCATGATGAGCAGCTCCATGATGGAGTCGTTGATCTTGGGACTCCCCGACTGTATGACAAAGACATCCTTCTCTCTGACGCTGGTCAGGATCCTGACACTCGTCTCGCCCTTGGAGCTTGAGTCAGTCTCGACTTTTCTGCCATGTCTTCCTGATGATGTGGAGAAACCGTAAAAAAAGACGGAGAAAGAGAAGAGAATGAGAAGAGAAGAGTAGAGAAGAGAAAAGAAGAGAAGAGAAGAGAAGAGTAGAGAGAAACAAAGGCATGCAGCAAAGAGCTACAGGAAGCTCACATTGGAGAATTGGGTCAGCTCCGCATCCGCAGGAGTCATGCCCAGGTTCTCACATATTTGACCCGTGAGAGCTGGGCACGAGTTGCCAGCGAAAATGAGCGTATTCCGCATCGTGATTCGTGACCGACCCTGCGAAAGAAGAGGAAGAAGAAGAAGAAGAAAAAGAAGAAGGGGGAGAGGGTCGGACGTGGGAGGAGGAGAGAAAAGCGAGTGCGGGTTTTGGAGCCTGGAAGCTTTTTTCTCTCTCCCAGGGATGATTACAGTGTGTGTTGGGAATTTGGGACTGTGAACGCCGTTGTCTCGGGGCGCCGACGGGCCGCTGCGTCGCCCAGTCAGAGCTTCTGTAGCGCCACTTTGGAGCTGCGCGCCCCGCCGGTCTGCCGAGTGGGCACAGTGTGGGAAGCTTATCTGGCTGTCCGCCCTCCGCTGTGGGGCTGCGGCGGGGTCATGAAGATACCGAACCTCAATAATCTGGAAGTGCGCAGTCCTCAATGTTGATTCCAACGATCGAGTCGGCAGCAAGGATGCAGCGGAAATTTTGTCCTTTGGCCAAAGATCTGCGTCATATCTTCCGATGGAACCGCAGCTTGCAGTGATATCATTGAACTGATGTGATTGCTCAATTGCCTCGGGCCGCGAATCACATTGATTGATTGATCAATCAATGTCGGAGTACGAACGGGGGGGCACAAGTGCACAGATTGAGTGTGGGCTCGCTAAGCTTATCGCACGAGCCACATACGAGCCACAGTTGTCTTCCCTCGATCTGTGGCTGAGCAGAGGCTCCTCTTCTTTTGACGTCGAAGCATCAATTAATCGAGAGATCAGAAAACATCAATTAACATCCCATTTTTATCCGGTCCTCACCAGCATTGACGACTTGTCGACGCGCAACTCGCCGATGGAGCGGCAAGTCCCTCGTCTCTCTGAACTTCGATCCCCAGAGCAATGGGAATACCTCACCTCATAGCGACTCTAGAGCCCTACGCCGAGCATGGGGCCCTTTGTGGTGAACAGGTGGTCATTGACGGGCCAGCCTTGGCCTATCACGTTCTCTATGTATGCAGGGCCAATGGCATCAGTCAGCCGTCGTGCCGTGTCCTGGGCCGGGCCGTGATCCGATGGCTCGACGAGCTGGAAAAGTCTTCGCAATCGACCATGTGAGCCTCCTCGAGGGTATTCCCCATGCTAGTTCAAAGGTCTGACTCGGCCACGTCCTGCTCTCATCGAGCGCAGTCAGCACATATATTTCGATGGCTCTCTTCCATCGTCAAAGCAGCACGTGCGGATGGAGAGGATGATGAAGAGCAACTCCCGCATCGTAGAGTTCTTCAACTCCAATCCCAAGGGGTGTCCGATCCCACGACCTCAGCAGGGAGGGGGCGACCAGGTACCGGCATTTGATGTCTTCGAGGCCGCGACTCCCGGGACCAGACCTCCTCCGGATCCCGGTTTTTTGGTCCCAGCCGTCATCGACGCCGTCCGCAGCTCCCCCCGCTATCGAGACCGCTTCTCCGTCGTGCCCGGCGAGGCCGACGCCTTTTGTGCCAGGCACGTCGCCCAAGACGGCGGGACGGTCATGACCTCGGATTCCGACCTGCTCGCCCACGACCTCGGCAACGGCAAGGTCGTCTTCCTGCGCGAGATCCACCGGACCGCCGAGGGGCAGCTCTCCTGCCTCATCTTCAACCCGCGAGAGATCCACGGCAGGATCGGGCTGCCAGCCTCCGTGGAGCCCTGGCGCTTCGCGTACGAACGGAAGCACTCGCCCAATGCGACGCTCTCGCGGCTCGTCAGCGCGTGCTCTCTGCCCGTCGTGGACGCGGTGGGCTATGATGAGTTTCGCCAGCAGTACCTGCACCGCCAGGGCGCCGGAGCGTTGCCGTCGCTTGTGGCGAGCGGCGGTGCGACTCCACTGCGCCTCGATGGGCTGGATCCCAGATTATCGGAACTGATCCTCCAGCTGGGGCCCGACGCAGCGGACGCCAGCATCTTCCTGTCCGCGCTCATCGAGAACCCTCTGAGGGGAACCGTCTGGGAGCCCAGCATGTCGACGAGGCGGCTGGCGTACTCCATCGCCGGCTGGTTGACGGGCTGCCCGCCCTCGCTCCCGGTTTACGAATTCAGGCGCGTGCGCCAGCGCAGCCAAAAAGGGCGACAGCTCACGCTCATACACCCGGACGACATCGCCGCCACAATCAGCAGCAGCATCCTCGCCATTCGGCGCTCGACGCGCAAGAGCGCGGGCGACGCCGATCCCCGCCATTGGATCATCCTGTCCTTCCTCCTCGACGTTGCGGGGTGCGAGGAGCAGGGCAAGGCCAGCCATCTCCTCGAGACGCTCAGGAAGGGCTACACGCCATCGCCAAAGTCCGCCGGAAGGCTGCCATGGGACATTGCTCACTTCGCGGCGCAGGTCCAAGCCAGCCTGTACTCGCTCAGGATCCTGGCGCAGGTCCTCGGCCTCCTCCCGAGGGACTGCGAGGGTGCATTTGGCGGCAGTCTTTGGCAGCTGCGGGGGCTGCTGTCGCGGTTTCCATCCCTGCGTCAGTTCCCGGATACGTCGGACATCGTGAAAATCCTAGAGCCTACAGCGCGGGAGCAGGCCTTGGAACTCATGAGGACCTTGGGCAGTGTGGGAGAGGACCCCTCGGACCACCAAGTCCCCTGCGAGACACGAAAAGTGAGGAAGCAAAATGGGTCCAGGGAGAAATCACTGACAGGTACTACACGCCCATCGCCGGCGGCGCTCGGCAAGGGCATGAGGCAAAACATGTTTAGTCTCCTTGATTCTGATCATTGATTCATCCAAGCGAGAAATGGAATTGAAGTACATCAGCCTTTGCCGCCCAGCAGCATTGACCAAGATGTCCAGAGTAAACAAAAACCTCACAAACTCCGAATGGCTCCTCTGAAACGAGCTTATCAACCTTTTCTCCCCACACGCCGCAGTTGATGCGCTTTTTTTTCCTAAGCATGGCTTGCATCCAAACACCCGTGAATGTCTTCCAACAGCTGCGAAACATCATCTGAGCTTTCTTGAATCTCTTTCACGTCCGCCAGCAGCTCTTCGTGATTGTTTCCGCCCCCCGAGGCTTGTATGATCCTCCAGGCCCTGCGGAACTCGTCTCGGATCGAGACGATGCCGTTGTGCGTGACCGTGCGCGCCACGTTGTGGTCCAGCTCGAAGGGGTCTTCAATGGCAAAGAGGTAGCGGAGGCGAATCTCCTTGATGTGCTGGTTCTTTGCGCCCGACTGCTCCGTCCTGGACTGCTGGTCGTTCTCGCCAGTCGCTCCTGGCTGAGCACGGCTCGATGCTTGGCTCGGATCCCCCGGCTGGCCCGCATCGGCGGCAGGTCCGCCGTCGCCTGCGTAGACCGTCTTCGCGCCCGTCCACCCCTTCTCCTGCTTGGACAGCAGACCCCCGTGAGAGCGCAGGCTGAGGACGTCGCGTCCCCAGTCGAACCCGCGCTTGGGCACGGTGCTCATCGCGCCGCTCTGGGCGAAGTACTCGAAGAAGCCCCGCAGCAGGTCCCCTAAGCTGGCCATGCTCTGGTTCAACTGATTGACCATTGCGAGCTGCAGAATCTCCTGCTCGTTCCTCCAGAATTGAACGTCGTAGCCCTTGCAGGTCGTCATGGCCTCGGCCTCGGCGGGCGGCATGCCGGGCCACGTCGATGACGGCAGCCTCTGCAGATTGGGACAGACGAAAGGCTGGGCGATGTGGACGAGGTAGTGCAGCACCATCAAGACGTAGCCGTAGCTGCTCAAGGTGCCCCGGTAGCCCGAGTTGATCCCGCGCGCCTTTGCCCAGTGCTTGACGAAGAGGATCATGGGCTTCACGCGAGGGTCCGTGAGCGCGTAGCAGCGCAGGAGGGCGGTGTTCTGGAGGGCAAGATGGGCCGAGAAGTTGATGTCACACTGCGCGCCGAGACCCGTCTTGGGGAATTCGAGGGGGTCCCGAAACCTGCCATGCGATTGGGACGGTAGCGCTCCGTGGAGATCCTTGAACATCCTGAGCGTAGCGATGGCGGGTGCTGAATCAAGAGGCAAAGGCACGATGAATCCTTTGGAGCTCTTGACGAGCGGCGAACGTAGGTCTTCAATGTACTTCGTTATGCTCGCAGTCTCGCCCTCATCGAGCGCCATGTCAAGCAATGCTCTCTTAAGGTCGCGAGCCAGAGACAGACTTCGGTGCCGGCACGCAACCGCCTGCAATTCTGACTGATCCGGATGTGCTTTGAAATAGGCGGCAACCGCATCGCGCACGTCGCCAGGTTGGATGCCTTGAATGTAGCGGCCCACAATGACTCGTTCAACCTCGGGGCTCGAGGCTTGATGAAGATCCGGAAGGGTCTGGATCCCGTGGACTCTGACATAGTACTGAGAAGGAGACTCCTGCTCTCCTTGCTCAAGGAGGAGCAATTGGATTGATGGGATCCTCTTGATCTGATCAATGGCGAGCTCGAGATCCTTGGAATACGCGATAACGTCGAGGCCAAGTGTCGATTTTGACTGCAACGTTTCCCAATCGTGGATCGCCTTCATCAGATGGGAATTGCATCCCTCAAATAGGGGCCGCTGGGCCCAGTCATCCCAAGCCTGTAAAATCTGCTCGCCTTCGACTTGGATCATCAGTCCCGCAAGGGGCCGGAAGTAATTGGATTGCGGCTTGTCCTCTAAGGAGATGGAGGGGTATCTCGATATGCGTTCCCGAAGGCGAGCATCAAACAGACCGCTGATGAAGGCCTGGCATACCCTGTTGAGGATCTCCCAATCGACGTCGGAGAACTTCCTATAGTTGGAGACGTTGACGTCCCGCCCGCCGGCTCTTCTGAGGATACGATTCGCCAGAGCACAATACGAGGCGAGCGAGCTTTTCGACTTCTGCTGGAGTTGGAAATGCTGAGGCTTGCCGCTCTGACGGCAGGGAACCTGGAAGTCGCCGGGAGACGCAGGGTCAGCGCCGGTCGAGGCCGTCTCCTCGTGGTGATCATCATCGTGGCCACGAGTCGGGCCATTCTGTCCCTGTTCATCTTCGGCGCCATCCGCCTTGTCGTCGTCTTGGCCCGCCTCCCATCTCGAGCGCGCATCCAAGAGGCGCTGACGAAGTGTTTCCGGAGGGGATTCGCAGAGCTTGATGATGGGCACTCTTGTCCTGCTGAGCAGCCTCGCGCCGAGTCCGGCATTCAGGAAGGCCTTCTCGAGCAAGCGGGGGATCGGAGACCCAGGGGCATCGGGCTGGAGCCGTGAATAGGGAGACAGGAGCCCAAGGTCCATGTCCGAATCCTTGGTGGCAAAGCCGGAAGCGAGACTGCCGAAGCATTTGAGCTGCACAGACGATGCGGGGAAGGACGGGTCTGCCTGCTGATCTTGCTCGTAACGGGCGACAACCTGGCGGCTGATGTCTTCGATGCGTTGCCTGAAGGCTTCCTTTCGGGCAATTTCATCTATTTCGATCTCGGCGCCTGTCACTGTCTGGCGACAAAGGGTGTCCAGGTAAGCGACCTGCTTGGCGAGATCATCGAACGAGATGCGCGGGCGAAAGTATTGACCGGCACTGCTAGCAGCATGGCGATGACCGCGGCCAAGAGTTGCGGCCGGGTTTGCGAAGTGAGTCGCTGGTGGGGTCGAGAAGTCCGCAGAACGCTGAATCGAGTGTGAGCTAGGTTGCCGTGGTCCTCTCCAGGAATCGCGGGCACGCGCAGCGTCGAGATCCCATCGCTGAGACGGAGGATGCGGATGAGAATGGGGATGAGGATGAGGATGAGGGTGAGGATGAGGTGCCAGAGGAGGGGGGTGAGAATAGGCGGGCGTGTGTCGTTGATGGTGAGGCGCGGGCCGGGCCGGATGGGGGTGGGACGGTTCCTGATGTCGTGGATCCGGGGTGATGGTGAGCTGAGCGTTCATCTGGCGCCTCTGGGCCTGGTTCGGGCGTCGCTTGGCTGGCTTCGGGGACGAGGGTACGGGTTGGCCAGGCAGTGCCGTTGCCGCATTTGATGATGGGCCAGAGGGAGGGGCAGGGCCGGGCGCCTCCACGGCCGAGTTGAAACGTCGATGTGTCGACTGCAGATGGGACGGCTCGAGGCGAGGGAATGCGCCGGGGTCTGGTGCGCCAGGACTGCCGTCGCCCTGTGCGTTGTGAGTGAGGATGAGGTTGCGGAGACGGTCCTCGATGCCCGGGGCTGCGTCGCTGGCTGGGCCTCTTCTCCTCCAGTCCATATTGCTTTGGCGGTTTGCCATGATGGCCGTGCTTCAGGCGCCTGAGCCTGTGTTTGTTGGCCGCGATGGCCGGCTGAAGAATCGATTGATGGTGGGCTCGAAGCAAGACGTCTGACTTCGAGGTTTCCCCCTCTCAATGCTCGATGGAGATCAGGACATGCAGGACCGCGATCGAGAGAGAAAAGACGTTGCCTATTTTTCTCCGTGCGCGGTGCTCAAGAATGACGAGGGCTGCCTTGGGAGTCAAAGAAACAAATGCTGCTGCTTATGACATGTTAATTCTTGGACGATGGAAGCTGTCGATGTCATTGATAGCAATGGATCTGGCGATCGTGACCCGGGGCCGGGGGCTCAACCGCCTGAGAGAGGCGATGGATTGATCTCGAGACGTTTGAATGGATGTAGGAATGAAGTTGGCGATGGAACAAAAGCAAAGCAATTTGGGTCGATGATCCGTCACTGGATCACTCTTTCCCCGTCAACATAGCTATGTTGAATTCTCAGCTCAACTCAAGGGTAGCTGCTTGTAGCTGCTTTAGGGTTGCTCCAGGGTAGCCGTTGAAATTGCACGGGACTTGGATTGAACTGGGAGAGCCTGGGACGGGGGGGATCCATTCCCTCCAGCTGGCCCGATATGATGGAATACAAGCCCAGCAGGGACCCTGTTTCCATTGATCAGTTTGCTCGAGACAAGGCCGAGCTGAGCTGCTGGTTCTCCGCAAGTGGCAAACGGCATCCTCGGGCAGTCAAAGGAAGATCGCTTAAATACTAGTACTCCGTACTGTGGGAGAGACGCTCGTGTAGTCGCTACATGCGCAAGCCAAGCGCTCTACTGGAGTGCCCACTGAAGAGCGGCCTGTGTAGTGGACGCACACGCCTGAAAGAGCCAAGCGCAGAGCTCTGATGGCGACATGCCGAGTCCCTCCTCGGTACCTGATACTCGCGCTTCTCGAAGTGAGCTCGAGGTTAGCGTTCGCTTAGTCAGCAAGGCCTTCCTCAGGACGTCGCCTTTGCGTCTCGAGCCTCGATGGATCGATGGATCTGTTGATGTCTTCGGCTTCAACCTTGCAAAGCCGCTGCCACGCCGACCACCACAGACATCACGTACATATTGCAGACTTATTATTCTCGTATGAGCTGCCTCGAATTGATCGTCAGCGAGAAAGACCAAGAGGAGCCTTCTATCCTCCACCGATGAGCGCCGAACACCTCGTCATCTGACGCTGCCGCCGCAGCTCAACCTCACCCCGTCCGCCTCCACCCGACGAACTCGTCCAATCGACCGCCCACCGCGCAGACTCCTCCTCCCTGCCCAGCCCCCTCAGGATCGAGGAGAATCGTTGCTGCTATGAATCCGGAGCCTTCGAAGGACTCCAACGGGGGCCCACGACCCTCCAAGCCCAATCCCCTGCGCCCCCTCCGAAAGAAACCCGTCAATCCTCTTGTCGCCTCCCGGAGGCCCGCTCCAAAACCCAGCCCGGCGCCGTCGAGTTCCACCTCTTCACAGCATCCTGGCGCGCAGAACAGCTCGAAACCGAGCCTCAACGAGATTCGCGCGCAGTATGGCGGCTGGAGCGGGCCGCCGCCGCCCCACCCGTACAACGACATCCCCATCATGACGACGAAAAAGGCCCTGCTCGACGGCATCAGGTATCATATGATGAAGTTCACGCAGGCCAAGCTCGACGACAAACCCGTAGACCCCACCGACCAGGACGAGTTCGCCAGGCCCGTGACCCTTCACAGGCGCGACGCCCGCCAGCCTCCCCCGGGAAGGGCCGTGAAGGTCGAGGAGCCCGAGAAGCCGCCCGTGGATCAGCACGAGATCGAGCGGCTGGCCCAGATCAAGGCAGAGCGGGAGGCGCAGAGGGCCATCGACCAGGCCAAGATAGCGCCCGTCGTCAAGGACACTCAGCCCAAGCGGCCTAAGAAGCAGAAGGAGGAGAAGACGAGCTTCAACAGGGCCCCGAAGACGTCTGCTGCCAAGAAGGAATCCGACCTGCGCTATGAGGAGGCCCTGCCGTGGCATCTAGAAGACGTCGACGGAAAGAACATCTGGGTGGGGAGCTACGTCGCCGCCCTCTCCGAGGCAAACGTCGCCTTTGTCATCGACAAGTCTGTCTTTCGCATGGTCCCGCTCGAGAAGTGGTACAGGTTCACCGCCAAGCCGCCCTTCCAGCCCTTCACCATCGACCAGGCCGAGGCCTTTATGAACCGAAAGGTTGACGTCGGGCGCTGGGTCATGAAGGACGAGGAGAAGCGAGCCGGACTCGTCGACCTCGAGGCTACCCGGCGACTCCTGTCCGGGAGGGGCCAGATGATCAAGCGCGAGAGTGAGACCTTCAGGATGGCCTCCAGGTCAGAGAAGATGGAGCACGACGAGCTCGACATGTCCGGCGACGAGTTCCAGGACGATGACGAGACCCCCCACTTTGAGCGCAACGACGATGAGGAGACCAAGGAGTCCAAAGACAGGATCCGAAGAGAGCAGCTGGGCGCCAATCTCTTCGGCGACGGTGATGAGCAGGAGGTCGACAGAGAGCTCCAGGAGCTGCTGCGAGAGGAGCTGGAACGCCAGAAGTACGGCAAGACAACCAAGAAAGCCCTCATAAAGAGGGACCGTGAGGACATATACGAGAGTGATGACTCGAACGATAACCCCTGGAGCAGCTCCGTAAGTGCCAAACTCGCTCATGACCGACCTCTCGCTTTGCCTAGATCAGCGGCCAGCAATCTGACTGACATGACCCCTCTAGTCCGAGGAATCGTCTGACGAGGACGAGGACGAGGCCAATAAGGAAGAGGACAAGAAAGACGGCGAGGGCAAGGAAGGACAAGCCGAGGGTAAAGACAAAGACAAGGCGAAATCCCTGGGGAACAAGGGGACTTCGACTCCGCAGTCGTTGCAGAAGCAAGCCGAGGCCTCTAAAAAGGGTAAGTCCCTTAAACGAGCCGGCTCCCCCGCCCTCTCCGAATCCAGCGGCAATGAGTCCTCGCGCAAGAAGTTGAAGAAGGCATCGGCCGCCGCTGCTGCCGCCGCTGCCGCGGCGGCTGCGGCTCCCGGAAGTCGCTCAGGCACCCCGCTGCCAACCACGAATACGGTCCGCCGCCCTAAGATTGCAGTGGGCTCTGGGAGCGACGGGGAGGTCACGGCCGGTGAGATGTCGGATTCCGCGGCGCCCAAGAAGAAGATCAAGATCGTCGGCAGCTCAAAGGGGACGCCCTCAGCCTCTCGTGCTGGGAGCCCCATTCCTATCCAAAGTTTGTTTTTCTCTCCC
>NQYS01000006.1:2130915-2160607 GCA_003055955.1 Escovopsis sp. AC
GGGGGCCCCTTTCCTACAAAATTTTTTTTTCCCCCCCCCCCCCCCCCCTCTCTTTCCTTTCTCTATCTTGATGCTGATAAGAATTGCGTTGCAGCAGCGGTATCGCCCGTTTCCTCTGCAGGCGGAGGGGTCATTGAGCCCTGGGAGATCCTGGAGAAGGTGCCAGCCGAGGGAATCGCTATTGGCGATCTCATCAGGCCGTTCCAGGGCCGCGTTGGCGAGGGTCCCGGCCGCATGCCCAAGGGGGAGTGGATCAAGCTTGTCAAGCAGCTCTGTGATTACGGCCCTGACAAACGCCTGCGACGACGGAAGTAGGGCTCACATCCCACAGGCGTGGTGGACCCGTGTCGGAGGAGGAAGAAGAGCTGTCCTGTTGTGAAGTGCTAGCACGAGCAGTAGACGCTGTGTGTATTGATATGGCATCGCCACAGCATCGAGCTTCGAGAGAAATTGCTCCCAGGTCTCGCTCCCAGGTCTAGGGAGGATGAGGGAAAGGGAGCGAGAAAGGGGGAGGGGAAGAGAGAGTGAGTGTATGTGCACTCAGGTGCCTGGGCACCTCGACCACACCAAAGCTGAGAACACAGAGAATCAGCCCAAGCTTGAGATTATTTCGAATTCACAGTCTTCGTGTCGACGAAGGGGTATCTCTCAATATTGCAAACATGCCATCGTAGTAGTTACTCGTCCATCTGCCATGCATAATCCAATCCCTTGTTGCGCTCCCGCCTGTTGAGCTGCTTGAAGCGTTCATTCTCGAACCCATTGCTCCTGTCCACGCCGTCCCACCGATACCCAGGCCTGATCCCGTACCGGTTCGGCGGCGCAGCACCAGAGTACACTGGCCGTCCCTTGGCCGACTTCGACTTTGACCCTGACCCGCCGCCGGCCGCGTCCTGCTTCTTCTCCAAGAACTGCACCATGGGGTCGTTCCACCTCTGCTGCTCCTTCAGCTCGCGGTTCATCTCCTCGTCGTCCGCCGTCCTCGCAAACGCCATCGTCTTGGCGTCCTCGAGCCGCTCCCGCCGCCGCCGCGCCTCCTCCTGCTGCACCTCGCCCTTGAGCGCCTCCTTGGCCAGACGCTCCTTCTCCTCCGCCTCGGCCGCCGCGCGCCGCGCCTCCGCCCGCCGCATCGAGATGTCAATCCGCCGGCCCGTCGCGTCGCGATACACCGTCTCCGCCTCCTTGGCCGATTTGCGGTGCCGCTCAAAGTCCGCCATCTCCTCTTCCCGCCGCCGCCGGAGCTGCGCCGCGACCGTCGCCGCGCTCTGCAGGCCAGCGTGCGTGCCGTCGCTCATCTTGACGACCTCCAGGTCCTCAACAATGGGCATCTCGTCGTCGGCCGCGCGGGAGGCGTCGGCCTCGGCGGCCGCGGACGCGATGATGGCATCGGCGGCGGCGGCGGCGGCGGCGCTGTCATTTTTAGGCCCGCCGACCGATTTCCAGTTGCTCTTCTTGGTCTTTCGGAACTCGGCTGTGGCACCGGAGACGGTCAGGGGCCCATCGTCCCCGTGGGCATCGTGGTCGGCGCGCGACTGGCCCCAGGACGTGTCGTCGTTGTCGTCGGTAATGAGGAGTCCCTGGGCCGCCGTGTCTTGCTTGCGCTTGCGCTTCTTGGCTGGCTTTGGGTCGGCGACGAGATAGCGGGAGGCGAGATACTGTGACAGATCTGAAGGCATTCTCTGATGTTTTTTCTGTAAGAGAGGTCTGTGAATCAATTTGAATGGAGGCGTGATGATGGAAATCAATGGACTTGAAGGAAGTCCAAATAATGGGGCCAATTACTCATGCAAGTAACGGAGCATCATTAGATCCGATAGGTATGGAGATAAACTTCAGTAACTGCATATCAAGTGTCAGCCTCCATCGAACATCCCGCCGATCGCTGGATCGATGGCCTCTATTGATTCGTTTCAACTTCGTCATACTGGCCTTGCAGCAGCCCGCGAGTTGCTCGCCTTGACAGATCTTCGCGCCTCCCCCTTTTCTGGTCTTCACAAAGACCATGCGGAACCAGATCTTCCATTCGGTCGTTTGCGATCCTGTTGCCGTCATTTGTGCCGCATGAATCGGACCCCCAACTGCCCGACGAGAACGGAGCGCAAACACCGCGCCAAGTCGCCTTGATGCCACAACCTCGCGATGAGTCGCCTATGGAACCGATCCAGGCACTGCCGGCCGCGGCCTCTGCCACGAAGCTCTCCAAGCTGAGACACTCGACGTCGACCCTCGAATCCTTCCCGACATCCCCGTCCGACGCCGCGCTGTCCTTCCGCAGATCAAACCCCTCCGCCGCCTCCCTTTACGCCTCCACGCTGTCGCCGCCCGGCTCCAGGTCCATGTCGCCTGCTGGCCGCGGGTCTCCGTCACGGGTCCTCTCCAGCACCGTCTTCGAACCGGGCCAGGGCGGCGGCAGGGGGTTGTCGGACAGCGCGGGCGACGACCCGGGCGAGCCCCTCAACCTGATCCTCAAGTCGTTCGTGCCGCACGTTGCGGTGTACGCATCCCCCGACACGGAGGTGCTGGTCCGCGGCAAGGGATTCCAGCAGGGCCTGTGGGAGCTCCTCCGGCCGTTCGGCGAGAACATCCAGGGCAAGGTGACGATACGGGACAGCTACGGCGTGAGCAGGCCGGTTGACGACTTTTCCATCCGGTTCACCAGACTGGGCGAGCCCGTGGAGCTTCCGGACCCTGGGCTGGTCGCCGGGTTCCTGCAGAACAGGGTACCGCGGAGCCCCAATGGTACAGCACAGGACAAGACGCCGGGAGATCGGGGTACGCTGGCCGATGTCGAGGCGGTCGTCGAGCGCCACCTGTCCTACGCCGAGGGGGCCTTCGTGGGCTTGCCGCATTATGGCCTCGCGGCCCACAACGGCGCAGACGGCGAGGCCGCCTCGCCATACTACGCGCTATACCTCAGGCGCCTCCTTTCGGGACTGCCCATCTCCCCGCACGAGACATTTGCCCACCCAGTGGCCTGCATCATTGCCATCAGCTCCCAGACGGATGCGCCCATCGAGACGCTGAGGAGGCTTTACGGGGAGACTAGCCAGGGTGACAAGAAGCTGCCTGTCTGGGTGGATGGGGATTATTTGAGATACTACGTCCTGGTCCACGACGAGGAAAACGACGACATCACAAGGTCCATGGGATTGTTTGAGCAGATGAAGCGA
This sequence comes from Escovopsis sp. AC, assembly GCA_003055955.1. Lineage (NCBI taxonomy): Eukaryota > Fungi > Ascomycota > Sordariomycetes > Hypocreales > Hypocreaceae > Escovopsis > Escovopsis sp. AC. The sequence goes on from NQYS01000006.1 coordinate 2,134,086, forward strand.
CACCTCGGCCTGCACTGCCACTTGCTGCGGGTGCGGTCCAGCCAGAGCGCGGAGACGGACGATGACAGCATACCGCTTCCGCGGAGCGACTGGATGTCCGCGTCGGAGGAGCTGGCGGAGCTGCGGAAGAGCGAGGACGACGAGAACTTTGAGGACCCCTCGCGGTACATCTTCGAGTCGGATGCCACGGCCATCCGCACATTTGTCCGGGAGATGGTGACGCAGTCCATCATACCGACCATGGAGCGGCACGCCACGATCTGGAACGACCAGATCGCCTCGCGGAGAAGAGGCATCACAGGGAGATTCATGAACCTGTCAAGGAAGTGGGCCGGCTTCGGCGGCACGTCTCGCTCCTCGTCCGGCGGGACTGGGAGCGGAAGGGACGGGTACGACGTGGCGGGGTACTACCCGGCCGACGCGCCCGAGGCCATCATGCGCAAGCTCGCCGACTTCGCCTTCATGCTGCGGGACTGGAAGCTGGCGTACTCGACGTACGACCTGCTACGGGCCGACTTCAGCGAGTCCAAGGCGTGGAAGTACCACGCCGCGGCCAACGAGATGGCGGCGGTCAGCGTCCTCCTCATGCCGCAGCCCTTCACGTCCAAGAGCCGGGCGGAGACGATCGACCAGATGGTCGAGTCGGCGTTCTACTCGTACAACACGCGCTGCAACGCGCCCTACGGCGCGATGCGAAGCATGGTCATGACGCAGGAGCTGCTGCGGCTGCGGGGCGGCGCGAACATCGACGCGGCCGCGCGCTGGGCGAGCCGCCTACTGGAGTCGAAGATCCTGGGCCGCATCGGGGACGCGCTCATCAAGGAGAGGCTGGCGATATGTTACTCGTCCAAGCCCGGGGTGGGCAGCTGGAGCTGGGGCAGCCGGCGGCGCAAGTCGGCGACATGGAGCGTGCTCGCCGCCGAGGCGTGGTTTCAGCAGGCCAAGTACATCCCGGCGCAGCGGTGCCTCAACGAGGCGCAGAGGACGTACGACACGCTGCCGCATTCGCGGGGCATCTCGGAGTTCCGGGCGGCCCACGAGACCATGAAGACGATGGAGAGGGAGATCACGGAGAGGCTCGACCACCGAATCGGGGAGCACGGCCGCGGCATGAGAGATGGTGCGGATGACGATGATGAGAAGAATGGCATGGGAGAGGATGGCAGCCCGGTGGACGAGGAGCGCGAGGTGTTGATGGACACGTGCACTCGAGGGAGGAGCACGAGCATCGTCGGGCGAGGGGCCGTGTTGGAGACGGCGCCGCTTAGGGGGGGCCAGGCGGGCGAGCTCGATACTAATGAGAAGACGCGTCAAGAGGGATTTGATTGAGGGTCTACCGGTATAATATATATTCACTTAGAGTGCAATGATGAATGAATGATTATGGGTATCATTTCCTGGATTGTCTCATGATCCTGGCTGTAGGCGAGTGATCAGATTTGTCTGCTACATCGATCGTCGTCTGAGGACTGGACTGAATACTTGACCGTAACTTAAAGGTGTGAAGAGGTTGAAGCGTTCATCATCATGATGGTGATGGTGATGGTTGAGGTGAATCAGGATCAAATTCTTCTATCCGAGTGTAGGGTAGCGATTTTACGGAGTTGCAAAATATTCAATGGTCAAAAGACATTGCCTTAGTGCATATTCGGTATTAATCAAGGCACAGACTTGAGGACATTGGGAATCCTCTTTTTCTCTTGAATTGAATTCGGAAGCTCCCAAGACTCGATAGCCCATCAGGTCCAGGCCGGGCTCGTCATTATCAACGTGCTGAGCTGCATTGATGCCTGTGCCGGCGCTCCGAAAGGGCAGTGACATTGCGGTATCATTGAAGTTATGTGACCCAAATTGCCCCAAGTGCCTAACCTAGAGTCTCGATACCAGCGCCATCCAAATTCCGTCTCGTCCGTTGTTGATCTTCATTCATCCTAACTTCATCCTCTGTTTGACGCCCAAACACCGCTTTGTCTCCTCACTTTAAGCACTACTAGTCCTCAAGAATCCTGAGCTGCAATATAAAACATTTGAAAGCGCAGAAAGTTCCGAAAAATGGGCGAACTGTCGGAGTATCTTGTCAAGAACGACCCAAACTTTCGCAAGTATGCATCGCCTAGTGTCCATCTTGCCTGGACAGACGTCAACCGAAATCTAGATCTGACCTCTGTGCTCGCAGATCCCGCCTCCCGGCGCTCTACGCAGACTTTCGAACGCAAAAGAGCCTCAACCTCGACGGCTACGAAGCAAACGTTCTCGCCTGGTCTCAAGCCCTCTCGCGCCTCGCATCCGAAGGCCTACTCTCCCAGCAGGGCTCCGAGCCCAGCCTCCTCATCCTCGACGTCGACGAATCGCTGCGCCAGTCCCTCGATAGCGGGCAGTATGGCCAGCCGCAGGCTCTCGGGGCCGCCATCCACGACGGCATAGTGAGGAAGGACTTTGTCCCGCTACAGGGCTTCCTCACGCAGCAGCACACAATGTACCAGAGGCCGTGGTCGGAGCTGCCCTGGAACGCCCTGGACTGGACTCTGCAGCAGATCGGGATCGGGGACACAACGCGCGGGACGGACAAGGTGCCCAAGGGGCGATACGTGGTCATAAAGAATGTCGAGACGGCCAGCACGGAGCTGAGCAAGAAAGTGGCGGGCAGGAGCTCGAGGTTCGATCGCGTCTTGACCAAGGCACAGTTCCAGAGCAGCTTCTCGTCGGCGCTGCTGGGCGACCAGCGACTCTCGGGCGCGGATGTGGACGTGTTGCTCAAGTTTCTTTCAAGAGATAAGAGAATCATTGAATACGACGGGCAGACAATACGAATACGAACCGAGGGCGAGCAAGGAGGGATTACGCAGGAGGACACATCCATCGCGTCGATCAAGGAGCTGACGGGCAGCCTGGAGCACCAGGTGGACCTGCTCAACAGGAGGGTGGACGAGCTCGACCGCGAGGCCAGGGAGGCCGTCCTTCGCAAGAACCGCGTCAAGGCGCTGGCCTCGCTCAAGGCGAAGAAGCTGACCGAGGCCTCCCTGACCAAGCGGTATGCCACCCTGGGCCAGCTCGAGGAGGTGGCCTCGAGGCTGCAGCAGGCCTCGGACCAGATCCAGCTCGTCAAGGTCATGGAGTCCTCGGCGGGCGCTCTCAAGGGCCTCAACGAGCAGCTCGGCAGCGTGGACAGGGTGGACACGGTCATGGATGCGCTGCGGGAGCAGATGAGCGAGACGGACGAGGTGGCCGCCATCTTGGCCGAGTCAACGGGCGCTGTGGTGGATGAGGCCGAGATCGATGACGAGCTCGAGGCGTTGGAAAAAGAGCAGAGGGAGAAGGAGGAGGAGGAGGAGGAGGAGGAGAAGCGACGACTGACCGAGGCTCGGCACCAGCTCGACAGCATCCCAACCGTGCCCGCGGACCTCGTCGCGGAGAGGGAGAAGGCACAAAGCCCGACGTCCGCGACGGGGATCGGAAGACTCGCCATAGATGGATAGCGAGGAGGATGGGGATATCTGTGGATTAAGGCTATTGCTCGCATAGATCGATCATCTTCTACTTAGTCAAAGAAAGAGATGGCATGAAGTCGGAAAGGGGTAACAATGAAGTCAAGGCATTGATTGGATTGATGTTGGCATTTGTATGCAAGGCGAAGAAAGCGATTCTCTTTTATCTCGGTGCCGTTGACAGTCTCCCAGACTCCGCGCAGAGGTCTCGAATCCATTCGATTCATCAATCTGCATGATGATTGTGGTACCAACCAATCCCCTGCTAGCCAACCCGCCCAATGCCTCCCCGCATGTTGCGTCACCATTTTCAGCCTCGAGCCGTCTCAGATATCAGGTCCATCATCGTAGGAGTCGCCCCGGCTCATCCACGAATTCCATCTCCTACATCGATAAGGAGACGCCACTCATAACGCTATGTCAAGCTCGCGCCCAGAAGAGAAGGATCGCATCGATCTCAACCGCGGATGGCCATCGCCGTCCCTCGTCTCCCCCAGCCTCATGGTCTCTGCATGCCAGCGCATGCTCGCCGACTCCGCAGAGGCCTCCTCCTCCATCCTCCAGTACGGCCCGAACGAGGGCTACCAGGACCTCCGCGCGCGCCTGGCGCACTGGCTCAGCAGGCACTACTCGTTCGGCCTCGCGATGGACCCACTGCGCATCTGCATCACGGGCGGGGCGAGCCAGGGCCTCGCGTGCATCCTGCAGAGCTTCACGGACCCAGCGTACACGCGGGCTGTGTGGATGATCGCTCCGACATACTTCATGGCGGCCGGCATCTTCGCGGACTCGGGCCTCGGGGACAAGCTGAGGGCGGTGCCCGAGGACGAGGAGGGCGTGGACCTCGGCGTCTTGGAGGCGCGGATCAGCGAGCTGGAGCGGCACGAGGGGACCGTCGCCGAGGGTTCTGCCTCGCAGCAGTTTGAGAACGATAGCGCACTCAATGGGAGGACGCGGTTCAAGGATCCTGGGCCGTACAGGAAGCTGTACAGACACGTCATCTACACGGTGCCCTCGTGCGCGAACCCCTCGGGGAAAGTCATGTCCCTGAGCCGGCGAGAGGGCCTCGTGAGCCTCGCGCGGAGGCACGACGCGCTCGTCGTGTGCGACGACGTCTACGACTTCCTCCAGTGGCCGCTCGAGGGCCCCGCAACGGCGCGCGACGAGCTGGAGACGATGATGCGCCTCCCGCGGCTGTGCGACATCGACCGGTTAGCGTCAGTGGACGACCCCCGCGGGTTCGGGCACGCCGTCAGCAACGGGTCCTTCAGCAAGCTGGTCGGGCCGGGCGTGCGGACGGGCTGGGTCGAGGGCTCGCACGCGTTCACGCTCGGCCTGTCCAAGACGGGGTCGACCATGTCCGGCGGCGCGCCGAGCCAGTTCTGCGCGGGCCTCATGGCGGAGCTGCTCCTCACGGGCGAGCTGCAGAACTGGGTCGAGGCGACTGTGCGGCCGGCGCTGCGGCGGCGGCATGGGCTCATGATGCGCGCTGTGAGGGAGCACCTGATGCCACTGGGCGTCACGGCCATGGAGTCGAGCATCCCCGGGTGCGATATCTACGGGGGGTACTTTATCTGGCTGACGCTGGGGGGGAGGGGCTTGTCGGCGAGGGTGTTGAGCGATGCCGCTTTGAGGGAGGAGAATCTCGTGATCGGGCAGGGGGACGACTTCGCGGTGCCAGGAGATGAGGAGGGGCCTAGCTTCGAGAGGAATGTCAGGCTGAGCTTCTCCTGGGAGTCTGAGGAGAACATAGTCGAGGGGGTGAGGAAGCTGGGAGAGCTGATCCGAAGGGTGCGTGATAATCCAGCCCAATATCGGAACCTTTAGCCCTCGAGGTCGGTCACGAAGAGGATCTCGCTCTCATGAACGTTGCCGATGGAATGCATCAGTTGTATATAGTTGTCTACATCTCGTGCCTTTGAACACAGATCTAATCCGAGACATGGGTCCCAAAGTATCTTCCCTTCGATCATACATGGAAGCCTATTTCTTGGTAAAAAAAGACATGATACTGCCCTGTCCGGCATTGCCTTTGGCCTGCTTCTTGGCTTTGGGCGCCGCAGTCGGAGGTACAGCACGCACTGGCTTGGGAGCCGGAGGAGGTGCCTCGTCTTCCGAAAAGGACTCCCATCCTTCTTCTTGCATCGTCACTGCTGCGAGTTAGCCAGGGGGGGTGAAGCCGACAAGAAAGGCAAAGGAAAGTTGTAGACAAGGAGGAAGGAGACTCACCCATATACCCCTGGTCATCAAGTATCCGCTTCTTCTTCATGACTCGCCTCTTGCCGCGCCTCCGTCCCCGACCAGAAGCGGAAACAATCTCCGATGGATTTTCCTCGACCGCCGGCTCCGGCTCCGGCTCCGGCTCGGGTTCTTGAGCCTCCTCCATCACCTCATCCTCGTCCACACTTCCCCTTTCGTCCTCATCGTCACTGCGTGCAGCCGCATCCTCTTCGTCGTCGGATTCCTCCATCATGCGTCGAAGGTCTGCTTCCCGTTGTTTTCTTGAGCTCACGAGCGCCGCGTCTTCTGATGCTTTCTTCGTCGACGTGCCGAGGAGATCTGAATCGTCGGCTTCACCGTCGTCTGACAACACCATGGCATCGTCTTCATCGTCCTCCGTCTTCTCTTCCTTCTTCTTGGCCGCGGGCTTGGGCTTTGCAGCCGCCTTGGCGAACGACGACATGATGCCTCCACCCTGGCCGCGCTTCGAAGCCGCTGCCGGCTTTTTGCCTGCGCTGGCAGCCGGCACGGATTGGCTGGGTGTGGATGGCAGCTCTTGCTTTCTCAAAGCTTGGGTTGCCTTGCTTCTGGCCGGAGTTGAGGAGGGCGAGGCCGATCTGGGCTCTGCTTTCACGGATTTCGCAGCAGTAGGTATGCGAGCAGAGCTGGGGACTGGGATAGGACCCGCTTTTCGCTCCCTTCTTCGAGCCATTGGATTTAGGATGACGCCGTAATTTTTGCGGTCTTCAGGTTTGAGCGCATCGTCTCTGGCGGAATACTCGGAGACTGTTTTTGATACGTCGGACAGCAGAGTCAGATCTTTTTGAGCATGCGGGGCCAAACTGTATACGTGGATGGAGTCGACATGCTCATACTCGGCCAGGACATCTACGACTCAGTCAGTCCTCAGACGTTGTGACCATCCCCGCCAAATTGCCCCGTGAGCAGGCAACATTTGGGTGACATACCTTGAAGCTTCTCCTCCGCGACCAAGGTGAGGGTAGTGGCTGGGGAGACACTGTCGGCGGCTTCGTCGTCCGTGGAGGACCTGATGGACGGCTCGACCTCTTGCGCCTTGACCCCCGAGATCATGTAAGTGGCGAAGACCGAGTTTGCTCGCAGGCCATTCTGATATTGGTAGAACTCGTACAAGGCCCTATCCCAGTCGTGAGCGTGGCTCTTTCGCAAGGAGAAGAAATGATGCGGGACTGCTGGATCTAGGGAGACAATCACTGGACTGACCCTTTGGCTTGATTCACGTGCAGGTTCAGGGCCCTGCTGAGGAGCCGATATGTTACCTTTGCAGAGACAATTGTGTGATTAGTCCGATCCGGGAACGCCGTGGATCTCTCAATATTCGCAAAGCAAATGGATATGTTCACATACTGGCAACTCCTCGCTCAAGAGCCGGTCTGACAGGTATTTTTTCAGGTCATCCATCTTGGCTGCTGATGAAGTGTGAGAGGTCGGGGACAGGATTAGACAGATGAATTGGAGAACCGAGATGCAACTTCAGAGTGTAGGTATGCATGTATGCAGCCCTTGGGCCAGTCTCGGCTGGTGCTGACCTCGACAGCGTCCAACAATTCAAGCCAGAAGTCTCACGTCCCGAGTTTGAACGCGTCGAGCCTCGACACGAGGTCACGTGGTGAGAGCACAGTCAATTCCTGCTTATGTGCATATCGAGGTCGCCGTTGGATGGCATAATCGCATCCCGGCTCATGAAGACGTCAACATCCTTCAAGCAGAGCCTTACCTAAACATCCACTCTACGCGTCCCATCGCGGCCACCGTCTCTGGCGCAAGTCGCCAAGTATCCATTCTTGATGATAGTATCTGATATCTTTCTCTGAAATCACCGGGGCGCTCCTAGGGAAACGAGACGATCCGGATTGCTTCGGTACACCATGGCGCCATCAGAACATGTCTCGGACTCGACAGACTGGCATACGACGTCCCTAGCGGGTTTCGCCGCCGTCGAGTCCGCCTTGCGCTGCCAGGTCTGCAAGGACCTCTTCAAGACGCCGATGATCACATCATGCTCTCACACCTTTTGCTCTTTATGCATCCGGCGGGCGCTCGCAAACGACGGCAAATGCCCCTTCTGTCGCTCGTCCGAGCAGGAAATCAAGTTGCGGAGTAATTGGGCGCTGGAGGAGACGGTGGAAGCCTTCGCAAAGACCAGGCAGCTGGCCTTGGACCTGGCGCGGAACGGCCTTGCGTCGCGAAGTCGATCCCCGAAGCGAGCGGCCGACGATGGCGTCGCGCCTGATGGCCTCGCTGCGCCGGAGGCGAAGCGCCTACGGACGTCTGCGAGACTGAAGAGCCGGGTGGATGAATTGTGTGCGTTTTCTCGTGCGCCGGAGGCACTCCTACAAGAGACAGAGCACGAGGAGAGGGCGAATGGAGAGGGTGCTCTCGCGCAGGTTTTCGACGATGACAAGAACGATTTGTCTTACGACCCCAGTAAGCGCCCAGAGTGTGGACGGAGTCACATACCTTGACCGCAGGACTGACGTGACGATGGGGCGACCCCGACCAACCAAGCTGACAATACGATTTTCAGATGAGAGCGTCACGGAATGTCCATCGTGCTCGAGGAGAATGAAAGCCTGGAAAGTCTTCAACCATCTAGAGAAATGTCCCGGTCCCTCAGGAGACCAAAACAGCGCGGACCCAAGCGGACCATCGAGCACCGGCCCGAGCCAAGCACAGCGGCGGCAACAGACGAAATACGAGCGCCTACCGATGTTAAATTACTCTATGCTGAAAGACAGCGCCTTGCGGAAGAAGATGTCGGAGCTGGGCATTGCATGCTCTGGGCCTCGGCCCATAGTGGAGAAGCGTCACAAGGAGTGGACGACCTTGTGGAACTCCAACTGCGACTCGGCGAACCCGAAAACGAAAGCACAATTGCTGCAGGACCTGGATGTCTGGGAGCGCACGCTGGGCAGCCGGGCGCTGGTGGCGGGGAGGGCCGCGCAGAATGCGGCCCTTGTCAAGGATAAAGACTTTGACGGCAAGGCGTGGGCAGCGAAGCACACCAAGTCGTTCCAGGACCTCATAGCGAATGCGCGCAAGAGCAGGCTCGAGGCGAGCCGGGGCAAGAAAGCACAAGAAGAGGAGGAAACGACAGACACAATGACAGACGAAATGGCACATGCCGGCGAGGGGCCGGCTTCGCAGCAAGCAACGCCAGGCCCATCATCCGAGTCTACACCAGCGCCGGCAGCTGCACCTGCAGCATCACGGGAATCGACGGGAGGACCTCCTCAGTCACACGAATGGCCGGGAGTCCCGCTCCTCGACCATACACATCTTCACGCGCGTGCTGACGACAGTGCGGAAGACGAAACGAAGAAACGCACTGATTATGTATTGGCGCCCCAGCAAACGTAGATCATGTCATTATTATCCTCGAATATATCCCAGAAGGAACAGCAATTGTTCATCTCTCGGTTCCTGACTTGTAGGCGTGCCACGAATCAGACAAATTGGGGAACTAGCAGCAAATGCGTTCGATGCCAATGCTTTGCAATTATTACAGCTACGGATATCATCAAAGTCATACTCATACTCTCATGCGGTCACTCCTAGACCTGATACGGCGCCGCGTCCTTTCCGAAGATCAAGTGCGGCTTCCTCTTCGCGATGTCTAGGATCGTCTGGGCAAACACCCCATTCGCCCAGGCGAACCAGCTGCGCGTGTACGCCGTGACATAGTTGACGTCGACGGACTCGTGCACGAGGCCGAGCTGGGACGCCCTGAGCACCATATTTAGGCACTTCTTGATCTCGTCGTCGTCGTCAGAGGTCTGCGCCTGGATGAGCACGCTCATGGGCCAGGCGTTCCTGAGCCCGATGTGGGGTCCTGGCTGCGCATCAGTTTCTCTCCCATGATTGTACATCAAGGTATGCAAGTCAAAGACAGTGAGAGCTTCTGTATCATACCTCCGATGCCCGAAAAGGCACTGCCCGTGAGGTAGTACGGGTTTCCGGCCCGGTCGAGGATCATCTTGCGCGTGTTCTGGTATATCGGGTCGTCGACGTCGCAGAAGCCCATGATCGGCAGCGCGAGCAGCGAGGGATAGTTGGCGTCGTCCATCATGATGGAGGACCCGTACCCGTCCACTTCGTAGGCGAACACCTCGCCGTACTTCTTGTGCGTGACGACGCCGTGCTCGAGGACGCCGGCCCTGATGGACTCGCTCCACTCTTTCAGCGCGGCGGCGATGCCCTTCTGCCCGACGGCCTCGAGGATGCGCGACGTGCGGCCCAGCTCGACCGACATCATGGCGTTGGCCGGGATGAAGAAGCCGAGGATGGTGGCGTCGTCGCTGGGGCGGAACGCCGAGCGGATCAGGCCCGTGTCGCCGTTGAGCGGGTTCCCGATGCCGTGCAGGCTCAGCGTCTCGGTGCCCGCGGTGGTGGGCCGCTGAAATGTGTAGGCGTTCTTGACGTACCTGCCCGTGTCCGGGTCAAAGGTCGGCTGGGACTGCTCCCTGAGCACCCTGAGCAGCGTCTGGACGGCGAGGTTCCACCGCTCCTTGATGAAGTCGATGGAGCCCGTGCTCTCGTGGAAGTCGTTGGCGAGCTTGAGGAAGCTCGCGAGCGAGTCCAGCTCGTACTTGCACTCGAAGACAGCCGAGGGCTCGTACGCCGGGTGCACGACGTCGCTCTGCCCGTTGTCCGTCGTCGGCAGGTTGCTGATGGGCGGCGGCTGGAAGGCGTTGCAGTACGGCGACTTGATGACGTACTCGGCCTGCGTGTTGATGGCGCCGAGGATCAGGTCGAAGATAGCCGGGTCCTTGATGGCCAGCGCCTGGTACGGCCGCAGCTGATGCGCCGAGTCACGCAGCCATTCCGCGATGATGTCGCCCGTGATGACGAAGGACTGCGGCCCTTGCCACGCGCCGCCCTCCTGGGGCTCGAACTGGCCGTCGTACATCTGCTCGAAGGCGAGGTCCTTGCCGTCCCTCGTGTGGAACGCAATCGTCGTGTCCGTCGTCGAGGGGAAGGTGTTCTCAAACAGCCGAGCCAGGTCGGGGTCCTCCATCCGCGAGGTGACCTCGTCAATCACCCTCTCAATCTCATCCGAGTGGAACGTGCGGCAACGCCGCTCGGGGCGTTGGAATGGTAGCCTGTACGGCCCCTCGCTCAACGGACGGCTGCGAGAATTGTCAGTCACGGAAGCATATCCTCGAATCGCAAGAGGCACAATACCACTTACTGCGAGTGCGCCGCGTAGTTTGTATACGGAGGGCATGCGTCCTTGTACTTGTGCAGCGGCGCCTGCTCAGGACCAGCTGCGGCGAGCTTCGCCAAGCCCAGGCCCAAGAGAACCGACGACACTACCCGGGAGGCCATCGGAGCGGGACGGGGTGGCTGGCGATGGTCGAGAGGAGGGGAGGGTGGCGCGGCATAAGATTTGGAGCGAAGGGAGGTTGGCGATGTTGCTCCGTGGTGTTGAAGCTCCGAGCTTGTTGAAGCCGATGCAGGGCGTGGGACGGTCAAGGCTACTAGCGGGCCGCGATCGGATACTACCGGAAGGTACAAGCATGGTAGCGAGAAAGTAACAGGAAAATGACGACACTTGGGTGTCCCAACGATAGGCACCTGGCATGTGGCGTGTACCGTCTGGTAAAGCTTGATCTTGGAATGTTGTAGGCGCAGCAGAGACATTCCTTGTCTTACAGCAATCATTTTTCTTTCGAGTCGCATGCGGGATGCACCTTGGAGCAGAATCAACATTGGCAATGAATGCAGACTTGATATCAAATTGGTTAAGCTTTGGTACATGGTTTTTCGCAAAGAATAAAGGAAGGGTATATTTTTCGTTTCGTAAAATGCATATATCATCACAGTGACACAGACTCCGATAGTGTCATCACCAACCCCATGTGCGGCTCGATGCCGTGAACACCGGCGGCTTCCACTGGATCTTGGTCGGGTCCAGGACCCTCTTGCGTTTCAGCTTCTGCTTGTCCCTCTGCTTGATGAGCTTGTCCGGGATCACGATCTTGTGGTCGCTCTTGTGGTAGACCTGCATCCTCAGCGCCTGAAGCGTGTGCTCGACGTCCTGCGTCGTCATGGCCAGCGCCGAGGAGACCGCCTCGATCGTCACCCTCTCGTCCCGCTCGTTGTACTCGAGCAGCAGGTCGATGATGTTCTCGGACCAGTACTGCCGGTAGCTCAGGAGGCCCAGATCCGACAGCGGCTTCTCCGGGGAGCCCAACTTGCCCTCGATCTTGGAGAGCTCGTACGAGAACTGGATCAGCAGCCGGCCGTAGCCCTTGCGCTGGTACTGCGGCAGCGTCAGGATACAGGCGACATTGTATCCGTCCACGCTCTCCTTCTCCTTGGAGAAGTACCCGACGACGTGGCAGCCCTTTTCGGTCCGGGTTGTCATCACATAGAAGAGGAAAGGATCCACGTCGTAGTATAGAGTCTTGTGGTCCAGGAACATCTTGGACAGGAGACACAGGTTGCGACACCAGGTCCTCTGCCGCCGGCCGTCGATCTCGAAGAAGGAGACGTAGTCGTCGCGGTAGATCTCGTTCCCCGGCGGGTGCTGCAGGGCGCACTTGGCTCGGTGTCTGGAGAAGGAAAAGTCGTCGCCGTAGTAGCTCAGGCAGTATTCGCAAATGAAGATGACATCTTCCATCGCGAAGGCCTCGGGATACGGCGAGAAGTACCATGGAAAGAGATCGTGCCTGCCAAACTGGACCTTGGAGATGTTTCGGATCCGCGAGATCTCGGCCGGGTTCTGCGTCATGGAGCCAGAGGTCCTGAGCTTTTCAATCTCATCCTCGCGGCTGAAGCTCTGCGACTCCTTCTTGACGTCCTCCTCCTTCTCGTCGCCGTCCAATTCCTCGCCCGTGCCGGGTGTTGCCTCGACGCTCGCCCGAGTCAATGGTGTATCGTCTGGCCCGACGGACGCCGATGAAGGAAGGGTCTGTGATTCCACAAAGTCTATTCGGGTGGCACCATCAGCTTGTTCTGCGACAAAGAAGATTTTTTTTCAGAAAAAAAAAAGAAAAACAGAAACTTAAGGGGGGGATATTCAAGGGTACCTGTCCATGGATGCGGCGTGGTCGCCTCGCTATTCACCGACTGTTCTCGCTTTCCGGGGCGCTTCTGCGCCTTCTTCGACAATTGCTTCTTCAGCTGGTTGATCGGCAACTTCTTCGCCTTGTTGTCCTTGGGCTTCTCCTTGTCCGGATTCGGCCACTCGACATCCTGGCTAAAATCGATCCTCACCACGGGCACCCACTCGTCGAGTCGCTTGTTGAAGTTGTCGAAGTTGCAGTAAAAGTGCTTCCCCGATTTCGTCTCCTTGATGCTGAGGATCTCTGCGCGCCGCGGCTGGCCATCCTTCTCGACCCAGGCGATGCAGCCGGTCTTGAGCGTCTCGGCCGTCGCCAGACCCTTCTGTCTGGGCGTATCCGAGCCGACAGAGGGTTCGCCGTGAGGAGTTCCCGACGTCATGGCGAATTTCTCAATAGACTCTAGATGCTGGCGCTAATGAGTTCGATGAAGTCAATTGGGGTTGATGACGCGGCGCCGGGTCGTGTCGCTTCCCGCGGGGCTTGAGCGCAGTGATGATGCCGGAGTTGAAGATGCTGAGTTTCGGTTAGCGACCGAAGGCGGCAGAAATGGACCGAACCATCATTATCGGGAGGCGGTGAGTGGAGGAGCCTCATCGCCTCCCTCGAATCAACGGCCTCGGTAGATGCATAACGCGCCGTTACATTCATAAGCTGGTTAAATGCAAGAAATCAAATCCATTCCGCGTTACTCCGTACAGGAACTCGTACTAGCTTGAAATTAGAGCCAGAAGAGGTATGTAATTTATGATCATCCCGGAGGATAAAATCCTTGCGCTCTCACCATCCACGAATTACTGCTACCTGCCATCTCCCAGCCATGGCCGAGCTCTCGTCGAACTGGAAAAGGTTGCAAGAGAAGATCAAGGCGGAATCCGCCTCAGCGACGCAGCCCAAGAAGCGCAAGGCCAAAGACCCAATCCAACCACAAGCCAGGAAGAAGAGCTCAGAGACGCTGGCAAGACAGACAGCTCCACCGAACCAGTCCACCAAGGCCACCAAGCCTCAGCCAATCCAGCGCAAAATGGGCTCCGTGCAGAGATCGCTGGCGGCTGAGCGGGCCAAGTCGGGCGTGTTACCGTCCGCGGGGCTATGGGCCGAGGACAACAAGGAGGTGTCCGCCGAGCACCTGGCCGAGGCTTACGATCTGGGCATCAAGGGGGCCGCTGGGGAAGGGTTCGCAGACAAGGTGAACCAGGGACTCACGGCCGGCCTCCAGATCGGAAAGTACATCGCCATGGACTGCGAGATGGTCGGCGTGGGGCCCGGCGGGCACGAGTCGGTCCTCGCGCGGGTCAGCCTGGTCGATTTCCACGGCCAGCAGGTCTACGACTCCTACGTGAGGCCCAAGGAGCATGTCACGGACTGGAGGACACCCGTTAGCGGGATATCGCCCAAGTGTATGAGGTTCGCACGGGACTTTGAGGAGGTGCAGCGCGAAGTCCTTAAGATCCTCAAGGACAGGGTCCTGGTCGGGCACGACATCAAGCACGACCTGGAGGCTCTGCGGTCGGAACACCCCCCGCGAGACATCAGGGACACGGCCAGGCACTCTTCCTTCAAGAAGTACGGCAACGGGAGGAAGCCGGCGCTCAAGGTCCTGGCCAGGGAGATCCTTGGGTGGGAGATACAGCAGGGGGCGCACTCGAGCACAGAGGATGCGAGGGCAGCGATGATTCTCTTCCGTAGACACAAGCCCGGCTTCGACGTAGATCACGCCAACCGATACGGCCCCGCGCCAGCGGGAGGCACGAGAGCATCGAGGGGGAAGAAGACCAAGAAGAAGTGATGAGAAGCCACATTCAATCTTGGAGGGATCAAGATCACACAGATTCGTCAAGCACCATAGCCTTGGAAGCGCAGCGTCATGAGCCTCTATTTGGAGTCATTCAGAGCAAAAGAGAAAAGAAAACCCTTGAGATCGAGCATCAATTCAATACTTTGGTGCCATCGCATAATCGTCTCCAACCTCCTCCGAGATCAATGCGTGAAGATCACCACTGCAGGGAGAGGCCTGAAGCCGAGGGGTAGAACTGGATAATCACATATTCTCGCAAATATACATATCAGCGCTTAACAGGGTTATCTTTATATCGAGTCGATCAACCATCACGTCGCGTCCGAGACTGAGAGCATTGATCTGGCAGTGAGCATCATATCAAAGAGCTCGAGGCAATCGATACAAAGGAGGCAGATTGTAATCAACAGAGTCATGTCTCAGAACTCGATCCTCGCCATTGAAAGAGACGAGGCCTCCTCGAAAAAAATCACAGCCAACTTGCTGCCCTGCCGAGTCCACCACACGGGACCTGTGAATCCAACCAAGGCGTACTGGACCCCCGAAAGCAACAAAGGTCTGCGAGCAATCTCAGATATTTGTCATTGTTTTTAACTGAAGGACTCCGCTAACATCTTTCAGACGACACAAAGTCTGCATACCTTCGGGGCAGAAAACTCAATGGCAAGGGGGTGACCATACCAGAAGGCTACAGGGGGGTGGTGCTCAAACGAAACGATGAGAGCCAGAGCCTTGAGCAGGATGAGGTGGACGTGCAACTCATCGATGGAGAAATAGGGAAAGGAGAAGAAGGTCCCCGGACAGGGCGAATGCAGGTGATGACCGAGTTTGATGAGATGGTCGTGTGGTCACACGGGGACATCCCGGACGGGGCGACGGATCCGTATCTGAGGAGTGTGAAGGAGTGGCTCCAATTCTCGTCAAAGGTGAGCTCTTGAATGGAATCTCGTCAACGGTGGAAGCCGTCGGTACTGTATGCTGTGCTGACCTTGACCTTATAGATACACTCCTACGAAGCCCCAGGAGGCTCCAAGTGACGGGTGGTGATGGGCACACTGGATGGCTAATCATCGGAGACACAAATTGAAAGCTGTACCATTGCATAGCGTGTCGGTCCCCCGAGAAGAATATCAATCCATCTCTACAGTCTTCTTATAGATAGACAGTGAGGACGAATGACTAGACAACGGCCGCTCAGTCTATGTCGACTCCTGTCACAAGGTAGTAGTCCTCACTGCATATCGACTTTGACTGTGACCCTTACCCTGACCCCGATATATGCATATGCAAGCAATTAAGCTCGTGTCGCGCTAATCGCGCCAACCGCAAAAGCCCCGCGCCTGCCCCGCGGTGAATCTGGCGACAGACGCGCTTCCGACGCGTCAAAACTTCTTTGATCCGGATACTTGCATAATTGTCGTGAGACCACGGAGTGCCCACGCCTTCGTCTCGATATCGTATTATCCCAATTCAACCTCCTCCATCTTCCATCTTCCATCTTCCATCTCCCACCTTCCACCTTCCACCTTTTCCCTGCCGACGGCGTTGGGTATCGCTCCCTTCTTTTGCCGTCTACTTCGCCTTCTACTCTCGTCCTCCACCGAATTGGCAACCTATTATCCTCAGTACGGATACTCTAGTTCTCTCGTCCACTGGCAGCGACTGCGGCTTCGCAGCCTGACAGGATGGCCACCCCAAGCGACTCGGGCTTCATGATGTCCGATGGCCTCGCCCCCCAGAGACGACACGCCAACATGCTGCCCTCGTCCTCAGCAGCTTCTCGTCCGAGGGGCCCGCCCTCCGAGGCCATGGGGACGCCCACGCCGCGCGACGACTACGCAGAGGGAGACGTCTTCGAGGACGATCAGCTGCCTCGAAGCTCGCGAGTCCCCAACTCATCCGACGTTCCCAGGGTGGAAGATCGAGTCGGCTTGATGGTCCAGGACCACTTCGAGGCCTTCATCGAGAAGTAAGATACAATGGCGGCGGGGATGTTAACACAAAGAGCTTGGAGGGAGACCAATATTCTAATCAAAGGCCTATTCTCGTCCGACGTCTAGCTTCGTGGAGGACCCCCTCGTCTCCGGCGCCCCTCCGTCCAGCGCCGTCACCACGAGCAAGTTCTACATCGCGCAGATCAAGGGCATGCGCAACTACTCCCTCTCGACCTTCTACGTCGACTTCAAACATCTCTCCTCGTGGGAGAACGGCAGCTTGGCGGACGGTATCATGCGCCAGTACTACCGATTCCTCCCCTTCCTCACGACCGCCCTCCACAGCATGATCTACAAGTACGAGCCGGTATACTTCCGCGAGCACCGACAGCCGAACGCATCAAGCACCCTGAGCACATCCGGTGCCAGCCAGTACGGCTCCGGAACGCAGAGCGATGCCTCCCACAGAAAGAACGAGCACCAGCAGACCGACAAGCTCTTCGCCATTGCCTTTTACAACCTGCCCCTCGTGTCTCGCATTCGAAGCCTCAGGGCCGCCAATATCGGACAGCTCCTGTCCATCTCCGGCACCGTCACGAGGACATCAGAAGTCCGGCCAGAGCTGTCGCTTGCCACGTTCGTCTGCGAAGCCTGCCGCGGCGTGGTCGCCAACGTGGAACAAACGTTCCGGTACACGGAGCCCACGCAGTGCCCCAACATGACTTGCCAGAACCGAGTGGCCTGGCAGCTGGACATACGTCATAGCACATTCGTCGACTGGCAGAAAGTGCGCATACAGGAGAACAGTTCCGAGATCCCCACAGGCAGCATGCCGCGGACAATGGATGTCATCCTGCGCGGAGAAATCGTCGACCGCGCCAAGGCCGGCGAGAAATGCATCTTCACCGGCGCCCTGATCGTCGTACCCGACATCAGCCAGCTCGGTCTTCCCGGCCTGAGACCGACCGCCGTGCGCGACGATCGGGGCGCTCCCCGCGGTGCGGACGCTGGCGGCAGTGGCATCTCCGGCCTCAAGGCGCTCGGTGTCCGGGACCTGACGTACCGCCTCGCCTTCTTGGCCTGCATGGTGTCTCCCGACACGACTTCTACGGGCCAATCTGCGGCGAGCGGCGTTGCCGACGTCCTCAATGCTTTGACGCGGGAGAACCCCAACACCGAGGGCGCGGAGTCGGTGGAGGAGGCTCAAGCCGCCGTTCTTGCCTCCATGAACCCGGCCGAGATCGAGGACCTGCGAGCCATGGTCCACGGCGATCGAATCTATTCCCGGCTTGTTCACTCCATCGCCCCAACCGTGTACGGGCACGAGGTTGTCAAGAAGGGCATCCTGTTACAGCTCATGTCCGGTGTCCACAAGACCACGCCCGAAGGGATGCAGCTGAGAGGAGATATCAACATTTGCATCGTGGGGGACCCTTCTACGTCCAAATCGCAGTTCCTCAAGTACGTCTGCTCCTTCGCGCCCCGCGCCGTCTACACCAGCGGAAAGGCATCGTCTGCCGCAGGTCTGACGGCAGCTGTCGTCAAGGACGAGGAGACGGGCGAGTTCACCATCGAGGCCGGTGCGCTCATGCTGGCGGACAATGGCATCTGCGCTATCGACGAGTTTGACAAGATGGACATCGCCGACCAGGTCGCGATCCACGAGGCCATGGAGCAGCAGACAATCTCCATCGCCAAGGCCGGCATCCAGGCAACGCTCAACGCGAGGACCAGTATCCTGGCCGCCGCCAACCCCGTCGGCGGTCGCTACAACAGGAAGACGACTCTGCGGGCCAACATCAACATGTCCGCACCCATCATGTCCCGTTTCGATCTGTTCTTCGTGGTCCTTGATGACTGCTCGGAGCAGTTTGATCGCAACCTGTCGCGGCACATTGTCAGGATCCACCAATGCCGAGACGAGGCCATCGAGCCCGAGTTCAGCACGGAGCAGCTGCAGCGATACATCCGCTTCGCCCGGACCTTCCGCCCCGAGTTCACCGACGAGGCCAGGGAGACTCTTGTCGAGAAGTACAAGGAGCTCCGCGCGGACGATGTGCAGGGCGGCGCGGGCAAGAACTCGTACAGGATCACCGTCCGTCAGCTCGAGAGCATGATCCGCCTCTCCGAGGCCATCGCCAAGGTCAACTGCGTCGAAGAGATCTCGTCGGACATGGTCATCGAGGCCTTCAACCTCCTGCGACAGAGCATCATCTCCGTCGAGCACGACGACATCGAGATGGACGGCGAAGACGAGCCGCACGAGGACGCCGAAACCCTGCTGCGCGCCGCGAGCGCCGCCGCCTCGGGCGCCGGACCCTCGGAGAACAGCAATGACGCCGACGGTGACGCCGCCATGACCGAGCAGGACGAGCAGCCGCCTGACGGCCCCGCGCCGGTCAAGCCCAAGCAGACAATCACGTACGAGCGGTACATCCAGATGGTCAACATGCTCGTGCAGCGCGTCAACGAGGACGAGAGCGGGAGCGGCGATGGCGTCGTGGGCACCACGCTCGTGGACTGGTACCTGGAGCAGCGAGAGGGCGAGATGGACGACGAGGACGACTACCACCGGGAGAAGACCCTTGCCGGCATGGTCCTCAAGAAGATGGTCAAGGTACGTCTGTCTGGTACAAGCTGGAAGGGAAACCTGCTGCGTGTGTTCCTGCAGACGTCGAAATCTCGCACCACGATACTGACAATCTTTCTTCCAGGAAAATATCTTGATGGCGTTGAGGGGCGAGGGTCTCACGGACGGCGCGGGGCCATCTACTTCTGCCAATGTCGTTTATGTACTGCATCCCAACTGCGCCATAGAGGAATTCTAGCTCCATGTAATGAAATAATGGGACAAGTTGAAAACAAATCACGGGTTCAATTCATTCGATATCGAAAATTGGTACAGGACCGTGCGTGCTGCGCCGGGCTCCCTCTTGCCCACCGTCCCGTCCATCATTCAGGGGCTGCGTCCAGGAATGATGCTCCCTTACGTCCCAACCCCCTCGTCACCGTGCAGTCTTCTCATCCACTTACAAGCCTCTCCCATGTCCCGCCCAAGACAAGTCTTTCATGAAGCTTCCGGCGAGCTCTCTCTTATACCGTGCTCTTGACCTTGCCGCATTCAACCACAACACACATCAGTTCCGAAACAGCAAAGGCCCACTGCAGTTTGCTCGGCCCAGCCCCAATAGGGGCAGAAGAATCGCTGACTTCATATTTTTTTTCGCTTTCTACTATTCTTCGTAGTCCTAATAGTGCTCAGAGGGATGAAGCGCTAGCCGCCCCCGACTACACAGCAGCGCCGGCGACAAGAAACGCTTCGAAGCCCTGGAAACCTCCAGGTCTTCATTCAAGACTTCAAGACCTCGAGACCATGAGACTGCAAGAGACCCAGAAGCACCACGTTCACCCAAGAGAAGCACGACCGCCATCTCTGCTATCTTGGCAGATTGCATGGGCTGCGTGCTCTTGCATTTCGAATACATTACATGTTTTTTTGTTCCTTTCGTTTCCATAAGACCATGAGATCCGCATGTTCGGGAGGGTCTCTCTTTGCTATGCAAGAGGATTATTGATCCATTCAAGGGCAACCAAATTTTTTTTTTCTGTTGTATTCGACACGCGAACGATTCGTCGGATTTGTGACGACCCTGGCCAGTCTCAGCGGCTCCAGGGGCATTGCGAGAGTGGTAGCCTTTGCTATTTGCAAACATGTCCGTTACGTAGGCATCGAGGTCTGCTTCTGGGACGACGAGTAGCGACTCCATGTGTCGCTGCCGCGGTCGCCGCCGCCGCCGACGCCACCCTTTTCTCCTCCTGCTCCAGCTCCAGCTCCTCCGGCTCCTCCTCCTCCTCCTCCTCCTCCGCTTCCCCTCGTTCTGTACCCTCCTCGTGCGCCTCGTCCCGCGGGACGCGGGTTTTCCGAGTCCCCATAAGTATTTGATGTATCCCGCTTGCCTCCGCGAGGCCCGTGTCCGGCGCGGTGTCGTGGTGCTGGCCTGCCGTGGCCTCCACGCCCGCCTCGAGAAGACGGGAAGGGTATTGTGAGGACCTTGGATTTGGCCATGCCTTGGAAATTGATGACTACGGCGTTTCCATTGCCGACGATATCTGCAGGGAAGTGAAGCGGCTCCTTAACCATCGCGTCGACAGCAAACTTCTTGGGCAGTGGCTTGTTATGGATCACCGCCGGCTGCCAAGCAGCCTCGGGCGCTTTGTGCGGGAAGCGGATTTGTGGTAGGGAACCCATCTCCTGCTCCTCGAAGCACTCCTCTGCCATAGGTTTTGTCGTCCAAGATGTCACGTCTTCCCAGCTATATATCTGGAAGGTGGTGGGCAATACGACCGTCGTGCCAGCGTCCGAGCTGAGGGTCTGGTCCAGCGCGGTCTTGCTGGCAGCGTCGATGAGCGCATGTTTGGGTAATTGACCCTTGCCGCCGTTGAGAAGGTTGTTTATCTTGTCTTGCCAATTAGCCGGCGTCGTCTCGGCGCCTGGCCGTCCGCCTTGGGCTTGTTGGCCGGGAATCCGCTGGCCGTCTCTCATCGCAGCCCGGGCAGCCCAGACATTGCTGACAATCGGTTGCGACGGCTGGGCTGTCGCCATGGAAGGCGGCAGCTTGACGACAGGATGGGGCCGTGGCAAAGAAACGTGAGGATGAGAGACATCCCCGCCCTCGTATACGGGATGGCCTTCCATGGTAGGTGGTGGGGGAGACGGCGAGGACGGCCTGGTCGATCCGGGGACTTGGACGGCATCTGTTCGTACGTCCTTGGCAGGGAAGAATCTTGAAGGTCGAGATTGGGGGGGTTGGGCCGTCCCTGGCGGAGACAAGACAGAGCTTCCTGTAGCTCCGATGACGCCAGGCGACGAGCTCGCCGCCGCGTCTTCTGCTGTCAGATGAGAAGCAGGGTCTCGCGAATAGTCCTCGCGCGATGTCTTCCACGATCCCGGAGGATGTGACTGGACCTCTACTGGGCCCATGGCGTGCCGAGTCCCGTCACCCGGGACGTGAACGGGGCGCCAGGTGTCTTTGATAGCCGGCTGCGCATCTTCCATCGAGATACCCCTCTCGGCCAGCTGCTTCTCGCGTCCTGCCCTCTCGGCCATTCTCTGGGCACTCAGTTTCGTGTCGTTTTCGGCAACAACTGCGACCCACTTGCTGGCAAGGTCGCCTCCAGACGTCCCCGGAGCAGATGGTGCGGTGGGCGCAGCAAATCGGGAGGATCGCAATCCAAGATTTGCGGAGGGAGCCTGTGGTCTGCTCTGTGGCCCGGGCTGAGCGCCCGGTGGAGCGATCGGTGACGGCGTAGCGTTGTTGTGCGTCGATGGCTGCGCGGCTGCCCCTGGGATTCGGCCGAGATCGGGGTTGAAAGTCCCGTTGCCGAGTCCTTTGTCGCTGTTGTCGGGAGAGCCCCAGACGTTCCGCGGTGTTCCGGACACCCAGGACGAGAATCTGTCCGGCCGAGCTCCAGAGCCTGGCCATGTGCCGGGAGGCTTCAGATCCTGTCCGTTTGAGGATAGCCGTCGTGGCGCTTGGGAAGGGGGCATGGCGCTCGGAGGCGGAGGCTCGGGGACCGCAGTAGCTGTCTCGGCCTTCTTTGGTTCTTCATGCTTCGGAGGCGCCTGGGAGGGCTCCGCCGAGATGCTCGACACGCGTTGTTGGATCTGTATAGGGGGTTGCTTGACAGCATTCTCCTTCATGTCGCTCTTCCTTTCGGGCGCGGGCCCCAGGGCGTCGAGTTTCTTCTGAATCCGTTCCCGCCGTGCTGCCTCTTCGCGCGCCTCTTCCTCCTGGCGCCGCTTCCTCGCAAGCTCAACACCCTCTCGCATGAGCTTCTTCTGGAACTGGATATCATCCTCGAGCGGTGGTCGAGGTTGGGGCGGCTGTCCAACGGGATGCCCCGCTGGGGGTCCAACCGGGGGTCCAACCGGGGGTCCAGTTGGGGGTCCGGCAGCAGCAGGAGGAGGGGGTCCAGCATGGTAATCTGTCGAAGGAGGCCCGCGATGCGGGACAGCGAAGGCCGCTCGCGGGGATGGTCGTGTGGCCCAATCAGGCCTCTGCTGGCTGTGGGCTGATAGGACTGCTGGCGATATGGGGCCCTCGACAGAGCCCGCGTGTGAGCTGCGGCGGGCGTCGAGGAAGACTTCGGGCGGAGGAATAGCCCCGTCACTCGGTCTTCCCATGCGCTGCATGAAAGATCCGCTGCCGCCACTGACGTTGGACGAGCCTCGGCGCCTCCCGAACGGAACGTCCTGGGCGGTCCGGCTGGTTTGAAACGCGGGTGAAGGCTCTGGCTGATCCATCTGCGACGCGCGTTGCAGCAGCGCGGGGTGTCTCGTGAGCGAGTCCGATCGCAGCGACGGGGTATGCCGGTCAATGACGGGCTCATACCGTCCCGACCTGGAGTTGAACAGTTCTCGATTTCCGGCCGGGGCTCGATCTCGCCACGTCGCGCGGTTGAAATCGTCGTGCATGCCTGCATCTCTGGAGAGGGGTGGGAGGTTTGATTTCAAGGACGGGTGATCCCGGTGGAGGCCTCGGGAGGCGTATGGCTGGTCAAACGAGACGGGCGGTACCTTTTCGACGGGCGGCAAAGTTGCCCAGGGCGACTTGGCCGGCGCCGGAGGAGCGGGAGGCTTCGCGACAAGGATCGGCTTCTCCTGCGTGGCGCTCTTCAATATCAAGCCCTTGCCGGAGGGGAGGCCGCTCGGTTTCGGTGCGAAAGCGGCGCCCTGCGCCGCCCCCAGTATCGCGATTGGTGTGGGCTGCTTGTTGTCCTGAGGGGCGACGGCCTTGGATATGGCGGAATCGACGGCGGGCACCGGAGGGGGCGGCTCATCGGAGTGTGGAAGCGTAGTTTTGGTGCCATCGCCCCAGGTAATAGCTTCGGGGGCCCAATCTTCGTCGTCGTCCTCAATGTCGGCCCACTTGTTCTGTCCCTGAGCGTCCTCTTCATTCAACCGGCTAGCCATGTGAATGCCATACTTCTTCAGCTCTTCGTCGGTGAATTTCTTGGGCTCGGGCGCTGGGGTTGCTGCGTGTGGTGGCCGGTCAGGTCAGCCAGACTCATCCATCTCAAGTCTTGAGTTTTCATTTCCAAAAAAAAAAAAAAAAAAAAAAAAAAAAAATAACACGTGCGAGCTGGTGCAAAATTCTCTCCGGATGTCCACGTACGTCGGTTCTTATTCCACACGACAGCTGGGTCGGGCGCCACACCCGGCTTGCCGTTAGCCACGGAGGAAAATCGAGGGCTCGAGCCGCCGGTGCCTGTCCCTGTTTTCGCGACGAGTCGAGGCCGCGATATCGACAGAGAGACAGAACCGGTCGGCGGGGTACTGGAACCGGCGGCAGGCTTGTCGTTCGTCTTGGAGGAGAGGCCGGAGGAGCTCGACTTGGCGGCCAAGAAGGTCTTGTTGACGGAGACAGCCTTGAACGTGGCGGGCTTCTTGGTGGAGGAGCTGGCGCGGCCATTCCCCCTGTCGCCGTCCTTCTGCTCTGCCCTTTCCGCGCGGGAGACCTCGGTATCTGACCCCCCACTGACGCTGACATCGGCGGAATTGATCTGGTCTTCGACGCTCGTGATGCGCTTGTTGGCGATGTCTTCCGGGGCGGCGGGCGTCCCGTTTATTGTCGGCGGCTGAAGATTGCCATTTTGAGCATCGGTCACCTGCAAGGGAAGGCGAAAGGAACATTGGGTCAGCATCGTAACAGACAGTACCATGGATAAGAGCATGGGAAGGGCATGACAAAATGACCGCTCTCTGTCCCACGAAGAGTACCTGTCGTTATGGGTGGGTGGGTGGGTGGGGAGCGGGAGAGAGGGAGAGAGAGAGAGAGAGAGAGAGAGAGAGAGAGAGAGAGAGAGCCTCACAGGTTGCGGGTCGGGCGAGGCAGACACATCAACTGTATTGTCGATGGAGGGCTCAGCGGCCATCATCCGTCGTCGTGGCAAACGTGCGCCTTTGGGAGATGATGTAGCAGAGAAGGGCCTGTCGATCGAGTGATTGATTTTTGCCCCGGACTCTTTTCAAATGGATACGAGTGCTTGGGGATGAAGAGGCAGGGTCTGGCGAATGCCCCTGCGAATATCAATACAGGAGAGATGATTCAGTGAAAGTGAGGTTTGGGGGGGCGTTGGGTGGTGGTGGTGGTGGGTGGAGATCACCAGCAGCGGATGGTTGATTGATGCGGCAGCTGGGTCAGCCAGGCGAAAACCTCGGGTGGGGTGCAGGAGAGCCGATTAAGGGTACTGTAGTGAGAGGTAGTAGTGAAGATTACTAGTAGTAGTGGTGGTGGTGGTGGTGGTGGTGGTAGGCAGGGAGACGGAGCGGCGGATGGAGGCGAAGAAGTCGAGGGTCGTCGTCGTCGTCGCCGCCGCGGCCAATGTGGTTGTCGTCGTCGTCGTCGGTCGTCGTCGTCGTCGTCCGGGGCCTCTGGTTGAGGGGCGCAGGGAGCGATGGAAAGGAGCAGCTCGTCGTCGGATGCAGTCGCCAGTCGCGAGTCGCAAGGCGTGCGTGCAAGGGACACAGGCAGGTTGGAGATGCGTCTGCGATGATGTTGAGCCGTTCTTGGAGGTGCGAGTCCGAACCTGGACGTGCGTTTTAGTGGCAGAAGCCGAAGCCGACCTGATTCTGAGCTGCAGGAGGCTGCTTACGGTTAGTCGCCCGGTGGGAGGATCGCCTCGCACAGGGCCTTGAATGCCTTGACATGGCGGGGTATCGGGATCCACGGCTGCATTTCATTGGCGGATGATGCTTATATAATACGGCGTCTGGTCATGCGCTGCGGCTCAGCTGAGGTTTCGCACCCGCCGCCTTCCCCGATTTAGCCCCCGACATGCCATCAAATGCGATTAACAGAGCAGAGCCGTTCTGGCGCTAATCCAGATCGGGTCATGCCTTGTCGAGCTCGCTCTCGGCACGTCGTCCTGTCATCGACCAGGGCTCGTCCGATGAAGATTTGATGGCTGCTGCCTGTCTGACTCCAAGTGAAACCATGATACTCCGTACGTGCGAGGAACTCTGTACTCCGTAGGAGTTGTCGAGGTGCCGCGGCCCGGCTAAAACTGAGCTGGATCGATACGACTCCGGAATACTCGTACATACTACTGGACCTCGATATATGCATATATTATGTAGCCTCGATATTGCGATACAGGCGGGAGCTGGTCGTCGTGCTGTTTCCTACTCAAACTCGCAGCAGCCGGATACTGGACGACTCCGGGGGGCATGTAGTACCTAGATCCGGTCCTCCGATGCGACATTTGGCATCATACATCACAGGCACAGGGCCCTGCGGTCGCAGGCTGTCAGGGAAGCACAGGTCGTCATGCGCCGCAATAAGGTCTTGAAAAAGAGTCTATTTACACAACGCTCATTACTTTCGCTTTGCGACAGCTATCCATCCAACACTCCGCCCTTTAGTGGGCGTGGTTCTTGTGGTGGCCTGGCAAGCACGTCAGCACCCGACTGTCAACGATGACTTGGGGAGGGCGGTTGTCTCGCGACTCACGGAGGTGGAAGTAGTAGTTCTGAGCGTAGCCGACGCCGACCAGGAAGAGAAGCGCGTGGACAATGGCTGCACAAAGCCGTCAGCTAACCTGAAGGCAACCGGGAGGGGAAAACGCGGGTCCATCCATACGCTTAGCAGAAGGGTTCTTGCCAAAGTACTTGGCCTGGTAGCGGCCCAGGAGACCCTTGGCCTTGACCTCGGGGGCGGCGCCGCGGGGGAGCTTCTCGTAGAAACCGACAACGCGCTGCATGCGCAGAGCATCGGGGGCAGCGCCGATCGCCTATTGTATCGTCGAGGACCACTTGTCAGTACCAGAATCTCGCCTCCATGCTCAACACGCTCGTGCTGGCTTCCAATCTCCACCCCACCCCCCCCACCCCCCCACACACACAATACCAACCAACCACACCCCACACACACATCCCCCACCACACACCCCCAACACATACCTCCCTATGACCGGCGAC
>NQYS01000006.1:2160632-2176087 GCA_003055955.1 Escovopsis sp. AC
AGGCCAAGTTGCCAGACCCAAATCCCCCCCCCCAAGCCCACCACCCCCTGGGGGCTTCCAAATCCCCCCCCCCCCCCCCCAAAAAAAAAAAAATTCCTCAATGACCGCGGCGCACGCGATCCATTGCCGGAAGGACCATCGAGTGGATTCGTACCTTGGGAGAGGCAATCTGCAAAGAAAAAAACGGCACAAGGTCAGCAATCCGTCCTTCCATCCTCTGCACGGGCGCAACCGCCCCGGGGCCCCCGCCGCAGACACGTACCTTGGGCGGGATGAGCGTCGAGAGCGCTCGGCGAGTAACGAAGCTCATGATGAATGAATGTCGTGTCGAACAAAAGGCGTTCCTCGTTCGAAATCTCGGGTCGTCCTTCACGGGCTATGCTGGTCGATGGGCTTCGGAAGGCAAAGACGGGTTCAGGACGTCCGTCGGCCGAAAAGCGCTCGCCTCGGCAAAACATAACACCGAGACAGCCAATCATAACTCTCCATTTTTCTTCGCAGAGCCCCCGGGGAGGCGACTCCATTGAAGACAAACCACCATCACCACCAGCATCCGCCCGTGAGCAGCATCATCGCGATTCGAGATTTGCTTCCAATTGGCACATCCATCCCGCGGCGAGCGTCTTCGGCTCATCCTCTTGCTCTCGAACACCCACAGCCATGGCCTCCCTCCGAATACAGTCGGCCGCCCGCCTCGTGCGCACCTCCCTCGCCGCCCGAGGTCCCTGCTTCGCCTCGATTCCCCGCCGCCGCTTCGAGAGCTCCGTCGCGAAGCCGCCCGCCAACGTTAACCCCACCGTCCCGAGCATCAACCAGCCCGACTACGACATCCCCGCCGACAAGGCAACCTCGTACGTTCCCGCCCTCTCAAGCTCAAAAACACAAACAGGGAGTGGAGGATGTAAAGAAAGAGCCGCAACCGCCTGGCACACACATGTATCTCTGATTCACCTGGCTGACTCCGACATCAATCGCACAGAACGTACACCCCAGTCCCGAAGCGCACCCAGGACGGCAGCGAAAAGATCCTCCCCGCGGCCACCATCTCCGGCGCCCCGAACGAGCTCCAAGCCCGCACCGTCCGGTGAGTCCCCGAGCTTAGATTCCTACATGCTACAGTTCACCATCAGGATGCACCCCTCGGCGCGAAATTGCCGATGATGGTGATGATGATGGTGATGACGACGATGATGACGATGACGACAACGAACACGACAACAGCAACGACAACGACGGCGCTGACAAGAAGATTTGTCCGCAGAATCTACAAGGAGGCCAAGCCCGCCACCCAGTCCGGCCAGTGGAGGGGAGAGGACTGGCGCATGGACTGGGACATCCTCCCCAAGGGCCACCGCTGGGAGAACCCGCTCATGGGATGGCAGTCGTCGGGCGACTTCATGCAGGGCACCCACATCAGCTTCAAGTCCAAGGAGGACGCCATCCACTTCGCCGAGAAGCAGGGCTACGAGTACTTCGTCCAGGAACCCAACTCCCGCAAGTTCACACCGAAGGCCTACGCCAACAACTTCCTATACTCGCCGAACAAGCTCAAGCACGTCAGGACCAAGTAAGGGCGGCGCCTGAATAGAAAAGGCTGGCATCATGCTTGGTTGTTTGTTTGTTTTGTACCTGTACATAGATAAATCGCACCATAGGACATCCATGCGATCTGTCTGGCGGTGCTTACGAGTACTCCCCCGCGAGGCCGGTTCTACAAGGCTCCGTGAGCAGGGCATGGCTTGAATGCATTGATGATCTTTCACCACATCGGAGAAGTCGGGCATTGCTTGCTATCAAATCAAAATAATCATTGAATTCATATAAGTCCTTCCTAGTATGTGGACGTTGACGCGCGCTTGCAGAACTCCTTGAATCAAAACGCCCCATTGTCCAAATCCTCATGTCAGTCGTGCCCTTTCAAGACAAATCATGTGCTTGCGCAAAGGTGTTTTACAATAATACATTATTCATCAGCCGTGCCATCAAGCGTCATACTGGTCGTCGTGAGCGGTCTGGACGCCCTTCCATTGTCGAAAGACGAATAGTGGATGGTTCAGAGTCGAATTGCTAGATCCTCACGTCGTCATCACTTGGTCATGGCCGTTTTCTGAGTTGGACGGGTGCCCTAATTGATCGCTAGAATCTTCCCCTCGCAGGCCAATGTCAAGCCGGGGGGGGAGGTTGGCTCCCCTGACTCGGGCCGTGCTTTCGGCCCAGGCACGCATCTTGACGAGGTGTCGGATCGCAGCCTCCCGTCTAGCGGATTGTCTCTCGAGAATGGCCCGGTTCACCTTGTCCGCTGCGTCGCGGCGAAGATCAGGGTTCAGGAGGGCCGCAAGCTGCGGCTGGAGGTTTTCGGGAGGAAACAAAAGCAGCGCCATCGTCTGCTCGAGGTCCTCAAGAAACTTGGGGCTCGTCGAGGCGCGCGGACCCAGCTGCTCCGTCGCAAATGTCAGAGCAGGAGTGATATCGCCATCCGCCGCGTTGCAGGACCGAATCAGCTCCAGGAGCTGGAGTCGCAGCAATGAGAAGTGCAGGGCCTTATCCTGTTCCAGGATCTGCGGAGACTGGTCAGCCGCCGCCGCGAAAAGGTCGTGGCAAGTGGAAGCAGGTGAAAGGACAGGGAAACGTCATATGAAAAGTGGTTGTTTCTCATCAACAGCCCGAAGGCTATATGAGTGGTGCATGTAAACTCGTGTTTTAATCATACTGGGGGGTGTTCTTTCTATCGTGGTGGCGCCGAATGCCAAAGCAAGCGTACATACCTCGGGATCATGGTCGTTGAGAGTCTCGATGGCAGTCTGGATGTTCCCAGAGTGGATGCAGGTCTGGATCTGCTGCCGAGCGCGAATATGAGAAGTATCCTGCTGCGGCGACAAGTTTGCTTCTTTAGAGAATTTCGCGGCCGCATTAGGATAGCCTTCCATGGTCAGGTAGTCCAGGATCAAGGCGTTGATATCACTGTTGCACTCTGGGTCAGTTGCATTCCAGAGACCTCCGGTAGATAAATGTTGGAAGCAAGAGGGCGGTATAAGGTCAGGAAAAAGAAGAATAAAATATCTTTTCTCCGCATGAATATTCTAGGAGAGATTCCCATTGATATATAATCATCATGATACCCGCCTGGCGGCAGAAGGAAACTGGATCGCGAGGGTTGTCTGGGGGAAAAAAAAGCATACCTCTTGGGCGTCCACACGTCTTCGACGCGCCTGACGAAGACGTGTTTGGCCGGAGTGGCCGTCGATGCCGACGACATCTTCGCACAAAGTCAGACGGAAGATGGCGAGTCTCGGGCAGGCGACAGCATCGAGCCAACGAGATGTTTCGCGACAGCGTCAACCGGCCTGCGTCAGCCGGGACAAGAGCGAGCACGTCGGCCTATCTCCACAGCGTGGCAGAAGATGAGCGGGCGGGTGCAAGGGATCAACGATCAATCTCCCCAGCCAGCGGGGAGGAATCAGCTTTGGCGCTCTCGGCAACCGAAGAGGGAGCCAGACGCGGGGATGATTCAGCACATCTAGTTTGTTGGTAACGACAGCGCTCCGAGAGACTCGAGAGAGGTCGTGGGCCGTCAACAAAGGGCGAGCTGGAGAGAGGAAGAAGAAACAAGCTTGTGATGGGCAAGATGCAAGATGCGCGAGAAGAAGGGAAGAAGCTGGAGGCGCCTTTTGAGGGGAGAATTTTTGATTGGGCACCCCACCAAGAAGATGACTAAGGAATTATGTCATCTTTGAGCGCAATTCCGCCTCCCCTACCCTTCACCGAAGTCGGGCTGGAGGGTCCCGGTCTGATGCCGGACCTCAGCGCAGCCTCCGACGAGATGATTCGGTTCTACGGAGTAAATCCCGTATATACGGAGTACTGCTTGCTTTTTCAGAGGTACTCGTACGGAGTTCAGGCGAACGCGTGCTTGGTTTCCCGTTCAGCGACCCGAGATCTGACCCCACGGTAAGATGTTCTTCTCCGCCATGCTGGCCCTCAGAGTCTTGGCACGGGGAATCTTCGTCAAAGACTCTTTTAGCCGCAGTGATGATCGCCCACTGACCCTTGCCCAGGCTCAGGGATCTTCGCCTCTATTCTGTGATGCTCCAACATTCACGCTTGCAGCAGCCGACGTCCACTCTGAGTCTCTGCTCTCTCGGTCCGCGCCTGCGCCTCTGCGAAGCCTGATCTGACATAATTGAAGCCGAATGTCGATGATCCCGATCTGGTCTATCACACTTTCGGATCAATAGCTGATCCTGACTCCGAACGCCACCCAATCAAAAATCGAGGGACCCCGGTCTCTTGCTTCCCCTGCAAATTTCAATTGACAAAGCTTCAGGAGCGCTATGCCTATCCCGGTTACGCTTGCACAAGTTAAAGACGCCGCGCCTTACGGAGTACTCCGTACAGAGAGGTAGGAAGAGCTCCATCTCACCTGCCTCCCTCTGGCGCTACCGGTAAGCTCCAGTATCGATCCTGCCTCCCGAGTCTCCGGGCCGAGAAAAACCCCTGAACTCCATGCACGAGGAGGCATTGCGGCTTGAGCCAAACGCCCCCAACTTCACCCATCATGGCATTGCCGTGCCTCACGAATCCGAATCCGGCCAACGCCACTGGGTCCTGATCTACGGATTATGTATGTACGGAAGAAGTACGGAGTACCTGGATGGATCCCCTCGTGCTCTGTACATACATACAAACATACTCCGGACATGCGGGATGCATCTTCGCCAACCTGTTCGATCGACTCTCGGCCTCACAGAAACCTTGGGCCTCGCGAATCAACCTTTGTGCTCACGGAGCACGAGGACGGAGTACCGATGCCCTCTCAATTGGCGCTATCGATCGACAGCTGGCCCCGTGTCTCGAATTGAGCTGGCCCCCTAATCATGGTGGCCTGGAAATGAGCATTTTGTCGACCGCCCCCCCTGCCCGGCCGAGTACCGTACATACATACACCACACACACGAGCAGTATCTCTGCGCTTTGTGCCTGTTGGCTGCCCTACCAGCAGGTCTGGGCTTTGGGCTCGGGACTCCTGGACACGAGAGCGCATTCTGCGTCCAACAATGCCTCTCCTTGGCCGTCCGAAGCTTCCGGTCACCTGCTGGGTACTCATACCCTTCGAACCTGACCAGGCCCATTATGCTCGTGTTCCAGGGTTCGCCGCTCGTTTCGCTCCGCCGTGCCAAGCAAAAGCCGCGCGGCTCGCTTTGTTTCGATATGTATCTACCCGAAAGTCCAAACATCCCCTGCCGACACCTCGATGACCAAGTCCCCGTGGACGTCCAACTTTGGACGAGTTTGTTGACCTCCTCGACATCGGCTCGGTCCGTCATTCTGCGCAGCTCTTTTCCAGTCACTCAGATTCTCAGCAGATGCTGGTCGACCGGTAGCCTATCCCCAAATCGATGCCATTCCATCAAGGCACGGCCCCGGCGGCGGCGGCGGCCATACTGTCCTCGATACTGGTGCAACGCTTGGCGTCCAGAGAGTCGGGGGCATCCGAGCTGAGCTCGGAAATCCTGGCGTGGGCGCTTCTCCCGGCCATATACAAGTCCGCCCAGACGTTTCGCCTCGGTTGTCTTCTACCCAGAACAATCAAGAGCGGAGCTGGCTCGGGCACTACCTCCTTTCTCTGGCAATGCGCCATCGCCGGAGGCATCGCCGCTCTTGAGTTCTTCAAAGAGGACAATGGCATATTTGGTCTTTGGGTGAGTGCCTTGTGCCGTACGGGTGTAGGGATGGCTTTGTCTCTGGTGCACTCTGATGCGAAAGGGGAAAGAAGAAGCCTGGGAGGATCGAGTGTGGTTGACGACGTGCTCTTAGCTGGTATTGCCGCCTTTGATTCTCGCGGCGCAGCGGTATCCTCAGACGAACCCTCTGTCACCCTCAGAGCCATCAGACTTCTCTGTCCACCCTCCTGAAGCGCCTACCAATGAGTCCTGGCATCGTGTGTTGCGCTCCCCTCCAGTCGGCGCGGCGACTGCAGGGACCCTCGCCCTCTTGGCTAACCTGGCCTTGACAAGATGGCGATTCTTGCCGGTTGGCATCTCGGCAGTCTTCGTCGCCATCATTCTCTACGCTGCCGATCGAGCCTTCATGCGCAAGTCCGGCGAGGATACCGCACGACTCTCAGAGGCCGATGTCAATGATGTGGCCATGGTCTTCTCGCTCAGAATCTGTCTTGGCTTGGTGGTTGCCCTGCTCGTCCAGATCTTCTTTATCGTTGCCTTTGAGTTCTCGACGAGTCAGATGATGCCCACCGTGTCTCTGGGCTTGGCAAAGGCGACTTCCTGGTTCTTTCTGCTTCTAACGGTATGCCTCTTCCCCGCCAGCTCCCCGAGACCCTCCGTGTCGAGACATCTGACAAGGTCTCTCATCTCATCAGGCCCGAGATGTGTCCTGGGCTGCGGCCATCTCGGTTGGAGCATTCGGCATC
Organism: Escovopsis sp. AC; assembly: GCA_003055955.1. Lineage (NCBI taxonomy): Eukaryota > Fungi > Ascomycota > Sordariomycetes > Hypocreales > Hypocreaceae > Escovopsis > Escovopsis sp. AC. The sequence continues at coordinate 2,167,060 of NQYS01000006.1, forward strand.
ATGGCCTCGCTGGATCCGTCGCGTCAGCCATCGGCAGGCTGTGCGTTCTTGAACGTGATTGTCGCCTGCCTTGCGCTGGCGCATGTCATCAGCGCCCTCCCTAAACAAGACAAGTTCAGGCACTTTCTCTGGATTCTTTGCCTCTTCTCCGTCGCGCCTTGGTCCTCAAACATTCTCGAGATTCGGACCGCCAATCGCGCAGCGGTATTGTTCAGCAAGCACCACAGCCACCCGGCGGAGGGACTCATGCTCGCCGGCAAGTCAGATTTCAAGGCCTTGCTGCAGCGGCAGTCGAAGACTCTGGAAGCCGCTCGAGCCGAGTATCGGCGCCGGTACAAGATCGACCCCCCCGAGGGGTTTGATGCCTGGTACGACTATGCTGTATCGCACCATTCGCCAATCATTGACGACTTCGATGCGATCTACAAGTCCGTCTCCCCATTCTGGCGGCTAAGCGGCAGCGAGGTCATCGAAGCAATGCGCCAGCTGCAGTCGGATCCGAGGCTGAGGGCGAATCTGTGGCGCTGTGACTTCTCGGGGCAAAGCGGCAGGACTGAGTGCGTCAACCCCTACCGGCGCGGCGACAGACACATTTCCCTCCTCTTGAGCAGACTGCTTGGGGGCCTGCGAGGAGTGCTTCCAGACGTCACCATGCTAGTAAACCATCTTGACGAGCCGATGGTGATCATCCCTCCCTCGTCAGTCGGGCCAGTCGGGTCCTCCGGGACTCAGATCACCTCGACGGACATGACACATCGCCCTATCTGGAACTCGATCACCAAGTTCTGCAGTCATTACCAAGAAGAGCAGGCCAATGCCAGCGCCAGTACCACTACCACTGCCAATTCCGCCCGTTCGGCCGCCGACTTTCTCCTCCCCTTCGTCGATGACGTCTCTACAAACATGAATCTGTGTCAGCACCCAGAGTACGGTCGGATGCATGGTCTCTTCATGAGCCCGACCTCGTCTATCTTGGTCGAGGGCCTGGCGCCCATCCTCTCTGTCGGGGCACCATCGACAATGGGAGACATCTTGTTCCCCAGTGCGGCATACATCGAGAGGGAATTTCTCTACGACGAGACCACGGACGTTGACTGGGAAAGCAAACACGACAATCTGTACTGGGCGGGATCCAACACCGGCGGCTACGCGGCAGACGAATCCTGGCGCCTCTTCCAGCGGCAACGGTTCCTCTCGCTGGCGCAGAACAGGGGCCAGCGGGCGAAGCAGTATTCGTACCTCCGAGAGGAGGGCGGCGTTGCAGGCCGCGTCCAGTCCTCGTTCCTGAACAGCAAACTATTCGACGTGAGCCTGACGAGGATCTTCCAGTGCAAGGAGAGGTACTGCCGAGAGCAGAAGCTCGCCTTTAACACGCGGTTTTGGGCAGACAAGAACGAGGCGCTCAAGTCGAAGCTTGCGTTCGACGTGGACGGAAATGGCATCAGCGGGCGGTGGTACAAGCTCCTCGCCTCCAAGTCGACGCCGCTGAAGCAGACGCTAATCCGGGAATGGCACGACGAGCGGCTCGTGCCGTGGGTGCACTACATACCCGTCAGTCAGAGCATGGAGGAGCTCCCGGAGCTGGTCACGTATCTCACATCGACGGAGGCAGGGCAGCAGAGGGCCCGGCAGGTTGCGGAGCAAGGGCGGGAATGGTACCGCAAGGCGTTCAGGGAGGTCGACATGGGAATCTACATGTACAGGCTGATGCTGGAATTGGCGAGACTGCAGGACCCGTCGAGGAAGGCAGACCAGCGAGCACGCCCATGAACGAGACGAGCATCATGAGGAACTTGGGCGCGTTTTATGCATTTCTTTCTTCCTTCTTTTCTTTTATTATTTCTTTCTTGCGTTCGTTTCTTTGGCGCTCTTTCTTCGGCCTTCACCTTTCGAGCTCTTTTCTTGGATACATTTCTTCGTCCTCATTGCGTTTATAATTGCATGCCCAGGTTGGCAAAGGCAGTTCCATACATTGATACGAGTACAGGTAGGGATGAGAGGGTCAGTAAGGCGGAGAAGCATCATGGTGTGCCTACAAGCTAAGTTGGAGGGCCTGTTTGGTTCTTTGAGATTGCCACAGCCATCCCCCCGGTCCCACGCACAAGCAGCTGGTTGATGAGAGACATTTGCGACAGTGAGAAGCGTCGTCAGCCGAGTTGTTCGTGAGATGAGTCGGAGGGATCCGGGCGGTGAGCTCCGGCCTTGCCTCAACCGGCTCGCCCCCTATTTCGGTGCATACGAGTATGTATGTACGGAGTGCCTGTACTCCGTACATATGTACAGGTATGCACATGGACTCTCAGGATGCAGGAACATGACTCTGGTGCCATTGGATCCAATAGCCACGCGCTGCGCTCCTTCGCCAACGTGCGTTAGCATGCGTCGTGATCACCATCTTCTTCCAAGATCATCTCAAAGAGTCGCGATGTGGTAAAATGGCCGTGCAGTCTTCCGGGTAGGCGTGGCGGTGCCGCCGTCAACATATTAGTGCTTCAATCGTGCAACATCCAATACAGCTCGTATTGATCAATTCGTCAGATCGAGCCCCTGAGGCTTACGTGCAGGTCCTTCAGGGGCCTTCAGTGACCTTTCGAGGGCGATCAGGCCCGATCAAGCCCCTATTGGCGGCCGCGTATCGGTGTGGCTTGAACATTGATCGATCGATCGATCGATAAGCTCGATAAGATCAAGATCGCCGCTCCAAAAGTGACAACATGCCTAACCTAGAGTGGGAGGAAAAAAAAACTGGACGGAGAGAGGCACGAGAGCTCGCCTTCGATATTGGCCGCGGGGGAGAAAAAATTGACCTCCAGCAACCTGATATTGACGGATTGATCCCATTGACTCCATCCATGCTCGTTCGAGGCCCGCGACAGGCGGATCCATACAGCCCGACACATTTTGTTCTGCCTCGTTCCGGAATCGCCTCCCTCGGTCGCCAGCACCCCTTGCGGATGGTCTGACCTGACCTGACCTGACCTGACCTGACCGTCAACCTGCGTCATCTCGGGCCCGTCCTCCGCATCCAACCACCACTCGGAGGCCGGAGACACACACACACGCAGAGAGAGAGAGAGAGAGAACAGGCAAGGGTCTCGTACGTTGCCGGCGGCACTTACATACGATTTACCACTCCATTGTTACTCCATATCTGATAACCTCAGCTTTAGCCTCACACATCGACTCGCCCGGATCCTGAGGTCCAAGTCGATCGACCCGCGCGAGCCCCTGTTCCTCCACCAGAGCACAGGTCCCCCGGTCCCCTCGTTCTGCGCTCGTTGAAGCTGAAGCTGGCTCCGGGAAGCCGTCAGGGCATACCTGGTCCACAACCCCGAATCGGCTCGACTCGCCCTGCTGCGGTGCTTCTCGCTCGGACAGTGCCATAGCCAACAGCTCCTCGATAACATCAGACCCTCTCCCGCCTATGCCATCGTGGCCAGCAATAGCTACCGTTCGACAGGCTCGCTCATCTTTCCCCTCATCTTCCCCGCCCCTCATAATATCGACCCCTCCTGATCGTCGTTGCCGTCTGCGTCCTCGTCGTCTCGCCTCACCTGCTTCGTCTCTTCCACGATGACCGATCTCGAGACTCACGTCACGGTTCAGAAGCGGGCCTACTACTCCCCGCCATGGGCCGACGTGAGCATCATCGCCGTCGCGGGCAGCTCGGGTTCCGGCAAGTCCACACTGTCGCAGGCGATAGTCAAGAAGCTCAACCTCCCTTGGGTTGTCATCCTCTCCATGGCATGGCCCCCATCTCATCCTCTTCCTCGACCTTGACCTCGAGCTCGACCCTGATCCAGATGTCGTCCTCGGTCGAGATCATATGCAGCGACCGGCGCTAATGGCATGGCCCAGGACTCCTTCTACAAGACGTTAACGTCGGAGCAATCCAAGCTTGCGTTCGCCAACGAGTACGACTTTGACTCTCCAGAAGTATGTCACTTACACCGTCCTCACCCACTCTCATATGCCGCCCATGCCGCCCACACACTATACAAGAAGCGGAGGAAAAGGCGACCCGCGAAAGAGAAAGAAGAAGAAGAAGACGACGAAGAAGAAACAGGAGAAGAAACACACAGCTTGATAATTTGCGATCTAAGAATACATGTCGTCTTTCTTATAGGCCATCGATTTCGACGCGTTGATTGGTAGCCTGCGAGATCTGAAAGCAGGGTAACACTAGCCGAGCCACCTCGAGTGCCGTCTTTCGAGTTGCACCGGACACCCGCATGTTAACAAGTTGGGCCGCACAGGAAGCGAGCAGAGATCCCGGTCTATTCGTTCGCCAAGCATGCGCGATTGAGCCACACGACCTCCATATACTCACCGCACGTCCTCGTCCTCGAAGGCATCTTTGCGCTCTACGACCCAAGGGTCCGCGAGCTGCTCGACATGGCTGTACGTTGATACCGGGTCGCCCGGCCGAGAGGATCCATTCGAACGACCGCCGGGATCGACAGACGAGAGAGAGAGAGAGAGAGAATCACGGGATCCGTGTTTTCTAACACGGAATGCAGATATATTGCGACGCCGACGCGGATACCTGCCTGTCTCGGAGAAGTAAGTCTGGCGCCATCCTCTTGACGACGTCCCCACCATGACAGAAGATCCTTTGCTGTGGAGCTGGTTGTTGATGGCGAGTGGCCGTCCAGTCGTGCGAGATGTCCGAGAGCGAGGGAGGGACGTAGAGGGCTGCATCAAGCAGTGGTTCATGTTTGTGAAGCCAAACTTTGAAAAGGTCAGTTTCGAGATGGGCCCATGTTGAGTGTGCGCGGATGTTGATCTCGAATTTTCTGTCTCTAGTTTGTCGAGCCGCAACGCAAGGTCGCCGATCTTATCGTTCCGAGGGGGATCGAGAACCGAGTTGCCCTGGGTGAGTGAGCCGTTGGATAGCTGAATCAACTCGAGTCTATTAATAGCTGGTCTCCTTCGCTCCTGTACTGACGATGGCGCAGACATGATGGTTCAATTCATCGAGAAAAAGTTGATGGAAAAGTCGACGCACCATCGCGAGGCTCTTTCGAGGCTCGAAGTCAATGACCTGGAGACGCCGCTGTCTGAGCGAGTCGTCGTCCTCGACGACTCGACGCAAATCAAGTTCATGAACACGATCCTCCAAGACATAGACACGCCGGCCGAGGACTTTATCTTCTACTTCGACCGTCTCGCGGCGTTGATCATTGAGCAGTAGGTTGAGACGCATTTGGGGGCATTGTGATTACCTCGAGGCGAAGCTAAACTCGATCGGCAGGGCCCTCAACAATGTCCATTTCGAAGAGACGATCATCGAGACGCCGCAAGGCCACAACTACCGTGGGCTGAAACCTAAAGGGGAGGTCAGCGCGGTCATCGTCCTCCGCGGTGGGTCGGCCTTTGAGTCGGCGCTCAGGAAGACGATCCCGGACTGCCGGACGGGCCGGATGCTGATCCAGTCCAGCTTCTCCACGGGCGAGCCGGAGCTCCACTACCTGCGGCTGCCGGAGGACATCGACAAGCACGAGAGCGTCCTGCTGCTCGACACGCAGATGGCCAGCGGAGGGTCTGCCCTTATGGCGGTGCAGGTCCTGGTCGACCACGGCGTCGCGCTTGATCGCATCGTCCTGGCCACGTACTCGGCCGGGCGGGTCGGGCTGCACCGGCTCATGACTGTCTTCCCGGAGATCACGGTCGTCGTCTGCAACATCCTGCCTTCCCAGGACCAGCGGTGGGTCGAGAAGCGATACTTTCGCTGTTGACGACGATCACGCAATGGCGACGATCGTGATGCCGCATGATTCTTCCCTCGCATCCCTGCTGCCTTGTCACCTTCCCCCCCAAAACATTTGGCATTTACACCAGCATTCATTGCATCCATGCATCAAAGACTATATATACTCATCACTATATATACATCTTGCAGCCTCATCACCTCACATGTTGAAGTAGCCTCCCGAAGGAACGGAGTCTTCCTCGAATACGGGCCCTGACATGACTCACGATCTGCCTACCGTCTGCCATGTGCCTCGCTTTTGATGCTGGCGATGACGATACTTCTTTGGATGATTGATGATGTATCCTTTCGGTTCCTGCCCCCTTGCTCATATAGCAGGCTATTATTCCAACGTTTGATCCTGAGCAATACAAGTACTCTGTACTCCAGTCTCCAGCGTTCACTGATCCAAGGGGTCAGGGGGAGATCCGTCGTCTGTTTGGCATTGTTACCCGATTCGGTCTAGCCTTTCTGGTGACGTAAGTAGAGCCGAGGCGGAGGAAGGAGCCGGGCAGAGCGCGGATGACGCCTTGTCGCAGAAACATCGCCCGCCGCTGGAGAGGAAGGCGCGCCGGCGATCCGACCTCCGATCGCTGCTTCCGCGCCGCGGGACCGAGCTAGACAGCGCCCCTCCATTGCGCCTGCCGCCGTCGGTCCAGCTTCCAAAGGGGGCCACAAAGAAAAAAAACCCCAAGAAATTACCTGAGAAAAAAAAATTAAATAAATCCAATCTAAAATATTACGAATTCCATCCCAAACACCTCAATCGGATGGACGGTTGGGTCGCCTTGAACGCAGTCGGGCTGGGTTCTCTCGCATCGCCGACTTCGCCATTGATTTGAGATGAGTTTCCGCCGTTCGAGCTGAGAACTTGCGAAACAAGAACTTGCAGCCGATGGGTCTTCGGATGTCCCAGATCCAGTCGCCCCTCCATTGCTGCGATACCTTACCCGCTGATCCTCCCGCGCTGGCGACTGGGCAATAAATCTAGCCATTCCACCCGGCACAAAGATATGCTCTGTCTCATGTCCGAGCTGCGTCACTGCCGCTGAGATATCCGGACATTCGATCCATCGCCTGACCGTCAGACTTCACATCCTCCCCGTCGTTGTCGTCGTTGTCGCTGCTCAGGGTGTGAGACGATGTTGACAACCTCGCTGCGGTCCTTGGGGTCGCTTCAAACGGCCAGCTCAGGCGCCGCCAGGCAGCGGATCGTCGCACAGACACGCATTGCGACTCCCACGCCGGCATGGACGACAAGTAGGCTGTTGCCGTCCACGAGACGCTTCCAATCCTCCTCCTCCTCCTTCTCCTCCGCTTCCTCCGTCGCCTCCAGTAGACGCCTCACCAGACCACGGCTCTTGGACAGACATCAAACCCTCTGCCGTAGCTTGGCTCTCGGCCGATCACTCTCCGGCAAGCCACTGATACAGCGCAATTCGTGGCTGCTCAACTTCATCTACAGGACGGCCGCGTGGCTCGGCATCTCCATTACCGTCCTCGGCCTCGGAGTCCTGGCCTTCTTCGCGTACGATGCCAGCACGTACGCCGACCTCCCCGCCCAGAGCGATGTTGACGTGTCGAAGCTCGCGCTCCAGCCCCGCCACGGCGGGCCCAAGAACCTCCCGATAGCCGACGTCTTCATCGACGACGATGACTCCGAGGAGAGCAAGAACAACAAGCAGAAGCCGCGGCTCGTCATCCTCGGCGGCGGCTGGGGCGGCGTGGCGCTGCTCAAGGAGCTCAACCCGGACGATTACCACGTCACCGTCATCTCGCCGGCCAACTACTTCCTCTTCACCCCCATGCTCCCCTCCGCCACTGTCGGCACGCTCGAGTTGCGATCCCTGACCGAGCCCATTCGCCGGATACTGAGTCGCATTCATGGCCACTTCATCCGCGCTCGGGCCGAGGACGTCGATTTCCAGAACAAGCTGATCGAGGTCGTGCAGACGGACGCGAGGGGCAAAGAGGCCCGCTTCTACGTGCCTTACGACAAGCTGGTCATTGCCGTAGGGTCTGTCACAAACCCGCACGGCGTAAAGGGCCTGGAGAATGCCTTCTTCCTGAAGGATATCAACGACGCTCGCAAGATCCGGAACAAGGTCATCCAGAACCTGGAGCTGGCATGTCTCCCCTCGACGTCTGACGAGGAGCGGAAGCGGCTTCTCTCCTTTGTCGTCAGCGGGGGTGGGCCCACGGGCGTGGAATTCGCGGCCGAGCTGTTTGATCTCTTGAACGAAGACCTGACGCGGCACTTTCCCCGGCTCCTGAGGAACGAGATCTCCGTGCATCTCATCCAGAGCCGCAGCCACATCCTCAACACGTATGATGAGACGGTCTCCAAGTACGCCGAGGAGCGCTTCGCCCGCGACCAGGTGGAGATTCTCACCAACTCCAGGGTCAAGGAGGTCCAGCCGGACAAGATCATCTTTACGCAGCAGCAGGATGACGGCTCGGTGGTGACCAAGGAGCTGCCCAACGGATTCTGCCTCTGGTCTACCGGCGTCTCGCAGAGCCCGCTCTGCCAGAAGCTGGCCAAGAAGCTGGGAGACTTCCAGACGAACCGCCACGCGCTCGAGACGGACACGCATCTGAGACTGAACGGCGCGCCCCTGGGAGACGTGTACGCCATCGGGGACTGTTCCACGGTCCAGAACAACGTCGCCGACCACATCGTCTCCTTCCTCCGCACGCTGGCGTGGAAGCGCGGCAGCGACCCGGAGACGCTCCAGCTCCACTTCTCCGACTGGCGCAACGTCGCCCAGGACGTCAGGAAGCGCTTCCCGCAGGCCATCAACCACCTCAAGCGCCTGGACAAGCTGTTTGCCGAGTTCGACAAGGACCAGTCCGGCACGCTCGACTTTGGCGAGCTGCGCGAGCTGCTCAACCAGATCGACAGCAAGCTGACGTCGCTGCCCGCGACGGCGCAGCGCGCACATCAGCAGGGCTGCTACCTCGCCCACAAGTTCAACAAGATGGCGCGTCTCTCGGACGCCATGGTCGCCAACGGAATTCGCGACGGCGACCTCGACGCCGCCGTCTACAAGGCCTTCGAGTACCACCACCTGGGCAGCCTGGCGTACATTGGCAACTCAGCCGTCTTCGACCTCGGAAAGGGCTGGAGCATGGCCGGCGGGCTCTGGGCCGTGTATGCCTGGCGGTCCGTGTACTTTGCGCAGAGCGTGAGCTTCAGGACGAGATGTCTCCTGGCTATGGACTGGGCAAAGAGGGGCCTATTTGGTCGAGGTGAGCCGCCAGAACAACCCCCCCCCC
>NQYS01000006.1:2176112-2212005 GCA_003055955.1 Escovopsis sp. AC
CCCACCCCTCTCTTTTTTTTTTTTTTTTCTTCTTCTTCTTCTTCTTCTCAGGTTCGCAAACTTGAACACCACTAACGTACAACAGATTTGACGAGCTTTTGAGATGCATTCTCGAATATTGAGAATTATTTTGATGATGCCACGAATTAAATGGGATGCTGATCTAGACAAAGATACACACCCAAGACGACGGCGAATTTCCGAGACAAGGCAATGCTTTTGGAGAGGCTTCAAAGCGGTCAAAACCTTGGACATGATCTCATTTCTTGAGATGCTCAACGCTTGATGCATTTGTAAGAGGAAGAGCCATATAGATGGAGCAAACTGAGGGCAAGCTGAGATAAAGGGAGGAACATGAAAACGGGACCACCGACATGGAAATAAAAAGTGCAAAAAAGGAATAAGAGGAAGAGAACAAGAAAAGGAAGGAAAGAGGATAACAAGCAGCTTATAATACGAAGTCCTTGTGCGTCCACTTCTCGGTGACCTTCCTCTTTGCCTGCCTCTTGAACGGGATGTGCCTCCTGCTCTCCATCTTGCCCCTGAGGAGCAGACTCCTGTACCTGTCCCGGAGCAGGTTTCCCTCGGGCTTGAGCAGCCGCAGCGAGTCCTGCAGCTCGTCGGGGAGCACGAGCTCGAGGTCCTTCTCGGGGAGCTTGAACTTGCCGAGCTGCTTCCTGCGCAGCTTCTCCTCTGCGACCTCGGCGTCGTCTGCCTCGGCCGCGTCGACGCCCTGCTGGGCGACGGCGAGCGCCCGCGCGGCGTCCCTGTCTGCGACCTCCTGGGCGATCTCCTTGATGCGCTGCTCCTGCGCGCGGCGGGCCTTCAAAGCGGCCTTGTGCTTTGCGAGGCGCTCGTCCTCCTTGCGGCGCAGGATGCGGTTGCGCTGCGCCTGAGTCTTGCGCTTGGGCTGCTTGGGCCTCCCGTCCTCCTCCGCGCCGCTCTGCACGCCCTCCCACTCCGAGTCCTCCTCCCACTCGGACATGGCGGCGCGCTCCTCGGCGGCGTCGGCCTCGGCGGCGGAGCGGGCGGCCGCGGCCTGCCGCTCGGCGTCGGCGGCCTCCTGGTCGAGCCGCCTGCGCTCGGCCTCGAGCGCCTTGGCGCTCTCGTCGGCGAGCCGGCCCTCGTAGTCGGCGAACATGGGGTTGTAGCTGAAGCCCCCCGAGGGCCTGGCCACGGCCGGTACATGCTTGCCGCTCGCGAGCAGCGAGACGGGCTGCCTGCGCATCGACCTGGGCACCTTGGGCTGGACCTTTACCTCGACAAAGTCCATGGCGTCGGCGGCGGCGCCCTCTGTGCCCTGCCTCTGCTGCACGTCCGAAGACGGCGAGGGAGTAGCGGGGATGGCGGCGGCGGGGGCGGCCCAGACGTCGTACGTGGCGTCCCTGACGGCGACGGTGTCGTCGTGCCGCCCGTCGGCGACGCGCCTCAGCCGGGCGAGCTCCTTATGCGAGACCCAGTCCTGGCGCAGGCGCTTGGTGGCGACGAGCCCGTCGGTGGTCTTGTCGGAGGGCCGCTTGCGCATTGGCACGGCGGGGACGGCGGAGCGCTGGGCGATGATCTCATCGGCGCGGAGGGTCTTGTTGAGGTGCTTGCTGCTGGATTTGCGGGAGATGGCGGAGTCGCCCTTGACGTCGATGGTGAAGAGGTCCTCGGAGGCCTTTTCTCGGATGACGCCGCTGTAACAAGGTCAGCCCCCGAAGGTCAAGGAAGGATAATGAATGAAGGGGGGACGGGTCTCAGGGAGACAGACCCCTGGATGATCTGGTCGTTCAGCTCGACGAGGCCGGACTCGACCTCGGTCAGGTCGACGTTCTTCCTCCATGCCTTCTTGCCCTTTCTCGAGGGCTGGGAGAACTGCTTGGGGGCGTCGCCGGCTCCGGCGTGAGACGACAAAAGCGGCATCCTTATTTTTTGAGCGGGTCACTCGTTCAAATGAGGAATGAGAAAAGACAGAATTCGGCGTGATGCAGCGCAGAGCGGCAATGATGATGATGATGATGATGATCCGGATATCCAATATCCAGACACCAAAATGTCCTATCATGAATTGGCGTCGCCTCGATATTTTTTTCCGGGACCCCGATAGAGCGATAAGATTAGATAAGCCGGTTTTACTCCTGATGCGGCAATCTGACTTTACGTGCATGTTAAGAACGTCATTGGCAAACATACACGCGAGGCATAGAAGGGACGCCTCGATAACTTCATATTCCCGCAGGCCTGCCTTGTCGCGGGGTGGTGGGATTGATCGCTCTGGAGTGGAACTCGACGTGCTCGACGTGCGGGCAAGACGCAGCAAAAGGCAGCAAGAGGCAGCAAATCACGATACTCGAGGCACGGCCGTGGCCCGCAGACGCAGGATCCAGCCTGTCGCCATTGGGAATGGTGGAGTGGGACATGGCACCATGCATACCCAACCAGTGGCCACTAGCAGGGCATCTCGAGACTCGAGGAACTCCAGGGCGCAGATGGAGAGATGGAGAGTCGTATTTTAGCATTAGATCGAGAGAGAGCGAGAGAGAAAGAACAGGAAGAGGAATCCCTCCCTACTGATAGTCTCCTCGCACATGTGGCTTCTCCGGCCAGTCGTGACTCGAAGTTGTTGTCGTTGTCATCGTCTTCGTCTTCGTCGTCGCTGTTCCTGGCATCATCCGGACGGCCCAAGTTGAAAAAGATTCCCAATAAATATCTCGATTTTCCCCTCAATTACCTCTACCACTGCCCGTGCAATACTCGTCTTCGTCGCTTCGGGAGGGGCGCGCGCACACACACACACACACAAACTCGTCAGTCAGCTGGCACCGATTGTTGCCAGCCGTCGTCTTATCACGATATCGGCCTACGTAACTCGATTCGACACCGCAACAGCCACATTCGAACCAACTCCCACCATCATCATCACCATCAATCCATTCCATCATCTACGGACAACAGCCGCCACAACAACAACAGCAACAGCAGCAGCAACAATCGCTATATCGGCGTTCCTGCGGCAGCGGCATCATCGGATCGACGGTACAGTAGCAACAGCAGCAGCAGCGGCAGCGGCAGCAACACTTCTTTCACCATGGCGCAAGCAAGCGGATCGTACAACAACCCGCTGAAAAAGTTCAAGTACGGGCAACCTAAAGCCGCGATGGCAATATACCGCACGACAGGCCTCTTCGAATGCTGACTCGAGTCTTCTTAGGCTGGTCTTCCTCGGCGAACAGAGCGGTATGTCGATGACAAGCGGCGGCGGCGGCGGCGGCGGCGGCGGCTACGCTTTCGGCACTGCCTCTTGGCAGGATTGCGATGTGCTGATGTGCTGATTCCTCGGGTTCCTTCGAAACAGTGGGCAAGACGTCTCTGATCACCCGGTTCATGTACGACTCGTTCGACAACATGTACCAGGCGACGATCGGCATCGACTTTCTCTCTAAGGTAAGCGACACCGACGGCATGGCATATCATCGCGGTGAGAAAGGATCCCAGAGAAGATCAATTCAAAGACCGCAGTAGCAGAGCGGCCGGATGAGGAAGACGGGACGAGCCAACAATCTCCACTGCTTTTGAATCGAACCTGAAGTCTGACTGACGATTGAACCATTCCATTTTTTTTTTTAATTCCGCCTAGACCATGTACCTCGAGGACCGAACGGTACGGCTACAGCTGTGGGACACGGCCGGCCAAGAGCGATTCCGAAGCTTGATTCCCTCATACATCCGGGACTCGAGCGTCGCCGTTGTCGTCTACGACATTTCCAGTATGGAGCCCTGAAGAACCCCGCCCTCTTCTCCTCTCCCTCTCCTTCCTCCTTTCTCTCTCTGTCTCTCTTGACAGCCAGGCCTCCCAGAAACGACATAGGGAGCGCCTCTTGTCGAGATGACAGGCCGCGGAAAGTCGCTAACACGAGGGGAATCCTCTTTCTATTTTTTTTTTTGCACGGGCAGACGCGAAATCCTTCCAGAACACCAAGAAGTGGATCGACGATGTCCGCGCCGAGCGAGGCAATGATGTCATCATCGTGCTGGTCGGCAACAAGACGGACCTCAACGACAAGCGTGAGGTTACGACCCAGCAGGGCGAGGAGGAGGCCAAGAGGCAGGGGCTCAAGTTTGTCGAGACGAGCGCCAAGCTGGGCTTCAACGTCCAGAACCTGTTCAAGAGGATAGCACAGGCCCTGCCGGGCATGGAGGGCACCGACACTGCCGCCCAGGCCACCAACCAGAGTGAGTCTTCTTCTCCCTGCCTGTCGCAATTATCATCGTCATTCTCATCACCATTGGACCCTGGGTGTGTGACTGTTGAACGACCTATCGTCGAATCGTGGCTGACAACTTTCTCTCCAGTGATCGACGTCAAGACGAATACGACACAGCCCGCCCAAGAAGGCTGCTCATGTTAAAGACGCAAAGCAAGACAACGTCAGACCCCGTCTATTCCCACCAAGGGACCACATTGCGATGAGAGCCGCGGGAATGCATGCCAGATCGGTTGGCACGGGAATGGCCCGCCCGCTGCAGCATCAAGCCGTGCAGGACAGGGGGGCCCGAGAGAGGATGCCTCTGTCGAATTGAATTCGGGCGGGTGCATGGATGTTTGTATAATACCTGCAGTAAAGGGGGGGAAGCCCCCGGGGGGGGGGGGGGGGGGGGGGGGGGGGGGGGGGGCAGAGGGGCTGGCTGTGTGAGGGGAAGAAGGAGAAGAAGAACAAGAAGAAGAAGCAACAACAACAAGAAGAAGCTACGAACGCAACGAAGCCTACGATCGTTTATACATATATCATTCCCATAATATACACATATACCGCATTCCGTCGACGGCCTCTTCTATCGCCGGCTGGACAGATCTTCTTTACTTTTGAACGAAGCCTTCGATATCTTTCGGATCGAGCCTTCCATGTAACCTAGAGGCACACCGATCGTTGCCGTCATGTCAGAGCAGCCTGGAAGTCGACCTCGCCGCTGGGCGTGCCAAAGTACGCAACAACCGGCTTCTGCGCCCTCCCCAGGCTCGCAGGGTGGAGCCCGTTGACGCCGTAGAACAGGCCGTGCTCCACGACGCCCGGCATCCTGATCAGCTCGTCCCCGAGCTTCTCGACCTCCCAAACGCCGTCCCTGCCCTCGCCCAGCCCGCCGTCCTGCTGCTGCTGCTGCTGGGGGTTTCCGGCCTCGAAGTCCCGCGCCAGGCGCAGCGGCGTAAAGGGCGCGTCGATGATCCACATGCCGTTGTCCGTGACGAGCTCGCCGGCCTTGCCGGGCAGGCCGGAGCGGACGACCGGGTTCGGGGAGCCCATGCGGCGCAGGCGCATGAGGACGTCGGGCGCGGCGAGGGGGAGGACCTCGATGGGGATCCTCCATTTCGTGCAGAGCCGCTGCGACTGCTTGCGCGAGTCTGGGAGGGCGAGTCAGTGAAAAATAATGAAGGCCCGTTTCATTCACAAAGTAGAGGAGAAGACATGATGCTCACCGGCCACGACGATGAACTTCCTGGCGGCGATGGCGACCATCTTCTCCTGGAAGAGACAGCCGCCGCCGCCCTTGATCAGGTTCAGCTCCTCGTCCACCTCGTCCGCGCCGTCAAAGGCCACGTCGAGCGGGACCGGCACGCCGTCGACCAGCGGCCGCTCGTCGAGCCCGCAGAGCCGCAGGCCCGCGGCGCGGATGAGGCCCTTGGACTGGCTGCCCGTGGGGACGAAGGTCATGCTCGAGAAGAAGGCGGGGCCCCCGGCCGCGATGGCCTCGACGACGTAGACGACGGTGCTGCCGGAGCCGATGCCGACCCAGGACGCCGAGGGGGGAAGGTGGTCCTCGACGGCCTTGAAGGCGGCGGCCTTCTTGGCGGACTCGATGAGCGAGGCGGCCGCGGAGGCTGCGTCGACTTGGGAGGCCATGATGGGGCTTGCGTGAGGCCGTGGCGATATGGTTTATCCAAAGACAAGAACCCTCTCGTAAGGGATGATCAATTGAAGGAGCTATATGACAAGGAACAAGTAAGGCAATGCTCGTGTTCTACAGGCACGTTCACTGGCGATGGCTCCGGTCTCACTTGAAGCTCGGCATGATCGATTTGCTCGATTCTCATTGGATCACGAGCTCGTGACGGCATACTCTGATAGTAGAATAATTGTGATAGTTGCATAACTGCTATTCATCTAGATGCATATCCACATAACGAGTCCGACCCTTAGTCCCGGACGACATCGGAGCTCGAGCAGCGAGTTGTTGGCATCGTCCATCTTCATCTTCATCTTCATCTTCATCATCCCTGACGCAGATTTTCGGGTGATGCAACAGAGAGATCCAAGGTATACATACACCTGGATCAGCTGTCCCGGCAGGACGACACGCAAAAGAATCGGTTCGTCATTTGGCCCGCATTTGGCAAAGATGCTGACGCTGCTCTGCTCAGATTCGTCGACGGTCCGAGGACCCCTCTCGTTTGCTGGCCAATGGCCACTCGCTACCTGTAGCGGTTGGGCCAGTCCATCCGACAATCCGGGCCTGGAGATCGCAAGATGTGTCAAGACGTCACTGCACTGGGTCGAATATGGAGCGTCAAGTCTACACGGCGCCCGCCCATCTCTCGAGGCATTTGGTAAATGATGATGCTCTATGCATCTATGCATCTATGCAACTGTCCATCTGTCCATCTATCTATCTATCCATCTGTTCATCCATCCACCCATCAGCGTGCCACTCTCGCAAGCATCAGCCGACAGGCCTCTTTCGCGCAATCACCTTCACTGGCAGCCCGTCTTTGACCCTCATGCCAGACACGTCATATGGGTCCTCGGTCTGGTACGCCTTTGACCCGTGGAACTCTGGCGCGTCGGCGGCGTACTGGGGCTCGATGTCGAATTCCCGAAGCGTCAACGCAGCCGCCAATCGGACCTCTGCCTGCACCAAGTCCTGCAACATTGTCAGATCTCATAGCGGGCCGAGGCGCAGAGAAAGAAGGAGAATTTTGAAAAAAAAACAAAAAAGAGAAGAGAGAGGGCAAGGAAGTTCAAAGGAAGGAAGAGAGGAACAAGGCAAAAATTGGACATACCTGAGCGATGCAGGCGCGGGGCCCGGTCGAAAAGGGCTGCCACGCATTCTTCGTCGGATGCAGCGGATCATTGGGGTCGCGCACCAGGAATCGCTCCGGCAAGTACTCGTCTGACCGGTGCCAGTATTTCGGATCCCGGGCCAGGTACACGGACCCGGAGCTGATCATGAACCCGTGGGTCGGGAAGCTCATGCCCGTCTCCGGGTTCGTGATCATGTATCCCGGCGCGTTCGCCTCGCGAAGGCTCCCGCCAGTCGGGGGCCACAGCCTCATGGCCTCCTTGATCGCGGCGCCCGTGTACGTCAGCTTGTTGAGGATGTTGACGTCGGCGAGGATCGCCTCGGCGGCCCGCGCGGGATCCGGGCCGAGGACGCGGTCGTGCTCCTCGCGCACCAGGGCCAGCTTGTCCGGGTTCTGCGAGAGCTGCCAGTAGAGCATCGAGAGGGCCATGGCCGTGGTCACATGCCCGGCGTAGAGGAACATCTTGATGTTGACGACGAGGTCGTCGAGCAGCTGCTGCGGGATGGCTTGGCCGCTGCGCACGAGGCGCCCGATGGCGAGGCCCATGATGCTCTGGGGCCCGTCCGGCTCGGTAGGCTTGTTGAACGCCTCGATGATCATGGGCTCGATGGCCTTCTTGAAGATGCGGTTGTAGCGCCAGTGCTGCAGCGGCGAGAGCAGGTTGAGCGCCTTGACCACATCGAGCTTGAACACCATCAGCTTGACCTGCTCCTTGAGTGCGACCAGCCAGTGCGGCGAGGCCTGTTCCTGCGATCTGGTCCGGATGTTGCTATTCTCTTGTTTTAGCGGTCCCAGCCTTTACAACAAATGCTTGCCACTGTTGATTCGGGAGAAGAAGGAGGAGGAGAAGAAGAAGAAGAAGAAGAAAACGGAGGGGAAGGGGGTTCCGCTCACAAGGTGGCGCGCGCAATGACATCGAGCGTCAGGTCGGCAGCCCATTGCTCGAGCTTGACCGTCTCCCCCGTCTTTGAGGCCTTGAGCATGCGGTCTCTGAAGACAAGCACCTCGTTGACGAACCACGGCGTCATGGCCAGCGCGTTCTTGCTTGAGAAGCCCGGCATGAAGAGGGCGTGCTGTTCTTTCCACATCTGACCCTCGGCCGTGAAGACATCGCGGCCGCCCGTCAGGGGCCCGAACTCGATGGTGCGCATGTAATAGAACTTGGGCAGGCTGGGCGAGCTGACGAATTGCGCAATCATCTCGGGCTTGAAGACGATCATGATGGGCCAGCTGATGGGCCAGGGGTCCAGGTACAGCACGCCCGCCTCGAAGATCTCGGGATAGTCTTTCTGGATCGCAAAGTAGTGGTGGTGCGGGAAGACCTATGCGGCATCACCGGTGAGCAGGGCGGATCGTCTCGTTCTCATCCTCGCTCTCGTCCTCGTCCTCGTCCTCGTTCTCGTTCTCGTTCTCGTTCTCGTTCTCGTCTCGCGGCTGACTTTCGGTCCGCCTCCCCGCTTGGTCTGGAACTCACATCGGGAGGGAGCTTGTGCTTGATGATGATCTTGGCCATGGTGAAGAGGTGGCCCAAGAGAAAGGAGTGCGGCAAGATCGGCTATCACGGCGCCTTGAGTGAGCATCATATTCTGTTCAACCACATTCGAGGATCGATGGCTGGCCAGCTCCCGCCCCATCCATCCCGAGATCGACATAAGACATACCACTCCATGCTGCGCGTGAACGCGCCTCACCATCATGCGAACCTTGTACATGCGGTGCACGAACGCGACGCTGCCCAGGAAGACCGCATAGCCGGCGATGACGCCGATGCTATCGGAGAAGAACCCCATGCTGCCGGGCCCGAGGCGGTCGGATGGCGGAGAGGAAGTTTGATTATGAAATGAGGAGCAGCCCGAGGCATTCAACGATCGCCCAACAAGAGGGACGAGATGCCGCCCGTATATGAAGGAGTGTATCGTCTGTCCGTCTTGTTGGCTGGCGTGAAGTTTGAACGTGGAGGGGCTGGACCTTATTCTTGTCCGCCAGAGACACCCGGATACTATATATACAGGTACAGACATGCACTCCGTACGGAGCATGTTCCGTGCTCGTACACATACCTGTACAGGTACTCACACATAGGGGCCATCCGGCTCCCGAAGCAGCATCATCCCGCGCGAGGTTCGGAGTAGTGCTTACGGAGAACTGTGCTCTATACTCCGTACTCCGTATTGCCCACTGTCACTCAGATAGTCTCGCCTTACCAGCGAGAAGCGGCGCTTATTTTTTTACGGAACGCGCTGACGGGAACTTTTGACGAGGGCCGATGCGCGGAACTGGCTCGCCTCGCAGTCTGGAATCCGAAAAGATCCTGACTTGTTGATGCCTTTTCCCGTGAGATCGAAATTGAGGAGTGAGTCGGGACCGTCGCATCGCAAGCTCGCGGCTGACTCAGCATCGAACCTCCTGTTGCTGGCCGACGACGCGCTCCAATGAATGAGACTCGGACTTCTCGCCGGGGATGGAATGCATTGATGCATCGTTGATCGCCGGTTGTACGGATTCGATACTCCGTTTTGCCTCCGGGATCTCCGGAATCGACTGCGCTGCGCCTGATGCGCAGATCAAGGGTTGTCCCTGGACACGGCTGTTCAATATCTGTGAACGGCGAGAGGGTGAAGAAGTCTGAACAGGAACCCGAGTAGAAATTTCCAAATTATCTCAATCTGAGCGCTTGTAGATACATCCATATCTCCATACACATATCTAGGCCAGGGAGGGTAAGGAAAAGGAGAGATCAAAAGAGATGAGAAGAATGAAAATTGTCGAGGAAGCCAAAAAATCAAAAGCCATTACCCATCATGTCTGAGAAAAGAGAGAGGAAAAATGAAAAAGGGAAAATGCTCGTAGATCATCGCGGCGAGAGAGGCCAGTCAAAGACGTGCTCCTTTCTCGCGTTCTCCACCAGCTGCCACCGAGCCTCCGAGTCAATCTCCTTCTCGGTCCGTCCCACGCCCAGCTTCTCAATCGTCCACTTCCCCGGCGCCGCGTACTCTCCGCTCGTGTCGACCTTGGCAAGCACAATTGTCGCGTCGAACTCGGGCAGCTTGACCGCCACAATCTCCGTCAGACGAGCGCACATCTTCTCAATGTCCGGCCTGGCGTAGTCGTGGCACTGCTGGTGCGCCACCCGGAGAAGCTGGAGGTGGATCGCCTGCTGCTCGGCCAGGTACTGAGGGTGGATGTGCTCCGCCTCGCCGTTCTCGCCGCCCGTGCTCAGGACGTTGGAGATCTCCTTGAGGATGGCCTCGTGGAGGATCAGGGCCTTCTTCGGTCGGTGAGTCGACATGTAGAGGCTGGCCAGCAGTCGTCCCACCTCGAGCGTGCTGATGTCAAGCCGTCCGTTACCGCGCTGCAAGTTGTAGTACATGTTGCTGGCGGTGTCGACGGCCCTCAGGACGTCGCCCATGGCATACTGCGCGTGCACCAGGTAGATGCCGATCTCGAGCACCGCTGCCGGCTCGCAGCCAAAGGCGGTCCGGACGTGGTCCCTGTGGCGCCACAGCTGCGAGAGCAGCGTCTCGAGCTCCCTGAAGTTGCGCTGCGTGCCCAGGAGGCGGATCAGGTGGTCCAGATCCTCGAAGCGCAGACTCTTGTAGTCGAGCTTGATCGTCACAAAGGCCGCCAGGATGTCCGTCATGATCCTCGTCGAAGTCTCCAGCATGGCCGCCCACATGGGGTTCTCCTCGAAGCCGTGAGGAAGAGTGACACCAATGCCAGCCATGTACTCAGCCAGCTTGTATCCGTACTGGATGCGGCTGCTGTAATGGTACAGGCGCTGCTTCTCCGAGAAGCAGAAGACGCAGTTGGCCAGCCTGTTTGCCGTCTCGAACTTCCCCTTGGACAGCAGTCGGTGCACCTCGGTGTTCGCGGCCTGGCAGATGAAGGTGGCGAGGTCGAACTTGCTGTTGGGCTGGGCATCGCCGAGCTCTGCCAACAGGCAGCAGTAGAGCAGCATGACGTCCCGATCGTCGACGTGCTCGAAGCATTGGGCGTACTCGGACTTGAAGAGGGGGAAGAGCCTTTTGTCTAGGAACTCCAGCAGTTCAACCCGCTTGTGGAATTCCCAGAAGTTGCGGAGCCTGGCGCCATATTGCAGAACCGTCTCCAGCTTGGTCTCCTTCTCGATCGTGCGCGAGTACTCCGCGTAGAGCACGGACTCGAGCTGGACCTCGGCCAGGTCCTTGGAGTAAGCGTCGCCGCCGTTCAGGCCGTGCTCGAAACCGATCAAGAAGATGAACGCAACCTTGGTCAAGCGGGCGCTCAGCTCCAGGGTCGTCGGGGCCGAGGTGACCGGTGTGCCCTGGAAGACGATGAACTGCCGCAGCTGAGTGAGAAGCTGCTGGCCCTCCTTGATCATCTCCGCCTTGGCAAAGATGTCGGCCAAGGTCTTAGCGGATTCGAAGAGAGACATGTTGACATTGGAGGCAGTCTTGGTGTTGGTCGTCGTGATGATCTCCTTGACGGAACTCTGCAGAAGCTCGTACGCCTGCGACCGGGACTCCTCGGTGTTCATCCTCAGGTGGAGGGTGACGACGTCCCTGAGCTTCACCAGCGTGTTCTCGTGCCAGCACTTGTACTCGGCCTTGGTGAGCTCGTAGCTCTCGGCGGCAACCTTGACGGCACGGTCAATGTTGGCGGTGGCGGCAGCCTCCGATCCCGAGCGAGTCCTCGTCATCGAGACCTTGACGTACATCTTGGACAGCGACTTCTTCATGGCGCTCCTCGTCACGGTATCCTCCTCAGAAACCACGGTGAGGACCTCCTCGTAGAGACTGAGCGCCTCCTGATGATGCGCCTCATCCCTCTCGCACACCTTGGCCAAGGCAATGATCGTCTTGGTGACCAATGGCGACTTGAATCCGCAGACGACCGAGACGACGTCCTTGTACTCGACAGAGAGCTTGTAGAGGGCTGAGAAGTCGACGTTGCTGTCCAGTTCCAGGACATGCATGTACTTGCCGAAGACGAAGGTGATGGTCTCCTCGGTGGCCGTGTACTCACTGCGGTGGTTGATGATGGTCTCCCAAAGCAGGACACAGATCTGCTGAAGCTCCGTCCATCGTCCGCGAGCATGGTAGTACTTGCAGAGAACGAGAGCGGCGGGGACGGCGTCTGGATGGCAGTAGTTGATGTTGTGGTTCAGCACGTTGACAATCTCGAGGTAGTGGTGGTAGGCATCTTGGCGGCCGAGCATCATGCAGCGGTCGGCGAGGGAGTACAGCGTCCGGATCGTCAAACGATGTTTCCGGCCAAGATCGGTCTGGTATCTCTGCAACACTTCGACATAGATACCAATGATCTCCGCATGGCGATGATGCTTCTCATAGAATTTGACGAGGACGTCAATGGTCTCGATCAGAAGACCGTCCTCGAGGGGCAAGTTCTCCAGACACGCGTAGAACATCTGGAGGTGGACCCTCTCGGCCATCTCGAAATGTCCCTGCTCCGAGTAGCACGCCGCAAGCTGGCGCGCGACCTGGATGCTCTCGGCGACATTGGCATGGCCGCAGAGCTTGATCTTGACATTGTGGGTCAGGATGGCCTTCCAGGCAACCTCGAGCGTCTTGGTGATGGCCGCTTCGGCCTTCTGCCAGTCTTGACGCTGAACGTGGATGTTGATCAGGGCCGAGCACACGGAGAAGAAATCACGATCGACGCCGGCCTTTTGGCCCCGCTCGATGTGGAAGTCGAAGATTTCATACATGACGGTCTCGGAAATCTCGGTGTCCTCGGTGATTGTGGTGACAGTGGTGACGGCGCCGCTGGAGGTGGTGGTGCCGGCGGCGGTGGCGGCAGACCCCACGACCAAGGATCTCGACCTGACCTCGGTGATCTCGTCCACGACTTCGGTGATGAGACCCGTGGTCTTCTTGGCTTCCTCATCGCTTCCCTTACCGTTGCGCTTGAAGAAGGCCCACACCTGGTTGAGAATGGTCACGGCGAGGTGGGTGGCACCGAAGCCTCTCATGGCCTGGCCCACTTCTCGGAGGCAGAGCTGCACCTCCTCGACATCCTCGAAGGTGGACTTTTGATACTCGGCCCAGAGGCAGATGAGAATGTTGTAAGCCTCCTCATGACGCTTTTGCTCGACGAGGAACTTGGAGTACTCGAGGGCGATGCGGATCTTGGCGACGTGATGCTGGACCTCGGCGCCAGGGGCGCTGGCGGAGACAGAGGCGCGCTGCCAGAGGCGGGCATAGAGCCGCTCAGCGCGGGTGTGGCTGCCGTGGGCCACGTAAGAGTCGGCGAGCTGCTTGAGGTTCTTGATGGAGTGATCGGCGGGAGTGACCTCGTGCTCGCTGGTCTTGAGGATGAAGTACTCGTACTCGTGGATCTCGTCGACGGACTTGCCGCGAAGAACCAGGTTCAAGTTGCCAAAGTTGTTACCAATCTCCTTGGCCTCGGTCGACTTCTCACCATACCTGTGGACGGTGGCCTTGTAGAGATCCTGGTACACGACCGTCGCGTGATGCTCCTCGTTGATGTTGATGTAGAGCAGGGCAAGCTTGTTGTACCAGTGGATGACCTCGTCGCTGGATGCACCGTTCTTGTTCTTCAGGACCTTGATGATGGACTGGATCATCTCTTCGCGCCACGCGGCCATCTCATTCCTCGTCGTCAGGGTGATGGACTCGGTGATGTCGAGGAAGAGAATCATGCACTTCTCGACGACAAGAGAAGACTCGCCGAGGAGCATTGCTCCGACCTTGGTGGCCCTGCGGTAGAAGGAAGCAGCGGCAACGACTTCGGACTCGACGCGCTCATCGACGGGGACGCGTCCGAGGTTGATGAGGGTCTGGAGCACCGCGACGTGGACCTCCTCGAAGCAGGCCTCCCGAATGCGGAGGGCGAGCTTGAGCGATGAGACAAGATCGTCGAAGCTGCGCATCTTGGTCCAGCACGTGGTTTCGAGCAGGGCGAAGGTGACGGAGCTGGGGAAGACGTGGCTGAGCTCCTTGCGGATGTGGGCCTGGTCCTCAGAGAGCAAGGTTCCCGATGCCTCGACGTGGTAGGCCCAGGTCTGGACGACGTAGCCGAGCAAGGGGTTCCTGTAAAAGAGGCTGGTCACGTACTCGTGAGGAAGCTCGTTGACCGAGAGCTCGCCCTCATCGCTGAGGAGCAGCCGCGCGTACAAGAGCATCCTCAGGGTCAACTCCCTGTTGGCCTCCTGGACGGAGGGCAACGAGAGGCTTCCCAGCTGGGCGCGCAAGAACGACTGCACGACCTCTGTGCGGAAGTGGACGTAGCCGCCCTTGACGATGACGATGTCGTCGCACACCTCAGAGATGAGGGCCGTCATGTTGGGCGCGGCAACACTGCCCTCGCCACCGGTGTGGTGCGGGTCGTTAGCGAAGAGCTGGATGAATTCGGTGACGGCCAGGGGGCGGCCGACGACGAGCATGAGGGACAGGAGGGCCTTGAGGACGGGGTTGGTGCCGATCTGAAGCAGCTCGATGACCTGCTGGAGCACCTCTGAGATGTCTGCCGGCAGCTCTTGGCTCGCGCTGACGATGGAACTCTTGGATCGCTTGTTGAAGAGGAGGCGGCCGGCGTAGAAGACCCACAGCCAGTTGCCCTTGGACTTCTCGACCAAGCCGACAACGAGGCGCTGGAATTCCTCCCGACTCAGCTCCTGGAAGTGGGGAGACTGGAGCAGAATCTCGGCGAAGTGGGTGGAGATGTCCTCGCGCACCTCCTGGTCGGTGATGCAGAAGTGGCGGTAGGAGGCGGAAAGCTTGGGCGGCTCTCGGCAGAAGGTGATGGCGCGGACACTGGGGATCTGGGAGACGCAGTCGTGGAGGGCTGCGATGAAGGAATCCCTCCTGCCTCCGGCGACCCAGTCGCAGTGGTCCGAGATGATGACGAGGGAGGCGCTGTAGTGGTGGGCGTGTCGCAAGCACTCGCGGAGCGCGATCCAGAGGGCCGGCTCGAGGGACTCGTCCACCTCCCTCTCCCTGTGATGGCCTTCGAAGGCACGCATCATGGCCTCGTAGAGCGGGACGTTGCCAATGTTCTGCTCGAGGAGCTTGAAGAGGATATCCTTGAGGAAGGCCACAGGGGTCGCTTCCTGGGGAGAGTTGTAGGGGAAGTCGAACCTGAGGACGGCGTGCGACTGGCCATCGACGGGTCTCGAGAGGCGCTCCTCCACCCACTCGGCGAGAACCGTCTTACCGCTCGATGGCGCGCCCGTGATGCAGAACATCCGGTCCTGCTCACTGAAGAACTGGGAGAGCTGGTCGCGGAACCAGTGGCAGGACTCCTCGGAGCGGTCGAAGTGATCATCGACGTGGCCAAAGAGCCTGTTGTACACCGTCTGACGGACGGGGGACTGGAGCTTCCAGGACAGCTCCTTGAGGGTGAGGGAGAAGCTGGCGGTGTCGAGCTTCTCGACCCAGATGCGCTCGGCGAGCGTCTCTCTGGCCTGGTAGATGGAGCGAATCTTGGTACCGAAAAGGGCGTCGATGCTGATGAAGCTCTGGGATCCGGTTTTCAAGCCGCCGACTCTCTGCTGATACTCTACCGCCATGCCCTTGATGAGCAGGACAATGTCGGCAAAGATGCGGACCGCATCATTCTGGATGCCGGGCGCGAGGTCGTCCAGGTCCGGGATGCGGCCAATGTCTCCGAGGATGGAGGAGAGGCCTTGGAGAGCGGTGAATGTGGGGAGGAGAGCTCGAGCTTGCTCATGGCCAAGCTGCAGCAAAGTCAGCCAGATTGCGGGGATTGGAAGGGTTAACCAAGTCCCAGGGGGCTCTCAGGCAGTTTTCAATCCCAATCTTTTTTGGAGGGGTTGATGGGAAGAAACCGATACGAATAAAATCAAAATGAACGGACCTGGAGCAGAACCTGACAAGCCGCAAGTGCCGCGGCAGCAGCCACTGCCTGACTTCTCTTGCCATGCTTGAGCGAGTTGATCTTGTCGTCGAAGGACCAGACTTGCAGGCCGAAGAACTGCGCGGCCTGGAGGACGCGATCCCAGTCGCTGCCTCTGCGCGGAAGACGGGTCAGACGCTCCTGCTTGATGTACTCGAGATAGGCAGCGAGGTCTATGCTGAGGACTTCGGAGATGGAGTGAAGCTCATCCATCTGGAGCCGGGGCGAAAGGCTCGAGCGGCGGAGGCCGGTCTTGAGTCGCGGGGAGGAGGCGGTGGCCGATGCGCTGCGCTGGTGGGAGTTGCCGCCGTTGCCCGAGTGCTCCGCGGCGCGGGCGGACTTGATGGAGGTCATTGAGGTTGCCGGTGAGAGTCGGCTTCGGTGGCGGTCCGAGTGTGCGTGAGAGTCGCCCTCGTGGGAGGTGGACAGAGTGTCTGAGCTCCTCCTGTCCTTTGGTTTTCCTGCAGGAGACGAGAAGGCGTCGGGTCAGAAGAGAATTCGCTTGCAATCATGTGGGGGTGGGAGATCTGTATGGTATGAAGATGGGCACGCAGAGCAGCGGCAGGAGGATGGCAGTGATGATGTACTGGAAAACTTGAAGCCGAGCACCCGCGTGTTCATGGTGGGCAGGCGATCTCAAGGTGTGTTATTGCTTCTGTCGTGGTACAGAATATATATTGCGAGCAGCACGAGCACGCAAGCAGGGCGATTGCGCTGACTTTGGATGACTGAGTGAACTGGGACGAGAATGCCAGCCTCAGTACCGATGTTCGAGAGAAGAGAGAAAAGGAGAAAGAGGAAACAAAGAAAAAGAGTTTGAGAGAGATAGGAAAACGGAAAAGAGTCGAGCTGCAATACAACGTCAGTGAAAGGTCTGGGAACGCTCTGGGAAGCAGGGGATCCGGCTTAATATACATGTCAACGCCGCGGGATGCCATTGGAGTCCCTCCCCGTCTTTCTTCCAGGATGGGATCCGAGGAGCAGCAAGCAGCAAGCAGCAAGCAAGCAAGCAGCAAGCAAGCAAGCAGAAGCAGAAGCAGCAGCAGCAGCAGCATCAGCATCAGCAGCAGCAGCAGCAGCGGCGGCGGCGGCGGCGGCAGCGGCAGCAGCATGACGAGGCCACCACAATCTTGCCTCGCTTTTGCTGATTCCTCCCACGCCCTCCGCCTGCGCTTATGCCCACGCCCACGCTCACGCCCATGTCGACGGCCACGCCCATGCCCATCCATCGATTGGCCCCCTCCGGTCGAGAAGAGGTAGCAGGCATGGGGTGTCACTCACTGTGCGCGCAAAGCTTAGAGTTCCCATTAAATCCTCTCTGCGGGGACCGCACATGCCCCACGCTTTGCGCCCTTCCTGATCTAGACTGGGCGGAGGAAGAGGAGGATGCGAGAGAGGCGAGCGTCGAGCGTCGAGCGTCGAGCGTCGAGCGACGAGCGCCGAGCGGACGGGCTCTACCGGTAGGCCGCACTATAGTACTCTCGTAGAGGCACTGTGCTGGAGCTCTGCGAAATCCCGGCGAGGACATGGACGAGACTGCAAACTGGACTGCAGACTCGAGCGAGACTCGCGACCTCGAGAGACAAGAGAGCACAGTCGTGGGCCGCTCCAGAGTGCAGCCCAATGTCTTACCCGACATCCTGCACCGAGCAGGGGCCTTGATTGGCGATGGAGCTGGGGGGGTGCGGGCGCGCATCTCACATCTCGCCGAGGACGAGGAGGGCGAGGAAAAAGCAAAATGGGACGCGAACGCAGCACGGCATCGCCGCCTATAAAGATGGCTCCAAGCCTCAAAGACGCCTTCTCAGCCGGCAATTGAACTCTCGTCGCCTCTCGGTCGGCTCGAGCAAGGGCCCATGATGACAATGATGATGCTGATGATGAGGACGATGAGAATTTTGTTCTGTTGCTGCCCCTCCAAGGGTCTCTAGGTCGAGTCGAGCATCCGGGGGACCGAAGAAGTTGTTGTCTGCTCTGGCTGATGATGGTTCTCTCTTAGGCTGGTGATCTCGCGATGGTGTTTTTTTTTCCTTCTCGCGGGGGCGCTGATTTTCCTCCGCATTTTTTTTCTTTTGCACTAAATTATCAATTCCTCTCTTTTTTTTTTCTCCGTCTCTTCCCTTCCTTCCTTTTTCTCGGCATCATTCCTGCTGATTTCGGATAGTCGCAATGCTCCTTCTCTGCCCGCGCCTGGCCGCTCCTGCCTCCTCCCTCCCCCCCTCCACCCCCGGCCGTTAACGCTGACCGTCTCCTTCCCTGCAAGTGCGAAATCCCCCCCCCCTTCTCCTGCCCTTCCCTGCGAGCGACTCTTTCCTGCTGCGGTTCACGTCCCGTGTTGGGAAAGAGCCCACGAAGCTTCCCACCCTCTCTCCGGATGACATCACTTCAGCTGAGGAAGGACCACCCACCACCGCCGAGCGCCTGTAACTTCTCTCTTTTTTTTCCCTCTTCAATTTGAGGTGGCGCCTTCCCTTCAGTTCTTCTAAGCCTAGTCTTACCTTCTTCAGGAATCGAAAGCAAGAGGAAAATAGAATAAAAAAATGAATTTCAAGAAAAATACAAAAGAGTCCAGACTCATTCTTCGTCCGACTCCGCCGACTCCTCCTTGTCACGCAATCACGAACTTTTGCACGACCTGAAGATGGAGCAGAGACCCAGGGCGCCGAGTCCCCAGCGCCGGTTCCCATCTATCAGTCAATCCGTCAATCTATTACGCTCCATACGTCGCTTGTTCAAGCAGGGAGGCCCGGCCTGGCCCGGACAGGTCAAGTCGATGAGAAGACCGAAGTCCATCTTCGAATCCAAAGGCACGCTGCTTGGATTCGCTGCGAACCTGCCCGAGCATGGATCAAGGCCCTTGGTCCAGAGGCACGCATGAGGACGCATGACGCGCCTTGTGCATCGTGGAGTCACGGAGCGAATGGGCACGGCGATCCGGGTCGCGCGCTCGCCTTGTTGGTTGGACGGATCACGGATCCATGGCGCTTTTTCACTTTTTCCTAGCCGTTGCATCAGAAGCCGCCCTCTCGGCCTGCCTGCGCGGTCATACTCATACGGAGTACGGAGTACCCAGCACTCCGTATCCAGTATGATACTGTTTCCGGAGCACGGTACACCGCCTTGCAGCCGGATTGCATCTTGGCTCAGACTCGCATCCCAGGCGGCGCATGGTGCCGTGGCGCCGTGGGGATAGGATTCGTAGGAGTACGAGTAGCAGTACGGAGTACGGATACCGGTACGGGAATCGGAGCAATGGACAGGATATGAGGCTCAATAGTCGCTGACACGAGACTTGTGTAGATTGAATTCGCGCGCGCGAGAGAAAAAGAGAGAAACAGAGAGACGGAGAGAAGAGGGAGGAAGAGACACGGGCAGACGAGGCAGGGAAGCTGGAAGAG
The DNA here is from genome assembly GCA_003055955.1 of Escovopsis sp. AC. Lineage (NCBI taxonomy): Eukaryota > Fungi > Ascomycota > Sordariomycetes > Hypocreales > Hypocreaceae > Escovopsis > Escovopsis sp. AC. The sequence goes on from NQYS01000006.1 coordinate 2,195,445, forward strand.
CTGGCGGAGGAGGAGACAACTCGAAAAGAAAATCGAGGGCACAAAAAGAGATGCGTCATGGAGAGACGAGCTCATCCGCCAGCGCACCCCAGAGACATCAATGTTTCTGGAGATTTGCGTCAACGTTCGCGATGGATCGAGAAGCCTGCGGCCGCGAATTCTACTGGCGCTACCGGCGGCCCACGTTGCATCCCATCATGCCATAGGGTCTGACCCCGGGTCGCTTGGCTGCATATGTTATCTCTGCGGAGTGCTCCTGGTACCCGTACGAGCACGAGCACGAGCACGAGTACCACTCTATCTCTGTCAGTCTTCATTGTTGATTTTTTTTCCCTCCCGCTCTCTATTCGGATTCTATGCCCCCCCTCCATCCCCCACCCCTTTCGTCCATCCTGCTCCAGGTTTTGCGATTCTTCTGCATCTTGCAGTGAGGTCATGTGTCGCCTCCATGTACGGGAATGGAGCCTCTCTAATGCACAGACAGAGCGGGCGGAGCGCGACTCGACTTGCGTGCCCGGGATGGCCTCGTCAACTGGCCGAGAAGTCCCATGCGGAGAACAGACTCCAGCGGGCTCGAGCTTCCTCCCAGCCCTCGGAAGTTGGGAGGCTTGGGACCATCATGGATGAGAGTCTGACCCCGCCTCGTCACCCCACAGATAGATGGCACGGAGCACGGCGATGACTGATCTGCGAATGGCATCCGCCCGTCCAGAGTGCACTCGCGGTACGGAGTACAGGTACTCCGTACTCCTGGAACTTGGCCCGTCCTGTCGAGATAGCACCGGCCTAGTACGCACGAGCAATCTTATGTACTCGATCTACGGAGTACCTGTGATTACGAGGTCCGGATATGCCCCCTCATCCTTGCCCTCTTCGCCCGTCAAACTCGCCATGAGCTGCAGGGAGCCTCGAGAAGTCGAGAGGCCGAGAAGCCAGGCTTCATGTGACGGACCATGGTGGTTGGCCCGGCGGAGGGAGGTGGCTCTGGCTTCGAGCCCTGGATGCCAATCATCGTGCGGCTCGCGCCCTCGTACTCGCACGTAAGCTCAACACTGACGTGCCTCGCAGACTCCCCGGAGTCTGAAGACTGCGCTGCAATCTCCTCATACCGTATGTGCTGCACGGAGTACGATCAGTACGCAGTACATACTCCGTGCAGAGAAGAGTCCTCCAATCCGAGCCCTAAAAGCTGACCCTAACCTGAAGGGGCATACGAGGCAGAGATCCGGATCAAGCCTCAGCGGGCTGCAGCAGCTCCGGCACGCGGATCAAACTTCAGATCCAGGCATCCAGCAGCCACAAACGCTCCGTGCCCCCCCCCCCCCCCCCCCCCCCGGGGGGGGGGCGCCTCTCGCGAGAGCTAAAGCTCGTCCAAGCCACTCACGGAGCTCTCCCGCGCCCGCCTGCGCTGTCAACTGTGCTCCGAATTGGTATCTGTGCGAATACCTGTACGAGAGGAGATTCCGGGGGCGGGTCAGATCCTGCCTACTACTGTACCCAGCCTGTCCGTCAGAAGTCTGCAGAGCTCTGCATGTCACTGGTTATGGCTACGGAGATACTCCATCCTTTGCACGGAGTACAATACATCAATGCTCATGTGTACGGAGGAAATACCGGTACGGAGCAACTCCGTACTCGTACTCGTACAAGCAGAAGATCGTCAGCCGCGATATGCCCAGGAGTCCCAGAGCTGCAGACAGCCGGGTTCGGACGCCGGCTCCATCCAGCGGCATCGAAAGCTTCCTTAACGGGATCGGCGTGAATCACTCTCGAGCCTTCTCCCCAAGCCTTTTCGACACCGAGAGGCGCGCCGGCCAATCAGCATAAGGAGCAACACCCACCCCACGGTCCACACTCTGCGGTTGCCCTCTGGAAATCGGTGGCGAGGCACCCCCCGCCAGGGGGAAAAAGCTTCTTCTGCTCGTGGTGAAGCCGCTGCTCCGAGAGACAAGCTCGATAGGCTGCGAGTACTCCGTGCCCCGTACCTGTAAGAGCTCGCGGATCGTGGATCTTGCGAGAAGGGTGCGCCTCGTCTCCGTCTTACCCGCTCCAGCTTCAAACACGAGGTGTTTGGGGTAAACTGCTGCCGCTGATGCTCAAGCTGATGCTTATGGTTGCGGCTGCGGCTGCTGCTGCTGCTGCTACGGAGTGCTGCTGCTGCTGCTGCTGAGCGTTGCCTTCTGCTGCACGAGTACGGGGTGCTGTATGTACGGCGTACGGAGTACATACATGCTCGTATCTCATATCGACGGCAGCCTAGGAGCTCTTCATGAAACCCCCCCCCCTTTTTTTTTTCTCCTTTTCCGACCCCGGGGCAAGGGGATCTCGGTGCGGCGAGGCGCATGTAGAGAAACTTAAGCTCTGGCTGTCTATTGAAACGCGCCACTGGGATCATCATCATCATCCCGGGGAGAACAAAAGAGGAAAAAAAAAGATCATCATGGAGACAGGAACGAAAGCCCGAAAGCCTCTTTGGTAGAACGGCGGAAGGGAAAAAACAAGCGAGCAGAGGCAAAAGGAGAGATCCGGTGAAAGGGGGTAAGAGGAAAAAAAAAAAAAAAAGAGAGAGAGAGAGAGAGAGAGAGAAAGAATGATTATGTATATCATGGACGTCCATGATGGAGAAAGCGTTGAAACATGGGGCTTCCTCGGAGGGGGATGAAGATCATCGATGGCGCAGGGCGGATCTTTCGGCCGTGTCTCCATCCCCGCACCAGCCTAGATCCTCACAACAGGACCGTCAAAAGCAGGCAAAGGCGAGACGAGAGACGAGACAAGACAAGACGAAACAGAGCATGATGCCGAGTGGGAATCGGGTATGAGTACTCCGTACTCCTCATGAGTGCTCCGTGCTGGACCTTCACTCCTCTCCTCCTGCTCCGCATCGCACAAGACGTGAAACCGCCTTGAGAAGACACTCGTCCGCTGACATGATTGGCAGACGGAATTTCCAGTGGCACCAGGCTACCTGTGCCTGGCCTAAATTGGAAACAGGATCCTTAGGCGGGCTTACGAGTAATCGAACTATTGCATCCCGATGTCTTCAATGAGGAAGTCGGTCCTCGGCCTTTCCCGGAAGCTCTCCTCCTTTGCGGATAATACCTTACCTACTTCTTACATACGTCAAGTCGCGCAGCCGAGGTCAATTATGTGAGGTACTTGAGGAGACTTGAATCCTCCCCGATCATTGAGCAACGGTGGTGGACCTGGGCCTGGGTCCAGAACGGCTTCGACGACAACTCCAAGTACTCTCCAGTACGAGTACAAGTCGATCTTCGGGACGAGTGCAACCTGCCATCGTCTGTCTATTGTCAAGGGCTGGTTTGAGATTCTCGGTGCGGAGTACGGGGTACCATTCAAACGCAATTCGCGATCGGATGGAGCAAGACCTCGGCATCTTCTCACCTGGACGAGTACGACCTCTCACCTGGACGAGTACGAGAGGACAGGTGCGAGTATACGGAGCCAACCGCTCCGTACTCCGTACTGGTGGAGCCAAAAAAAAAAAACAGGGATGACCCAGGGATAGCCGGCTCGATTCTTGGAGCAAAGAGGAGAGAAATCTGATGCTCGCTATCCATCATTCATCATTCATCATCCGTCATCTACCCGGAACCTCTCCTCTGATCCTCGCGAGCGAGAAGCAAAAGACGAGTTTTGGTATCGCCGTCATTGGCGACTGGAGGACCTCGAAGAATCACCCAAGATGGCGGACAAGGCGCTTGGCCGGCTCCAGAACATCCAGGGGCACTTGGTCAATGAACAGAAGCAGGAGCCCGAATGGCCCAACAGCGCGGGGGTACGTCTCATGGCGCGTGAGCGAATCTTGTCACGGCAGCGTATCGGCGACGACTAATCGCGGGTCATTGATGTCTTCTGGTGCTGCAGTTCCAAGGCCGCTTCGAGCAGCTTGAGCCCGTCGATCTCGAGGTCAGGGGGACCATTCCCCCCTACGCGGCGGGGACGCTGTACAGGACCGGCCCGGGCGCGTTCCAGGTCGAGGGGACGCCGGTGGGCACGGTCAGCCTCTCCCACTGGTTCGACGGCTTCTCCCAGACGCACCGATTCCAGCTCCTCCCGCCGGCGTCGCCGTGGCTGCCGATGCGCGTCGTGTACAACTCAAGGCTACACGCCGACGGCCAGGTCGAGGACATCCGCCAGACGGGGTCCATGAAGTACTTCACCTTTGCCCAGCGGTACGACCCATGCTCGAGCCTCTTCAAGAAGGTCATGAGCAAGTTCGTGCCGTCCATTGGCGAAGTGAACATTGGTGTCACGCTGTCCACAAACCTGCCCGGGATCCAGTCGAGGCCCTCTCCGGGATCCAAACCCAAGAAGAAGCAGGAGAAGGGGGAGAAGGAGAAGAGGGAGAAGGAGAGTCAAAAAAATGGAAGCTCACACGCCTCGGGAATCCAATCTCTCTGGGCGAAATCGGACGCGAGCATGCTCAAGGAGCTCGACCCGGAGACACTGGAGCCCATCGGCATCGCCCAGCAGTCCGCTCTGCATCCCGATCTCAGGGGGCCCCTGGCCGCGGCGCACGCCCGATCCGATCCCGTGACGGGCGACGTCTTCAACTACAACCTGAGCCTCGACGGGGGATGCGTCTACCGGGTGTTCAGGACGAGCGCGGCCACGGGCGAGACGGAGATCCTGGCGACTATCTCCGGCGAGGGGATCCGCCCCGCGTATCTGCACTCGCTGTTCCTGACGGAGCGGTTCGTCATCCTGTGCATCTGGAACTCGCACCTGGCCAAGGGCGGGGCCGTGATGCTCGAGACCAACAACATCTTCGACGCCATCGACCCGGCGGCCCGGACCGCCAAGACAAAGTGGTTAGTCGTCGATCGCCACCACGGCCGGGGCGTCGTGGCCGCATTCCAGGGCCCGTCCTTCTTCTGCTTCCACTCGGTGAACTCGTACGAGGTCTCTGCCGACCAGAATAGCGACGCGGGCGGCGACTGTGACATCCTCTGCGACGTGATGCAATTCGAGAACACGGACATCCTGCACGAGTTTTACTACGACGTTCTCCTGGGGAAGAAGAAGGCGGCGGCGGCGGCGACCAAGCGCCAGAGCGCGCGATACGCCCGATATCGCCTCCCGGGCGTGCCCACCTCGGAGCTCTCGGGGACGACGCGCGGGGACGTCCTGCGCCGGGCCCTGGAGACGGGAGAGTTCCCGATCATCGCGCCCGAGGAAGGCAGCTTCCCGCTCCACGCGAGGGGCGATCTCCCGACGCTCAACCCGGCCTTCGTGACGCGCGCGCACCGCTACGTCTACGTGGTCGCGGACCGCGGGCTGTCGACCTTCTTCGACGGCCTGTTCAAGCTCGACACGACGACCAAGGAGGTCGTCTACTGGAAGAACCCGCGCGGGCACACCCCCGGCGAGGCCGTGTTCGTCGCGGACCCGCGCGGGACCGAGGAGGACGACGGCGTGCTGCTGAGCGTCGTGCTCGACGGGCACAGGGGGAAGAGCTACCTCCTGTGCCTGGACGCGAGGAGCATGAGGGAGCTGGGGAGGGCCGAGTGCCCCGTGCCGGTGCACTTTGGGTACCACGGGCAGCACATCCGGGCGAGGGAGACGACGCGCGCTGTGGATATATAGGTAGGTAATGATTCAATATTGGTCCGTTCTTTCGCGGCGCTGCGGGATCGAGGGGATTCGCATCACAGCACCGGCCCTCGCCTGGGTCGTCAGCTTCATCCGTTGATGGCTAATGCTGGTAGATGATCTACCAGGATCTCCATTCGTCCGCTCGATTCGGTGGGCGTCTTGATGTTTCCATGTTGCTTGATCCGACAGACTCGGCAAGCCGAGCTCTCCGGTGGGTGACATCTCAAAAGCTTCGAAAGAATCGACAGTTTCCGCAGACATGACATACATACATATGTACTCCGTACATGAGGGCAAAAGCGCGCAAGGAAGATCCTTGCACGGGACCCTGGTCGGCCGCAGCGGCAGTTCCCTCCCTCCCACTCCCTTTGGCCTAGCCTCAAGATGTCTGTGCGACGAGCATGGAGTGGACGATAGATCGATCCGCTCACAGCAAAGATCAACATGTGCGCCCAGCTCGTCTCCTTCGCGGGCTGCATGGACCTTGACAGGTATTGATCCTTTCGATTGGACGCCCCCCATCCCGGCCATGAGAGCTGAAAGGAGGGCTTGTTTTGTGACTCATGGATGCCGTGCTCAAAAGCCGCTTCAGACCGAACTCGAGTCGTACGAGATGGGCATGAAGGTGGCGCACTATTTCAAGATGAGACTTGGCATGGGCAGAATGGTCTTTTCATGATCAGATATGATTGACCATCTTTGTCTTCCCTCCATGTTCATGTGTCCAAACGAGTATAGGTTCAATACCACAAAAGAAGAAAACACCAGCAATGGCGGCCCTCATCACCACCGAGCCAGGCGAGCCCGTGCCGCCTGCACCGCGGCACTCAGTCACCTTTTACTTCGGCCGGGAGCTCGAGCGTATCGAGAAGTTTGGCGCCGATCCGGGCCCCGTCGTGGCCAGGCTGAAGACTGCGTATCCCCGCATGAAGCCTCACAGAGATATCCAACAGGTCTGCCCCCTTGGTCCCCCGTGGTCATAGGTGCCTATGCCCTTGAGATTTCAGAGCTAAATGTCGGTGGTCCTCACAGCTTGCGGACGCAATCCTCGCCATTGCCGGAGCTCAAGGCGAGTCCTGCGTGCTCTTCTCGTCCCTCAACTCTGCTCGCGAGTGCGTCGAGTACGCCACGGCCCCGGAGCGTGATGACGGGAACGCCAAGAAGCCCGTCCCGGCGGCGCAGATCCGGATCCGCACCTTCACGGCTAAGGACGTCATCTATGCCGTGATCTTCCCGGCCGAATACACCGCGGTCTTGTCCGGGTTCTGGTTGCTTGCCGGCGTCGGCGTCTCGTCTCGCTTCGGAGAGACCAACGCGAAGCATCAGCATCAGCTCCCCGACGGCCTCAAGGAGGTCTCCCTGGACTCAATACAGGGCCTCGACAGGGACAGGTCGCAGTTTGACGCGGCGGTGCACCAGACCCTCAGGGAGAGGATCGTGTCCTTGCTCGACCGCGCCCCGCTGGCTCCCGCCGCCGAGCCGCGGCCGACGGCCGGGGACGTCTACCTCTTCCCTTCGGGCATGGCCACCATATACAAGCCCATCACGTACCTCCCCGCCCATCTCCGGGGCATCAACGTGCTCTTCGGCATGGCCTTTACCAACACCGTCACGCTGCTCACCGAGTTCGGCGGGCTCCAGCTCTTCGGGCTCGGCGCCGACGAGCAGCTCGCGGACCTCGAGCGCTTCCTCGCCGAGAAGCGAGACCAGGGGGCCAAGGTGCAGGCCATCTGGACGGAGTTCCCCGCGAACCCGGTCGTTCAAACGCCCCACATTGAGAGGCTGCGCGAGCTGGCGGACGAGTACGACACCCTGCTCGTCATCGACGACACCATCGGGAGCTTCGCCAACGTCGACGTCATGAGCAAGGCCGACATGCTCGTCACCTCGCTCACCAAGTCGTTCAACGGCTACGCGGACGTCATCGCCGGCAGCGCGGTCCTCAACCCGGCGTCGCGCAAGTACGCCGAGCTCAAGGCCCTCTTCGACAAGCACTACACGCCGGAGCTCTACGTCGGCGAGGCCGCCGCCCTCGAGCTCAACAGCCGCGACTACCTGCAGCGCACCGCCACGCTCAACCGCAACGCCAGCGCCGTCGCCACGTTCCTCGACTCGTGCGCCCAGGACCCCCGGAGCGCGGTCAAGCAGGTGTGCTACCCGCCGCTGCGGCCCTCGCACGACAACTACCGCCGCTACATGCGCCCCGCGACGGCGGACCTCGAGCCCGGCTACGGCTGCCTCCTGAACGTCGAGCTGGCGCACCTCGACGCGACCCGGGCCTTCTACGATCGCCTCAACGTGTACAAGGGCCCGCACATTGGGGCGCCGTTTACGCTCGCGCTGCCGTACGTGCTGGGCGTGTATCAGCAGAGGCTGGGCTGGGCGGCGGAGAACGGGCTGAAGCCGACGCAGATCCGGATCGCGGTGGGGCTCGAGGACACGGAGACGCTCCTGGAGGAGTTTAGGCTTGCGGTCGACGCTGCGAACAAGGCCTCTGGGTTTGGAAATAGTATTGACACTTGAAGTAGCACGTACCTGAATATCTAATCCTCCCTGCAAAACGTAGCACGAGATTTAGGAGCTGGAATGTCAAGAGCACGCTTGCGACATGAATGATTCGTGATACTTGGAGTCTATGTGATGATGATCGTACATCAATGAGATCGGCAGATCTAAATTGCCCATTTGCAGTCCATTTATCTTTCTTCTTGAAACCATGACTGGTCGACAAAATCGATCTTGAAAGTCGTGATGCTTTGCCTCATCATTGAATGGCTCCAGGTAAAGGTATAGGGTAGCCAGAACCCCTTTTCCATTATTTACATCCAGCAATTGAATCCCCCTTCCATCTCGGTCAAATTTGAGGCCTCATTGCAGACCCGGTATGCTGTCTCCATCCTATTCTTCCTGTGAATTTTGAAACCTCGAGCGTCGATTTTCAAACAGGCCTGATTTTCATCAATGCCACCGCGCGCCGTCCGTTCAGCGCACAGCAAGACGCTGGAATGTTTGTGCGATGCCGCAAGAGAGAGACGATTCTCACATTGCTTTCGACATCGCTGGCGGCCGGTCTCTGAATCACTCAATATGATCATTCAATGTTGAGTCAAACAAAATTTTCTACAGTATACGCTGCTTTTATCAACCAATACCAAACGCCTCTCATGCCGCACACGAGACACATGCCAAGGATCCAAGAAGAAGCAAGATCCAAAATGAATAAATGTAATCCGTCCCAAAAAAAAACCTAGTTCTCCACCCAAGACAGACTCTTAGAGACGTTTTTCTTCATCATGCCTTCAGACTTTGAGTCTGTCTTGCTTGGTGTGAATGGGCCGGGCAGCGTGAACAAGAGCGTGTACAACCAGAGGAGGGCGCTCAAGGGGCCGAATATCGCCATCGGGACCAACGAAAACATCAAATGGCCTGCGGGGCGTTAGCCAACGAGGAAAGCATAGGCATTGTAGGACCATTCTCCAGAGAGGCGGTAAAGCAGGGGAGAGCATGTAGGTGAACTCACCGAAAACAAGAGGCCGGCGGGTTAGCGTGTGCCAGAACTCATCCGAGGTCAAGACGTCAACCGCCTCATCCCACTTCCACGGACCCATCACGCGGTACTTGGTGTTGAAGTTAGCGCCAAGCCCCCAGATTAACAGGAGCTTCAGGGCCTGGAGGCCGGGTCGCTCCCACACGAGACCCAGGATATCCGTGAGCCCTGGCGCCGAACCCAGGTCCACCGCTAGCTGGTACGCGTAGCTCTCGTGATCGACGCCGTAGTTGATCCGCGATTCCGGCGGGTGGTCGAGGCGGAAATGCTTTTCCAGTTCGGGACGCGGCGGGCCCGGCAGCATGCGCGGCGCCAAGAGGTTGGCGATCCACAGCTGCGCCTGCAGCTCCGCCAGGGGCGGGATCGCGCCCAGCGACGGCCTCATGAAGCCGATGAAGCCCACCGTCGGCTCGTCGCGCTTCCAAATGCCCCGGACGCCCGCGTCAACCGGCCTGGGGTAGGGCTCCTGCGGAGTGGAAGAGTCGCCGAGCTCCTCGAAGAACGGAAAGTCCTGCTTGTATCCGGTACATAGGACGACCATGTCCGGCTTGATCCGTTCATTCTTGAGCCTCTCGTATTCCGGTCGCCCGTTGTCCATGAAATGAACATAACCATCCGAGTCGAACTCGCTCGGCAAGGGGGCTAGATCTACTCGCCTGCCCCCCGTGTCCTTGATCGGCGTCTGGATGAAGAGGGATCGCAGGGAGTAGAAGAACAGCTCCCATCCCGGCGTCCTGGGCCTGTATAGCTCGCTGATATAGGGACTGACTGCCGCGGACTTATTCAAGAATACTGGAAAGGTGAAACAATCAGCTGACATTTTTGCCTCTGCAATCGCAAGCAGCGCGGACTCACTTTTGGACGGGTGATCCCGTTCGGGACCTAGACCGCCAATCCACTGATCCACCCCTAAAGAGGTTCCTCCCATGCACCAGAGGAGAAACTTGATCTGGTAATGGTAGAAGTCCCAGAGAAGCCTGCCGTCTCGAAGCCACGGGTGAACATAGGCTGTGTCAAACAGGTTGGCTCTGGCGACATCAAGTGGCGTCACGGCTCTCGAAGGATTAGGTTTCCTCCCAAGGAGGGGAAGAAGGACAGCGCCTGTGCCTTTCTAACAATCATGTATCTGTTAGTTCTCGATGCCCGATGCTACGTGAACCATGGATGCGATGCTTACCTTTGGAGCAAAGTGAAAGCCATCTCTGTGGCACAGCACCACGCGCCTGGTGGGCGAGGTGACGGCCAGATGCGCCAGGTCCGTCCCGGTCTCTCCGGTGCCGATCAACAGGACAGTCTTGTCGGTGCCAAATTGCTTCCTCGCCTTGAACTGGGAGGAGTGTATGACGAGAGGGACCCGCTCGAGGCCCTTGATGTTGGGAAGATGGGGCGTGACGTGCAGGCCTGAGCACACGGCGACGGCATCGCAGTCCCAGTGGAGTCGGGGCCCTCCCGAGACGGACTCGTAGGCGACGGTGTGGCCGCCGCCGGGCCGCCGAGTGACGGCCACGACGCGGGTCTGCAGTCGAATCGAGGGCCAGAGATTGAAGTGCGTGCAGTAGTCTCGCAGATACTGGACATAGACATCGAGCTTGAGAAAGTCCTCGGGGCGCTTCGATCGGAAATCCGAGAACAGCGTGAGTTGCTTGGAGGAGACGAGCTTTTGAAGATCAGAACCCGGTACAGATGACCTGAAAGGGTCGGAAACATCCACTGAAAATATACCTCGCTGTCCTCGTAAGAACGTGCGGCAAATGTGCCACCGACTTGGTCCAGATACTCGAAGAGCTGCACCTGGACGGGAGAGCACCCAAGACTTTCATGTGCTTTTGTGAGATATTTGAGGGTGACGAGGCCCGCAGGGCCAGCACCAATGACGGCCACCTTCATGATTGTTGTCGTTATTTCCAGCCGGTAGATCTACGACTCGGTGCTGCTGAAGCAAGTCTTTTGGTGAAGAGAGAGAGACCCATAGTCACTAGAATGGCAAGACTCGTTTATATGCCGGCGACTTGAGAGAGAACTCCTGGCCGCTGTCATGCTGACTGACGACACACAACGCCCATTATTTCCCCCCCCCTCCCCCCCAAAAAAAACGTCTTTGCCTGTGGCCCAGGGACATCCAGATCGTCCAAGTGACGTACAAGATGAGACAGGGGATCTGGATCTGGATCGGGCCGTGGCGATGCTCCCCAATTGCCCCGGACAGGCTTCGAGATATCGAGTGTGTCCGAGTACCCGAACAAGTGAGAGCAACAACTCGAGGCAACACGCATCAATGGCCTGGAGGCGATTCCGGGATCCAGGAACTGCCTGTACAGGTGTGCAGGAGGCCTGATTCGGACGTACCCATCCAGGGATTACCTGAAATATCCATGGCAGGCTGGCGACGGTCTCAGCTCATCCGGGCCGAGGGACGACCCGATCCGCGTGGGCAGGGAAGAAAGGATGATCCAGGGTCTCGCTGGAGGAGGCGGTGCCGGCGCTGGTAATTTCTTTGCACGTCTTCTTCACATGGTTCGATGATCGACAACGAAGGAGCGCCACTGACCAACCCTCGTCATTTCGCACAATGTCTTTGCGCAATACGCTAGACATTCTTCATTGCCGATATGCATCCATGTGTGTCGAGTTTGGATGTGGAGATGGCGACACTCGCAAGTCAGTACGAGTACTCACTCGTACCAGTAATCGTATTAGTGCGATCAATCCACCCTTTGATAGAAGGGAGTGTTGTGAGCAAACCCTGTCTCGGGGAGAGTACGAGTACAGGTACAGGTAGCGTCTTGAGTACTCGTACGAGTACTGGTAGGTCGTCGACGCGGGCTGCGGATCACCGCATAGTCCCCTTTTCTTGTCTGCGGCCCCGCTCCCTGACGATGCTGGACATACTGGACCCCACGTCGGACCTCATGCTCGCGAATCCCTGCACCACGCCCTCGCGATCGCCGTTGCTGACCTCTTGGCTCATCTTGAACTTGCCCTCGAGGCGCTGGATCCTGATCTCAACGCCGATGATGGCCTTCTGGAGCAGCTGGATATACCTGTCCGGCGCATCTGATACGGCCCAGGGTGTGGGGGCGGAATCCACCCCAGTGTGACCCATGATGGACGTCTCAGCGTGCAGCGACAGGTCGTGGACCTGTCTGGACAGGAAGTCGGCCGTCTCGGGAGAGGCCGTCTCGAAGTAGATCCTGGCCTTGCCGTAGACCTGTGCGGCCGCATAATTCCACGTCGGAACAACCTTCCCGGACTGTGGTTTGGTCTCGACGTAGAACTTGGGGGTGACATAGTGGTGGACGGGCGTGTTGAAGAGCACCATGACCTCGTCCTCGAGCACGCGCGAGGCCCCGACACCGCTTCCGACGTCCCCTGCCGGGAGAGGATGCAGGCTGGGAGGCGCATCCGATAGCGCATGCACGGACTGCATCATTGCCTTGCTTTGGGGGTTCTGGCGCGCGAGGTGGCCGCGCAGAATGCCGAGGTCCTGGCTCTCGCCACGGTCGGCGTCCTCCTCGTCGACGACGTCGAGCACGAAGGGCACATGGCTCGACTGTATGAATGGGTGAGCCGGGGACCTGATTGCGGTGGTGAGGATGCCCAGCGGGTTCTCGCGGATCAGCTGGTGCAGCGTGGGAATGTCGCCTTCGGCGTGGACGTCGCGCAGATACATGCTGCGGAAGTGATGAGGCTCAACAAGGGTGATGGGAGACTGAGCGATCAATTGAGGAATGGCAATGAGACGGCGGAATGACGATGGAGTCGAGCCATCAACATGATGCAGTCAGACGAGGATGTTGAGACGAGATTCGCTCAGACAAGGATGCTCGGAGGGAGAATCCAGGAAAATCCAGGAAAAATTAGGGAAAATCGGGGGAAAATGGCGCACAGACCCGGAGCTTTTTTTAGCCGGCGGCTCTTGCCTTCCGGGCCGCGGAGCGGGAAGGAGCCAGGGGTGCGCGGGTGGGGGCAGCTTTCCCGTTCAATACTGTACGAGTGGGACGATTCGCACGGAGCATTCCAGGCCAATCAGACGTGGGGACACAGGTACTCCGTACTGCTGCGAAATCAATGTGCATGCAATGAAAGGGGGGATGCACATCGTGTTTCGTTTTGTTGAAATCCGCATGAAGTACTCCGTACTCCGTACGCCCTCTCCAAACTTGCATTTGTATCAGTAGGGCCGTTTCGGTCCTGCTTCAAAAAGCCATCATGGGTTATGTGTCGTGACATCTTCACATGAATTGTTCTGATTGTACGGAGTACGAAGAACGTCAAGCTGTACTACTAGTACTAAAAGAGACTGCTAATTGTGACCTTCAGATAGGTAAGCGCCGATGCTCACCAGAACGGAAGGTGCTATTCGCCTCTGCGGAGTATTTCACAATCACTTGTTGGAAAGAGCCAACGATCGTCGATCGACGTCTGCACCTGCCGCTACAAAAAGGGAAGGCGCCGGTCTGAGAATTTGACTTACATAATCAAAGTCACGATGGAGGCATCGAGGCGTCGGGGCGTCGACTTGGTGCTTTCGTCTTTCGTCCAGGCAGCACCATCATCGTCATCATACTCGAGTTGGCTGAAGAGCGCCTTGACAAAGATGCCGCCAGATGCACAAAGATGCGAAAGCTAGACAATCAATTACTGAGACCCTCGCGGGCAACCCTCAGACTTGGGTGGGAAACTCGCAGGTAACGATGCCAGCCTCTGCAGTGGCGGCCAGGGGAGTGACGCTGAGGCCTCCGCGACAGATCTGACTGCTCTCCGAGACGCGCCCTTTCTTCTTCAGGAAAATCCGGCTAATCAAAGCAGAAGGCACTCACGAGCGATGATCATCGTAGTCTCGACCGATCTCGGAACGCGGCGTCGTCGTAAGCTGCTCAGCCTCCAAATTGTAGCAGAGCCTTGCATCACGAAAACCTCCTCTGGGTCCCTGCCGAATGCCTTCAGCCACCGGCAGTACCCGATATAGACATACATAAACACACAGAGAGAGATATGTACTACGGAGCATGCTTAACACCCGCTGCAGCCGCTGTGTCTGCTACCTCATCCAGTGGCTTCGTCGCAAGCTGCGAATGTCACCCCAACGCGCAGCGACATAGCCCGTCCGCACTGACCGGAGCGCCGTTGCCGTTACACGGCGGGCCTGGTCCGGTGGGCAGGAACACGAGCTTGCCTTGATGATGCTGATGTTGGTCGGGCAAAGGACGAAGCGAGCTCGATAGGCCACGCGCCCACCGACTTGGTGCGTGTGTCAACCACGTTTCTGTTGGCCCGAGACCGCTACCTTGTGCGCCGTCCGTTGTCCGCGCTCTCCGCATTCTCAGCAACCTCTTTTACCTCCCCTATTTCCCCCTTCCCCCTCCTCCCCCAATACAACTGGTATAAAACGACGGTGAAAGGGGCGTCGATTGCGGCCGAGGGCCATGGCCATTCCGGCAACAGCTGCCTCGGCACAATGCTCTTATCGACTCTCGCGCCCTTGACCCTTCGGCTGCTTGCCGTCGCAGCCGTCGCACGCTGCGCCCCATCTGACGACAACGACGACGGCGATCATGTCGACAGGAAAACGGAGGGGGGCGAGGAAAACGAGGGGGATCCGCCTTGCGAATGCTTCCTCATCAACGGTACGGTGCCGACCTACTACAACCATCACATGTTCTACGACTTCCGAAGCCTCTCCGAGTTTGCCAGAGTGCCGCCCAACATCGAGAACAGCAGTGATGCCTCCGGGGCGGGCGCGTCGAGCGCGTACTTCTCACACCCGAACTGGACCGATATCTGGGACATCCAGACGTGGGACAACAGCGACGGGCCGGGGAAACCCTACGTCAACGGCGGGACCGTGTACATGGTCAACACGAACAACAACGTCTTCATCTCGCCCAACGAGGATGAGGGCGCCGTGTCCGACACGTACCTGACGCTGCGGACGAGCCGGCTCAAGGGCTACCAATCGGCGTCCGAGTTCCAGACGGTCGCGGGCAACTACCAGTTCGCGTCGATGCGCATGCTGGCGCGCACGCTCGGCGGCGCGGGGGCCGTGACGGGCATGTTCACGTACCGCGACGAGACGGGCCAGCTCGCCGACGTGCAGGAGTCGGACATTGAGATCCTGACCCGCGGACCGCGCGACAAGATCCAGTACACCAACCAGCCCTCGTACACGGACGACGGGCGAGACATCCCGCAGGCGACGACCAACTCGACGACGCCCGACTGGTCGGACTGGGTGACGCACCGGCTGGACTGGACGCCCAAGGAGGTGGTGTGGTACGTCAACGGGATGACGGTGTCGCGGATCAGGTTTCAGACGCCGAAGCAGGCGTCGGACCTGCACTTCAGCGCGTGGAGCGATGGCGGCGTGTGGAGCGGCGTCATGGACATGGGGCACGAGGCCTTCCAGCACATCCAGTGGATCGAGGTGCTGTACAACACGACAGACGAGGACGTCTTGAAGGGGAGCGGCGGCGGCGGCGGCGGCCCCGGGCTGCACAAGCGGTCCCGTAAGAAGAAGAAGAAGTGCAATGTCGTGTGCACCGTCGATGGTCCGCAGGAGGAGGTGGGAGGGGAGAGGCTCCTCTGGCAGAGCGGCGCCTCGCGGACGACGCCGGCAGATGGAGCGTTGCGATCAGGCTTGATGATGACCGTTGCGATGCTTGTGTTGGAATTCTTTTTGGTGTAGTAGTGAGAGAGAAGAAGAGAAGACAAGACAAGAAAGAATCGAAATAATCCAAGAAAAAATACAGCAAGCTTCTGTCTGGTGAAAGGCCGGGCTGCCTCGGCATTCCGCGGCCGCCCCCGTGAGTCGCGATAACGATAACAGAAAATCATTGATTGATTGATGGCTCCGAACATCAATCCCGCCGGCGCCTTTCCGGGCATTCACCTCAACCCTCGAATCTCTTTCTCACGTCGGTATTGATCCCTCCCACACCCTGGAGGCCTCGAGTCTCTTGGATCATGTTGGCCAATGATTGACGACAGCCTCTCGCAGGAGCCCGCCCGCCCGTCCGCCATGGCCGAAAGCGACAGGAACCTCAGCCGCGCCGAGTACTGGGACGAGCGCTACTCCAAGGCCGACGGCGAGGCGCCCACGCACGAGTGGTTCCGGTCCTTTGCGGACCTTGAGGGCTTCTTTGATGCCAAGCTCTTCCGGGCCCCGGGGCGCGCGCCGAGCGACGCGCCGGCCATTCTGCACCTCGGCTGCGGCGACAGCGTTTGTTCTCCTCCCCCCCCCATACCACTACCCCTTTCTTCCTCATTCCCCCTATCTTCCCACTCCCATGTCCACACTTCCAAGATTTCTTTCACTTCTCTCCTCTTCGTGTCCCTCCTCCACCTCTCACCCCTCCTGCACTACCCTCCACTCTCCTCATACACTCATCCCCTCAC
>NQYS01000006.1:2212030-2222565 GCA_003055955.1 Escovopsis sp. AC
CCCTCCCAAAAGGGCTTTTGCCTCGTTGCTCCTCCTCCTCTTCACACACAGGCTGATGACCAGGGCTAACGTATCGAGATCCAGGTCATCCCCGCCGAGCTGCACGCCCGCGGCTACACGTCCCAGCTCTGCGTCGACTTCTCGTCCGCCGTTATCGGCCTCATGACGGAGCGGTACGCCTCGCTCCCCGGCATCCGCTGGCAGCAGGCCGACGTGCGCGCCATGCCCTCGGTGCCCGCGCGCTCCGTCGACGTCGCCTTTGACAAGGGCACCCTCGACGCCATGATCTACGGCAGCCCCTGGGATCCGCCCGCCGAGACGCGCGACAACACCCGCCGCTACCTGCGCGAGGCGCACCGCGTGCTGCGCGACGACGGCGTCTTCCTCTACATCACGTTCCGGCAGACGCACTTCATCCGGCCGCTGCTCGACATCGACGGGCTGTGGGACCTCGAGGTCGAGGTGCTCAGCGGCAAGGGCGCCTTCGACTACTTCGGCTGGGTGCTGCGCAAAAAGGCGGCGTGACAGCCTGGCATCAATGCATGCTGGATCGCACTGTATTCAATACAATTTGGGAGGCATCGTGGATGGGCAGGGCTGGGCAGGGCAGGGCCGGAAACACGTCGATGCAGCGTTCGGCCGGCGTCCAGAGACACACACGCACACACACACACACACACCAAAAGAAGAAGATTGGGCTGCTGCAGGCCCAAAAAAGAATTGATCGAGGCAGGGATCGAACCTGCGACCTTTTGTGATCACAAGAGATGCAGACAATTGTAAGACAAACGTACTAACCACTGTACTACACGACCGTTCCTTTGCTCACGCAGCACTTCTCACGATTATATCGAAGGCATGGCCTGGGAACACATCAAGTATGAACGAAGTAAATAGCCCCCCTATACGCTCACAATCTCCCTCTCGGTGGCCAGTCATCGTACTATTGAGGTGTGTTCTCAAGATGAGAGAAGACCCGTCGGATCCTCCGCCCACTCCATCAGCATAGGCATCTGTTACCCTCGCAACGCCCGTCCATCAGTCCCCGCGCCGCGCAGTGGTGCAGGCATTCGTCGAGCTCGCAGTGTCTCCGCAGTGACTGTGTCCATCGTCAGCCGCCAGATTCGTGACACTCTTGAATCGGATCCCCAGGGTTCATCCCCAGGAGAAGGGGTAAGCGGACGTACCAGGGCCTCAACGGACCCCACGGCTAGCAAGGCCATGCCAAGCAGGAGTCTCAGGGGGTTCATTTTCTTTGTAATTCGTAGGTGGTCTCTCAAGAGGGCTTCAATCGTTCTGTATATGCTGTCCGTATGCCCTGTACGCAATCGGCACGCGTGGTCATCGAGAAGACTGGGATCGTCCCCGTCCCGTTGACGCGCCTCTCGCCTTCTTATACATGTATGCAGGTTCAGCAGGGACAGGTCAGCATCTGCAATTTGTCCCAGCTGAGCGCCATGTCTCCCATTGTCTGCCGCTACTTTCTTCATTTTCATTTTCTTGTTTTTTCCTTCATGTCTATGGCACCATGCTCATCTCGGTACATGACTGGGATATGAGCATCGTGACGCTCGGTTGGTCGGGCACTCGGCGATCCGTGGCACGGATGCGGACAATCAAGCCTGCAAGGTCTGAGATTCGAGACCCTCTTGGAAGGACGAGGCCAGATCTGAGTCTCGCACGCTTTGACAGATAAACGACCCTGACGTCCCCTGTGGCAGAGACATGTGTGTCTCAAGTCTCCCATCTCACTGTGGTACCTGTTGGGGAGTCGGAGGACACCGCGCCGTCGGATCATTGAGGGATAGTTGAGTCCCCAGGAAGTCAATCAGACGAATAGTCTGGGTTTCATGACGGAGACTATCCTTTTTTTTTTTTGGCAATTCTTATTATACCAGTTGTGGGCATACACCTGCGGACCTGGTTTCGGTATATAATGGGTTATGCCACAGTATAGTTGCGAATCCAAGCTTTTCTCACATCGCGACTCTTAACCTAACATCTGGTAGCAATATGAGGTCCTCCCACGGCCTATGCCCCATACCAAAGATACCAGCACGAAAAGTATTGAATAGTTGCCAGGCCAAACTCCCTGTTGAGCGATTCAGACGATCAGAACAATGCATAGTGACTCGCATTCTTCGCACTCCGAACACACCTGCAAGGTCGACGCCGATCAGCACCATCCCGCCGTATGGGAGTAGGTCGCCGGAGGACCTAGTGTTGCTACCAGATGGTACTAATGTATACAATGTGTGAAAAGTCTTGATTCTTCTAAGTAGAGCATGATTCGATGTCGTTTTCAATTCGTCTGACGTGCGTTTCCAAGAGTGTTGCCTTCGATCGACGTTTGCACAGTCTCGTCGTCTCGGACAGGTTCTCCGCGTCACTGAGTTCAAGTCGACAGTCGGGTGAGCTTGAGACATTCACCCAAAATGAGCTGTCCCCAGCAATAAGGTTCTTGCCTTCACAGAGACTGCTGGCCAATTGGAGGTCCGTCCGAATCGCAATTCAGGTATCCGGCCCTCGGGCAAAAGTTTCTCAGCGCGTCCTCGTGGATCTCTAACCGTGTCGCGCCTCGGAGAGGTGTGTCGTCGACGATGGTCTTGCTGTCGTTACGTGAAAATGATGCTCCAGATGATGGGCACGATAGGCATCAGTGTGCAACGATATGACCTGGGCTGTCCCTGGGCTGGTGGTCGTGGTCGGAATGCCCGTCTCGGAAAGCAAACTATACGACGCGTGCCAATTTGGACTGTCTGCTCATGAGATCCGAAGCATGGCCACTCTCACAAAGCCACCGTCTTTCATTTGACTTAAACCGGTTCCAGTCAAGACACGTACCGAGTGGTAGTAATAGCCAAAGACGAAAGGAATTGTGTTGCTACCAGTTGTTGCAGGCTGTGTGGTGTTGCTACCATGTGCGATGCCGCACATGGTGGGGTCGGTCTTAATGATTTGCCGACAGTTGAGGTGACTTTCTGTCACAGCTGCCGAGCGATTTGTTGAGCTGGTAGAAGCAGCTTTTCGAGGGAAGCCCGCGACAGAATCCAGCTATAAGGCATACTCCTCGAAAGCAGATTTATCGTGTGAATACAGGCGACGACAAAACGTCAGAGGTATTTCTTGAGGGTCGTTTCCATTCGATGCTTGAAAAAGAGGGACTGTTGAATTGAGACAAGACACGAGGAACACAAGCATAAAGCAAGGAACCCGAAGGCACCCGCCAATAAGATGAAGCAAGGAACGCAAAGGAACCTGCCAATGAATGCAACTCGGTCAAGGAAAGGATGAATCCAGCATGAGCAAATGGACGACCGAGAAGGCAAGCAAAGAGAGATGATGGAGGGAAAAAGAAGCACAAGAGACTAGTATGATGGAGGAGACTCGGATGAAGGAGAGGTAAAGAAGAGGGGAAGAAGAGGGGGCAAAGAGGGGAAAAGAGGGGAGAAGAGGCACCGGAATGGACGAGCAAGTTCTCGAGGAAAGCGGGAGGTTCCTTCCTTCAACTGACGCCTCAGACCGACTCACTCGTCGTCATGGTTCCTTCCATTCGCGTTATTGCGAGCTTCATCGTGAGTGAGCGTGGCGGATTTCTATGCTGTCAAGGAGCAGGAGGATCAATGGCTCTCTTAATTGCATGTCCGGATACAAGCATATCCGTGATGACATCATCTGCAAATCCATCCCCTCCGGCCCAAAGCTCGCCAGCGAGTGTTGGACCAGAGACACAATCAGCATCACCATCGTCGATAATGCTAATTGTCAAGGCACGAGGAATGCGAGCAGGCTCGAGGCCGAAGATGGGCTTGACTTGACGTGACTTGACCGCGGCTATCTCAAAGCTGACTAATTGCCAGTGACGTCCTCCCAACTCCATCCCGTGATGTCCTCAACCAGCCAATCCTCGACACTAGAGGATCAGGTATTCTCTTCTGCCGCAAACTAGCATCACCCCAGAGAGCGCAATTCACCATGAATCCCCAGGTGGCCGCATCACTCAGGAGGCAGCTCCTCCAAGCCTATCCCTGGGTCAAGCCGCCCTTCCTCGTCTCCGCCCCGATGCGCATCATGGCCGGCCCCCACCTCGCCGTCGCCGTCACCTCCGCTGGCGGGCTCGGCTTCATCGGCCCCGCAGCCCGGAACGAAGACACCCTCTCCGATCTGGAAGCCGCCAGGACCCTCCTCGGCTTCACATCCTCATCCTCATCCCCGGCATCGGCTCTGCCCGTCGGCATCGGCTTCCAGACCTGGAACGGGGACCTGCAAGCCGCCGCTGCCGCGGTGCAGACCTACATCCCCTGCGCCGCTTGGCTCTTCGCCCCGCGCAACGGCCAGGTCGAGTTTGACCAGTGGTCCGCCACCCTCAGGCGCGCGTCCCCCGCGACCCAGATCTGGATCCAGGTCGGCACCGTCGACGAGGCCCTCGCCGCGGCCCGCAGCCCCGAAGCCCCCGACGTCCTCGTCCTGCAGGGCGCCGAGGCCGGCGGCCACGGCAGGGCCGTCGATGGGCAAGGTACCGTCGTCCTGCTTCCCGAGGCGGCCGATGCGTTGCTGGACGCCCTTTCGCCCTCCTCCTCTTCTTCTCCCTCTTCATCGTCTGGATCGCTGCGGCGCATCCCGCTCGTCGCGGCCGGCGGAATCGTCGACGGGCGCGGCGTCGCTGCGGCACTGGGTCTCGGCGCGGCCGGCGTGGCCATGGGAACGCGCATGCTCGCCGCCACCGAGGCCCGCATCAGCAAGGGCTACCAGGCTGAGGTGCTGCGCGCGAGCGACGGCGCCAGGTGCACCGTGCGGACGCAGCTGTACAACCACCTGCGCGGGACGTTTGGCTGGCCCGAGCAGTTCGCCCCGAGGACCGTCATCAACCGGAGCTGGGTTGAGCACCAGGCTGGCGTTCCCTTCGACGAGCTCAAGGTGCGGCATGATGAGGCGGCCAAGACGGGCGATGCCGGCTGGGGACCCGAGGGGAGGTTGGCGACGTATGCGGGAGCCGGCGTGGGTCTCGTGAGGAGTGTGCAGGAAGCGGATGTCATCATCCAAGAGGTGAGAGAGGATGCGCAGGCCATCCTTCGTTCCTTGGTGGATGATGCATGAGCTGCGGGTTAAGTCCGTCGACCTCGTGATCAGCCGATGAATAATAATGGGAGGCAATCTTCCCAGGTGATGCTGTGGTGCTCCTGGTGGTGTTGATCGTAGATCTTGATGAGAGAACGCATTGCTTTTTTTTTCGCCTCTTTGTTCGAAGAGCTCTGATGTCGAGTGGGTAGCCATCGATTCGGAGGACTGTCTCTCTGCAATTCCGGATGAAGTGTGCTCAGTTGGAAGCACATGCGTGAAGCGCACCTATTTACAGATTGATCTGAAGGCGGCTGGTCCAGTCCTTTAGAAGCAGCTCTTCTGCCTCTTCGATGCCGACTTTCGCCGCCGTGGCGACCTATTCCCGGCGAGGTGCGTCTGTCGTCGATGGGCTGATCCGTAGTATCAGGTGTCGTTTTATCGGTTGGATCTTTCGTAATCTTTCGTAGTATCCCAAGCCCTCACAGAGCAGGCCCAAACAGATCGTTCGCGCCCTCCATCTTGCGCCTCTTCGAGTCCCTCAGGTCCGCCATGCTCTCCCCAAACACCGCCCCGTCCGCGAGCACGCTCGCCTTCTTGTCCTTGTCCTTGTCCTTGTCCTTGTCCTTGTCCTTGGCGGCCGGCGCGGCCTGAGACTGCTCGCGCCGCGCCTTCTGCAGGGCCACCAGGTCCGCCCGGTTCGTGTCCCTGCACTTTTGCAGCTTCTTTCGCAGCGGCTTCATCGACTTGACGATCTCGGGCTGGAAGAGTCAGTCCCGAAAAGAATCATAATGAAAAGGCAAGGAACAAGAGATGACCCACTGTCCCCCAGTACTCCTGCATCCGTTCCGGCGGCTCCTCCTCCAGCATGGCCCTGCAGCTCTCGATCGTGCTCATGATCTTCTGCCTCATCTCCCGGCCCGTCGCATCGCCCGCCGGCGTCGGAGGCACCAGCTCGTCCACCAGCTCCCTGTCCACCATGAGCAGCGCCGCCATCATGATCTGGCTCGGCGTGTAGTGGAAGTACGCGTCCGTCAGCAGCGGGCTGAACTTGAGGACCTCGCGGGCCCTCGCGTGCGCCCTGTTGATGCGCGCCTGCTCCCCGCCCCCGCCCTCCGCGTTCATGCTGCTGCTACTGCTCCTCCTTCTCCTTAGCTCGAGGATAGCGCCCTCGAGCGCGCGGAACGGGTGCCGCACGTCGAACGCGAAGCGCATGCTCTGGCACAGCAGGAACTCCCCCGCGAGGATCTGCTCGCCCGTCGTATTGGGGAACATCTCGGCCAGCTTCGCCAGTCGGATGTAGAAACCCTCGGCCTTGCACCCAAAGAACAGGCACGTCTTGAGCAGCTCCGTCGGTGGGTACGTCATGACCGAGTTGGTGATGTAGAAGCGCCGCAGGAAGACCGCCGCCGTCGCGCGGATCTCGGTCGGCAGCTCACAGAACTGCGCCGCCCGTATCAGCTCCGTCGTGAAGAAGCGTACGAGCTGGGCCTCCTCCGAGGATGTCAGGAACTCGGGCTGCGCGTCGGTGGGGAACTGCGGCGCGATCTGCTGCTGCGCGAGGAGGTTCGTCTTGGCCCGCAGATCCTCGAGCGTCGACGGCGAGAAGGACCATAGGCGGAATTGGCTCGATTGCCGGTACCGCTCGTCTTCGGTGGCGGCCATTGGAAGGGATAGATCTTCAGGATATTATTTGACGGTGCAGGCGATGCCGATTCAATCCAAGGAAAAAGGAAAAAATCGATCGATGGCGAGCTGCGAGTGGTGTTTTGTCCGAGATGCCGCCCCTGGAAGCTCGTTCGTCTTTGGGCGAGGCGAATGACGCAGGTGCAGGCACGTGCGCGTTGAGTACACACACTGTGCTGATAGCCCCCCCTCTGCGCTCTCGAGGGCATCACGGCTTCGGTTCTTAGATCTGGCACGACATGGCACATGGGATGCGGGATTTATTCTCGCAGTCGTCGTTCGAGTGATCAATATTCAAAAAGGCCCGAGGCCAAAAACCCCCAAAGAATGGGAGGGGACTGAAAGTACCAAAGTTAGAAGACGAGAAAGAATTCAGCGCGTGCCTCTTTCTCTTGTCGAATAGTAGTACGTATAATCAGAGGCAGACCCCAAATCAGTGTCTATGTAAAATGTCCTTGCTGAACCCCATCCCATATTGCACGGTCGAGTCGCAGCCATTACACGCCGACCGCGTGAAGATAACCATTTGATATATGCGCCCATGCAACCATTCACCAAAAGAAGAAGGCAGAAGAAGAAGAAGAAGCAGAAGAAAGGAAACCAAAAACAAGGCAAGCAGAAGAAGAAGAAGATACAGAGTCAGATAGAGTGAAAGTAACAAGAGGAAGGATCAAGCATGGGCATGAAAGCAAGTCGGAAAAGATAAAAAAAGCAAGAGAAAAGGGGGGGAGAAGAGTGGGCAATTGGCCACGACAGCATCGTTCAGAAGGCGTGGATTATGGGGAGGAGATGATTCATCCATGATTGAAGCGGTCCTTCAACCCGTCAAGTTCAATACCCCGTGTTGATCTTCCGGGGGACGGGGGGAGGAGGGGGCTTCCTTGCTCTGCTGACCGGGGGGGGAGGCGGCACTTTCTTGCCTCCGGTCGCGCCATTAGAGCCACCGAGAAGGCTTCCATAGCTTGTTGCGGGGCTCAGACTTCGATCACCGGTCCCGGACCCTATCCCGTTCTCTTCGCTGCCCGACGACGTGTCGTCGTTGTACCCGTCTTGGCTGTAAGCGTGCGCGACCGACGGACGTCTCGTGTCGTACGTCGTCGCCCTGGCCAAGGGCGGCGGTCGGGAGGAAGGCAGGGTGGGAGGCGGGGGCGGCGGGGCCGGTCGGGAAGTCATTGTCCGGGCGAGAGAGCGGGGAGGGGACGAGTGGGCTGGAGGAGCATTGACAATTGTGGTGGCGGGAGGAGGGACCGCATATTGTGGCTGTGATCTGATCGGCATGCTCGTTTGCGCTCGATCGACTTCGTATTCGTCGTGGGATGAGGGCAGCGCGGCACCGGCATGCGGCAGCGACTCGCGCAGGCGCCGCATCTCGCTCATGGCTCGTTCGTGGTATTCCATCTCGGCGTCGAGAAACGAGTTCAGGGCCGCCAGGCTCTCGGCCTCTGCTTCCTTGATGTCCTGCATGCGGCGGTAGACATCCTCGGTCGTGTCGTCAAATTTGGTCTTGTTGACGCGAAGCTCCTCCTCGAGACGAGTGTCCTGTTTTCCCTTTTGCATCTTGGCCATGGTGGCATCGTAGGCGAGTCGGCGACTTTCCAGCTTCTTGCGAGCGCTCTGAATGGTTGTCATTCTAGGTCAGTGAACTGCGCTCTCTCCTCCTCATGGATGGAAGGGATTGCAGAGCGCAGACGTACCTGGTATTCCTTCATCATGGCGAGATCTCTCTCCATCTGCTGGATCCAGGTCGCGTTGGCGCAGTCGAGGTAGCTTGCCTGGAGCTCGGCAAGCTTTTCGTAGGTGTTTCCCGTGGAGACGAGGCAGCGGCCTAACTCTGAGTTCTGCTCGATTTCGGCGCCGTGGCAGACCATGACCTGGCCCAGGTTGGCCAAGGGCGTGGCTCGGCCTTTGGATTCGTTACTGTCGCAGCGGCGACCGACCCATCGGGTGTAGACATTCATGGACTTGTGAAGTCGCTCCATTCCTGCGGCACGTCGTGAGGGTCAGCAATTTCCTCCCCCCCTTTCGCTCAAACAAGCAGGATGCGGTTCGACACGAACCATCATGTCGAAGCTCTGTCTCGGTCTCGAGTGCCTTGAAGTCGTCGGTGTGGGTTGCCTTGGCCTCTGCGCCCATTTTCTCGCCAGCCCACTGCCTGGCACGATCGATTTTCTTGGTGAAGTTCATGTTGTTCGTCTGGGTGTTCGAGAAGTCGGGAGAGGATAGTGATGACGAGTGGTGATGATGCGGCGTGGCGAAAGTGCCGTTGGCGCCGACTGAAGGGACAAGTAAATGATCGGTCGCTCAGTGCGAGGAAGGCGATGAGAGGTGGACACACAAAGCAGCGGCGGCGGACCGACGGCTAATTGCTCTCGCTCTGTGTCTGATTATTGTAGCTTTTGTATGAACGCCGTGTCGATTGGGCCAGCCAAGCAACAAAGGGAAGGGGAAAGAAGAAAGAGAGAGAGAGAGATAGAGAGAGAGAAATAAGAGTGAGAAAGAAAGGAAAGAGGAGAAAGAGAGGAGCAAGAACGGATCCTTAGGAGTGTCCAGTATCCAGACGTGTCTTTGGTGTTGAAGAAGAGCGAGAGCGAGACAAGGCGAGATGGCGGAGAGCGACTAAGAGAAGAAGAGCCGGGAATGGTGGGTTCGGATGGCGAGCGCGAGATGGAAATTGTTGAGAGGTTGAGCGAAGCAAAGGAGGGCGCGCGCGGCAGAGGAGAGATGGGTGGCGAGCGAGAGACCTTGGAGCAAGAAGTATGGGTTGACTTGGAGGCCCGGGAGAGAGAGTCGAGACGAGAGGATGGACGGAGGAGGCTGGACCGGGTTGGATCTGGACGTGGTCGGAGCTTTGGAATCGATTGAGATGCAATCATTGGATGGGCCGTGTCTGACGGGCCAGCGACCAGGAACGGGCCCAGCGCAATCTCAACGTGGGCACTGGACGCTGGAGATCGCCGGGGGTGATGGATGGATTGCGTGTGGATGAGCAAATGGAGTTCAAGTCAATGTTAAAGAAGTTTTAAGTTGAAAAGAGGATGAAGTGATTCTCTAGGCTTTCTCTTGTATTTTTTTTCTTGGAATTTATTTCACTTGATTTCACTTTCCCCTCTTTTCGTTCTTTCCCTCTTCTTATTCTGGTCCTTTCTTCCTTCCCTCCTTCTCTTCACTTTCTTCTCTCCTGCAGGTACGGAGTTCGACTTACCTGATGCATGGACAGGAAGTTGCCAGTGGCTCAGCCGACCCAAGCCATGCAGCGCCGAGGTACTCCGTACTCCGTACCTGGTCCCGCGTGCGTCTGCCCGCAGAGTTCGAGGTCTTCCCCACAGGCCAGGGGGCGCCGGCCTGGGAGTCATTCTACTTGAGGCCGGTTGTTGTTGGCGCTCGACCACGTCGCCTCTGCGCCAGGCACGGGGTTCCGGTACTTCTATTAATGTTCTCCGTACGGAGTACGGAGAACTCTGTATGATTTTGAAAGATTGAGGTCACGCCACAGCGCACCGCCTCAGCAATGGCAAACGGCAAGTGCCGATTGTGGCTTGTCCCATCAAATACTCCGTACTCCGTACCTCAACACGCACTTCCGCCTTTTCTTCTTCTTTCTCTCCATGACAACTTCTTCTCCCCATCCGATTCACGACCACGTTTCCTTTCGAAAGCTGGACTCGGCATTGACTGGCGTCGGGCAGACATGACTTGACACAGGCTAAGAGCACACCACGCGCTAGAGGCACGCATCTTGTCGACTTGAAACGCGGGTGTCGACGTTCTCTTGCCCTTGTCGGCCCTCCAGC
>NQYS01000006.1:2226177-2239286 GCA_003055955.1 Escovopsis sp. AC
ATGTGGGGTGGGGGAATCTTTTCCTGGGCCTTTCCTTGAGAGCGGAACATGGAATGCATTGGTGCCATCACCAAGCCCTCATGGCAGAGGCGCAAGACAAGGGCAGAGGCCAGAGAGCAGCGATCAAACAGACTTCTGTTCCCAATAGTATGTCCATGAAATAAATTCACCATACATTCTGTCTTTAGCATTATTCTTCCAAAAGCTTCACTCATCTCATCCTAAATCTATCTATAAGAAGGCTCGGGTCTATCTATAACAAGGCAAGATCTATAAAAAAAACGTTTCACAAGAAGATTAAGGAACCATTAGATCGGTCCAGGGACATGGTGTGTGTGTCATCATCGCGGCAACGTCATTCATCGATTCAAGCAAAGAGGTGGGCCCACTTCCTCAGAATAACAGGCAAGACCTTCTCGATGCTGGGCAGCTCATCGCCGCACTCGTTCGAATCGCCCGTCTTCTCGTTCACCCACCCGAGCTCCCACTTCAGGAGCTCCGCGTTGAACGCCGTCTGGTTGTACGCCGAGGGCGCCGTGGCCACGAGGTAGTTGACAAACATGGTCCATCGCGGCACGTAGTACGTCAAGACCAGCCCGGACCACGACTTGGACGCGTAGTCGCTGATCTGCCCCGAGGGCCCCCACAGCGTCACCTGGTTCCTCGCTTCGTACTCCATGAAGTCGGCCATCTCGGCGTCTCCGCCCGCCGACTTGCGCGCCGCCTTGATCCAAGTGTCGAGCCGGAAGTTCTCGTTGGTCGAGAGCACCAGGTCCAGGCCCTTCATGAGCTCAATCAGCTCCTGGCCCTGCGCCTTGAGCTGCTTCGCCTGGTTCTGGGCGTTCTTGTTCGGCGTCGTGTAGATCTTGACGAGCTTCTGGTACGCGGGGATGAAGGCGTTGGCCATCACCTGCCGAGTGAAGTCGACCAGGTCGAACTGGAAGGATGGGTTCAGGTAGAGCGCCGGGTCCCGGATACCCGCCTGGAAGAGGTGCTTCCACGCGCCGACCATCGCGGCAGGATCGTAGCTGAGCTTGGTCGGATGGTGGCCGACGCGGTCCGTCAGGCCGCTGGTGCTCGGGACGAGCTCCATGATCGACTTCGGGACTGCGTTCGCGGTGAGGTTGGCGTTGTTGAAGACAGTGAGGCGCAGCGCCTCCCACGCGGCGTAGACCTCCTCGGGCAGGGGCACGGCCTCGCCGTGGCGTCCGCGCCCGAGGCTGCCACCAGAGTATCGCGCAGTCACCCACTTGTGGAACCAGGCCTTGGTCTCGATGGGGTCGCTGCTCCAGGCCTGATCCAGGAGAAGGTCGTACATGATCTCGTTCCCTTCCTGGCCCTCCATGGACAGGCCGAATCCCACCAGGGACTTGGATTCACCGAGCGCCTCAACGGGGTCGACGGTCACGTTGAGGATCTGGCCGTACAATCCCATGTTGCCGCCGTAGCCGTGGATCTCGCACCAGATCCACGGCTTTCCGTGGTAGGACTGCGTGCGCTGCCACTGGGGCGTGGACTCGGAGGCGAGGTCGAGGATCATCATGTCGTCGTTGTTGGGGATACCGTCCAGGAAGGACTTGATGCGCTCGTCCGTCCAGAACTCGCCGTTGGAGACGAACAGCCACCCCTGCATGAACCAGACGGCGTCCGGGTCGGCGGCCTTGAGCGATTTCCAGGTGTTGGTGCTCACGTTGTGCAGGTAGTCGAGGTCGCCGGATGCGGGGTTGTTCTCGTTGAACTGGTCGAGGGTGTAGAAGTTGGTGATGTCACCGTACGCCTGCTTCTGCTTGTCGATGAAGCTTTTCTGAAGCTCGGCGAACATGGGGTCAAACGGGTCCAGGAACGTGTCGAATGTGTTCTCGGCCGGGAAACCCTCCCACGACGACCCGTTGCTGACCCGGGCGTCCGGGCGAACACGGCTGATGTTTCGAGGGACGTAGCCGGTAAACGCGGGAAGGATGGGAGTCATGCCCAGCTCCCCCATGCGTGCGACAATCTTCTTTTGCAGTGCAAACTGATCCTCCACCCAGGCAAAGGGTAAGTCACCGCCCCAGGAGCCCTGGATGTTTCCGAAATGATTCCAGGCCTGGAACGCCGGACCGGACAGGAAAGAGGAAATCTCGGCATCTGTAAAGCCGACCTCTCTGAAGACCTCGATGAAGATTTGCTCAACCCCGATCCAAGCCAGGGGGAGGTTGATGCCGCGGAGAGCCATCCAGTCAAGCTCGAGCTCCCAGTCCTCCCACGACCAGAAGGCACTGGTGTAGGAAGTCGTGACTGCCGCGCCTGTTAGGAATACTCTCGACGGCTCCGACCGCGTGCTTGAAGAAGGAAATGGAATGGGAAATACAAATTAGGATGTCGACGAACCTGTGTTGAAATGATAGCGCCACGGGACGACGCTGCCCCCGGTCAAGGGAGTCGATAGCTTGGGCAGAGAAGAGGGCGCATCTTCCAGTTGACTGCCGACGAACCAAAAGATGTCCACATGGGCCACCTCAGATAGGTAGGCATGAACACTTGAAGACAGGTCAGTAACAAGGCATGCGATCCCGATGTCTTAGACACGAGACCCGAGAGAAGAGAGGACTGGGTTTTGAGACAACGAAGGAAGGCGAGGATTCTCGCTCAAAGAGCCTCTTACCCGGACAAGATTGCGCTTATTGTGCTACCCTCTACGACGATTTTGCCATCCTTTCCATTTTGAACATAATAGCTCTCCACCGTCTTGTTGCTATCCTGGCTGCAGGGTTCCACGAGCGAGAGCTCAAAGGCGTCGGCATGATCCGGAAGTCGTCGTTTCAGCAACGCCTCGATGCCCGCCGTCGACGGCTGCCGAGAAGCAGCGGCAGCCGCGACGTGGACGACCGAGACGGCCCAGGCAACGGCGCTGAGCAGGCGCATGGCGGTCGAAGGGGGGGGCGATGCTGGCCTCTGTGCGCGAACTTGAAGGGGCCGGGAGACGAGGAGTCAAGATCGTCGGGTGAAGCGAGAGAGCGAGCGAGCAAGCGAGTGACGCGTCGAAATCAGGCAAAGCAAACAGCGACTTGAGTGGCTCTTATCGTATCATGATTGATGATGGTCTTGATGACAAAGGAGCTAAAGCTTCAGAAAATAAGATAAAATGTATATCACAAGAATTGAGGGAGAGGAAACGAATGAGAGTCGAAGACGAGTGCACGGAAGCTTCCTGAGAATGATGGAGGTGGATTGTCGATCTTGGTCAATCCATAAGCGTTGTTCCCGCTGCTGCAGCCACCGAGACCGACGGATGTGCCGTGTCGCCGCTTTAAAGGGGGTCCAAAGAGCCACGTGGGAGCGAATGCGGTTGAGAGTTCTTTTCCCCCGCCCGGTCGACGCGTTTCCGTGAGCAGCCTCTTTGGAGACTCTGACACGTGTCCGTCTTACTCCGTAACGTACGGAGTAGAGAAAAGGCCTTCTTTCTTCGCGCGCGCTCGCTGCGGCCGGATGATGACGAATGCTCGTGCAGGGGGATGGCCTAGATTTGACGAATCTTGGAGCAAGGCCGGGCCATGCGCTCACTCGACTCTGGGGATGCGATCCTGGCCGAGCATATCAGAAGCGGAAGCTGGAGAACCTTGACGATGCGCACGTGCATGACTGCTCTCCTAGAAGCTGGTTGAGGACCTACTCGTACATACAGCAAGAAAGTAATGCATATGGAAGGCAGTTGATGAGCAGTTGATGAGCAGTTGATGCGCAGCCAACGTTGAGCGAACTTCAAGCAATGAAGGAAGCACAGGTATGTACGGAGTACAGAGTACGGAGTACTCCGTAGAGAGTTGGTCGTTCTCGGGCGTCTGGCCGTTGGAGACTTGCCCGAGAAACGGACCGACCGATGCAGCCGTATAAAGAAGCTCGGCCGAGCCAAGCCCAGCGGTTGAGTCAAGATTGAACTTGAGTCCCGGCGAAGGCGACGACGACGACGGCAACGACGGCGACGACGACTGAAAAGAAATGAAGTCATCGCGGCATCACGTGCTCTTTCCTTTTCCTCTTCCCGATGCAAACGGATGCTTCCTTCCTCGAATTTGGAAGAGCCGCTCTTGACGCTTTTGGAGTTCGTCGGGAAAGAGCGATTCATCCTCGAAAATGCACATGTTGAGACTGCAAGACCGGATTCAGCGATAAGCCTCGTTAACGGCAGATCTCCGGAGTATGCATTCCCGTTATCGGCTTGTCGGGGTGGTCTTATGCTTGTATCCGCATGAGTCATCGCAGGCGAAGATGCCCAACTTCATCCCACCAAAATCGTCGTCGTCGCTGACTCGACGAGTCGATAATGGCGGTTCATGGCCAGCGATCTACTCCGTACTCCGTACTCCGTACATATGGTCTCGATGATTCAGCAGAGTCCCGGCAAGCAAGCAAGCGGATCAATGGCTCCCAACTTTAAGGTCGACAGGTCAGTCTGGCCACGGCTGCTCGCGGAATGGCTCGAATCGGCCAAGTAACCCCTCGGGCGAGAGAGCATTGATCCACCAATGCATGACGGCGAGGCCTGCCTGTGCAGAGGATTCGATACAGTACGAGTACTCGTACATGCGAGTACCCGTCTTCTCCGCCCGCTTCGCTACCTGATGTGCGGAGCAGGAGAGGGGAAACCATGCATTCATACCTGCAAGCTTTGCCGTTTCGTCTGTGGCCCGGCGGGCTGGCTGGCTGATGCCTTGCTAATCACGACATCCTCCGTACATGCGTACATGTACGGATACAGCACGAAACCTACTCGTACGTGCGCTCTCTCAAGTCTGAGGTACGTGTCTCAAACACTACCGTCTCGGTGATCTCGGGTGTCGCGCGCTCTAGATTGACTCGGGTCCTGACATTTGGCCTCAGGAGATCTGAGCTGCTCTCGACAAATTCCTCTCGGGCGCTGCGCTGCATTGCTCTCTCTGGCTTCTTCGACTCGTCCTGTTTCTTCCTCATTTCCCTCGTCGTCGTCCTCCTCCTCCTCTGTTTCCTCTGCGCCCTTCCAACGAAACAATCGACCGAGGCTCCAGCCATCTCCTACTACAGTGCTCCGTAGCTCGGCCGCGGGTTGAACGTGGGGAGCTTCTCGATCGAGTCTTGGCCTATCGAAGCTGACGAAGCGCTATCGGACGGCCTCGGTAGCCCGTCCAGATTTCCCGCCACGGCCCGCCTACGGAAGAGAACCAGGGGAGGCATCTTTTCCCAAAGGATGCCAGGCCATCGAAAGCCGCCCGATGTCCGGACTGACATCATCCCGACCATCGCCGGCATCTCGATTCTGTCGCCCACGTTCGAAAAGTCTCTGACGTGCAACGACAAGTATGTCGTGCTCTACGATTTTGGTAACAATGGTGGGCTTGAACCAACCTTCATCTCCGAGTCAATGAAAGAGAGAGAGAGGGTGTGTGTGTGTGTGTGTGTGAAAGAGGTTGAAAGAAAGAGACTTGAGAGAATGTGTGTGACATCAAGACAATTCTAATACACTGGTGGATTGCGCCCCGGGGTCTAGACATCGAGGTGGCAAAGGAGGAGCTCACTGCCCTACTCCATGACCTAGAGGCTGCCGGCCTCCATACCGAGGTGCGACCGGGCTTCGAGAAAACCATTCTTGTTCTCGTGAAAGCTTCCAGAAACCTTCTCGGGAACAGGGTGTACAAGTCACGGTCAGCCCCTCTCTCGTACCAGGTTGTTCCTTTATCCCCTGACAAGAGTTCGCTGATCGTTTCGTGCCGTACGAGCAGAGTCAGGGACTGGCTGTACGGAATCACACAGACTCGCCCGGAAGGCAACAAAGATACCGTCGTCAGTGCGGCATTCGAGGCCGAGGACCTCCTGAGCATGTACCATCTCGTCTACTGGCCGCAGGACATGGGAGGTGCCGGAATCACCCCCGAGCTCGGGAAGTGGCAGAATGTCAAGAGCATCTTCCCGTTGCACAACGAACGGGTGAACCAGACACTGCTTGTGCATCTCAGCAGCCGCCTCTGGATCACCGTCGAGGACCTCGATCAGATTCGAGATTTGTTCGGAGCCAAGGTAAGTGGAGCTCAACCTTCGCCCTGACCGTCGTGTCTGGCCGGCCGACTTAGACACACACAACAGGTGGCGTTTTATTTCGCCTTCATCCAGACATATCTCGTCTTCCTGGCCTTCCCCGCAATCACCGGAATCATGGCCTGGCTCTGGCTCCCCCGATACTCGCTGGCATACGCCATCCTCACCGTCGTGTGGTGCACCATCTTCCTGGAATACTGGAGGGTTCGCGAGATCGATCTCAGCATCCGATGGCAGGTCAGGGGGGTCCACAACGCCGAGATCAACAGGCCCGAGTTTAGGTATGAGAAGATCATCACGGATCGGTACGGCCGCACCGTGCATTACTTCCCCAGGTGGAAATCGATTGTCCGCCAGCTGCTCCAGATCCCTTTCATCCTGGTGGCCGCGGTGGCTCTGGGCATCGCCATCTGCTCCGTCTTCTTCATCGAGATATTGATATCGGAGCTCTACGTGGGCCCATATCGCACGTATCTGGTCAGTAGATCAAACCCGCCTTTCCCAAGGCTACCATTTATTTTGTTTTCTTTTTTTAAATTTTTGGCTCGGGCCTTTCGTCGCTGCCACAGGTCCATCGTCCATCTGACACGGCATCCTCTGCCGCTCTCTAGGAGTACCTGCCCACCGTCCTGCTTGCCGTGGGGCTGCCCTACGTCAGCGCCATGCTAGAGAGCGTTGCCCGGTGGCTCACGACATTTGAGAACCATCGCACCGAGGACAACCACGAGATGTCACTGACGCAGAAGATCTTCGTCCTCAACATCATCACCAACTACCTTCCTATCCTGCTCACGGCGTTCGTCTACGTGCCCTTTGGGAACCAGCTGTTCCCGATGCTGCAGCTGACGGTGCAGCACGTCACGCCGGACATGGGCATCACGATGACGGCGCAGTCGTTCAGGATGGACGCGGACCGGCTGCGCAACGAGGTCATCGCGCTCACTGTGACGGGCCAGGTGCAGGGCTTCTTCGAGGAGAACATCCTGCCGCTGATCCGGCACAAGGCCAGCGCGTGGTGGCGCCAGTTCCGGCACTACTGGTCGCGGGACACGGTGCTGCTGTCGGTGGTGGCGGACGACGAGGGCGAGGCCGAGTTCCTGGCGTCGTGCCGCAACCAGGGGACGCTGGACACGTACAACGTGCAGGACGACTACGCAGAGCTGGTGCTGCAGTTCGGCTACCTCGCGCTCTTCTCGCCCGTGTGGCCGCTGATCCCGCTGGGCTTCCTCATCAACAACTGGGTGGAGCTGCGGTCCGACTTCGCCAAGATCTGCATCGAGTTCCAGCGCCCGGCGCCG
Organism: Escovopsis sp. AC; assembly: GCA_003055955.1. Classification (NCBI taxonomy): domain Eukaryota; kingdom Fungi; phylum Ascomycota; class Sordariomycetes; order Hypocreales; family Hypocreaceae; genus Escovopsis; species Escovopsis sp. AC. The sequence goes on from NQYS01000006.1 coordinate 2,233,524, forward strand.
TGCCGGGCGGACGGCATTGGCCCGTGGATCACCTCGCTGCAGATCCTCGTGTGGCTGGGCAGCATCACGTCGGCGGCCATCGTGCACCTGTTCGGCGCGGACGGCATCACGGGGCGGGGCAGCTGGCAGACGCTGCCCATCACCATCTTCATCAGCGAGCACATCCTGCTGCTCATAGCTGGCCTGGCGCGCTTCGGGCTCACGCGCCTCGGGTCCGAGCAGATCCGCAAGGAGCGGCACCGGCGGTACGCCAGGCGGCTGTCCATCCTGGAGGAGATCGAGGCGCACAAGCGGCTCGGCCTCGGGCTCAACATCGAGGAGCGGGAGCGGCGCAAGTCGGTGCTGCTGACGAGTAACGACGTCTTCTGGACGAAGCAGGTCGAGGACGGCTCGAGCGTGGCGGAGGCGATGCGGCTCATGACGCTGGTCAAGGGGTGGGAGGGGTCGAATGGCAAGGCCAAGAAGGAGCAATAAGTCGATGCTTCTTTCGGAATTGGCATGTATTGGAAGCTCAACATATCCGGTCCATCCACATCATTCTGACAAGGCCTCTCATCCCCATCGCCACGGCTCGGGACCTAAGTCGCATTGTTTACAAAGAGGGGCTCGATGTGAGCCGCTCAGCCGCAGCATCAAGCTTTTCTGTAGATGCTCGCTTTTACCCCGTGGAGCAGCAAAAGTACGAGCACGACACACAAAGGGAAAGAAAAAAAGGTTCAGCAGCATCACGAGTGCAGAGCAGCCCTAGGGCATGGAAAATTCAGTCCACAGGTGGCCGAGTCCCACCCCGCCCGGATATCGCCGCAGAATCTCGTCGCGCCCTCAATCCAAGCAAGAAAGTCGAGCACATGAAACCCGCTGCGGAGACGGAGAGACCACGACCAAGACCTCAGCTGGCCAGAGACAGGACTAGCCGCCATCCGCCCAATCCATCCCTCAGCGCATCTTACTCGTTCAGGTAAAGCCAGCCAGCGCCGGCGGGATGGTGCACCTCAGGCTGCCCGCGCAGTGCTCGTACTCGTACTCCCAGTCTCAGGAAAATTTGAAGGCATCGAGAGATTTGCCCTGTATGGAGCAGATGCTTGACACCTGTGGTGCTTGTTTGATCCATCGCAAATTGTGCGAGGTGGCTGTGGCCGGTGGGCTGCCAGCTCTGGATGGCTCAGTCGAGAGAGAGTCCCTGCAGATCCCGAAAGAAGCCTTGCGAATTTTCTGACACGTCGATTGCCATGATCCGCCAAGTGGGCTCGGATGACACCGTCCCGTGTTGACGGATATAGGAAAATAGGTCCCCAATCTTAGACGCTCCCGTTCTGTTTTGATCCGAGACCCTCTCGTACCAGCAAGAGAGATAGAAAAAAAAGGGGGGGCGGCAGACAAGACCTTTGATGTGAAATCCAATGCTCTCTGATGGTGCCTGTACTCGTACGAGTACGTGTCAGCCCCTCGACGAGCACGCAATGTCTTATCACGACCCACGAGGGCTACTGTCACTAGTACCAGTAAGAGGGTTCAACAACACCTCAGTTTTCTTTCTAGACTCCTCTGTTCCATCACATGTCCTCTCGTCGACGCGAGAAAGCCAGCGCCCAGCGCCAGGGCTGCGCACTGGCTCATCTGGATCCTGGGACTCTGGACCCGGCATGTCCAGCGTCCAGCGTCCAGCATGCGGATATTGCGCCGGTCATGGGGGATGCTCGCGAGGGTTCACCAGGGGTGGTTGAATAATGAATTGTGATGGGCCCGGGCCTGCCAAATCCATCAATATCGGAGTTCCGACTCCCGGCGTCCCCATGTCCCCGCACATACATACATACAGGTACGAGTACTTGGACCGGGCACATTCAAGCCAGAGCCCCTCTCGTCCTCCGTTATCTTGACGGTGGCAAAGTCGTCTCATTACGGATGCGTCCTCCGGTCCGCAGGGAGCCCCGATTGGGGATGGGCCAGGGGGAGAGCAACGCCGCGTCCACCGTCCGCTGGCCTGTCCGAGTCATAACGGAACCGGAAGGGGACGAGATGACCCAGGCACTGCCTCACCCCGCCTTGCCGTGGATGGACGGACCAGGGCGGGCAGCACCTCGTACTGGTACGAGCACAGACTACAGAGTACGTGCCCGTGCGTCGTGTCCTGTCAGCGTATTGGCGTCCGTCCTGCACGGTCAGCAAAACAATCCGTGATGCGCCGCCGCAGAGCGATCTCTCGAAATCTCTTCCCCATGATGCCACGACCGTTCTCCCTCAGCCCCCCCCCTTACCCCTTGTTCTGCTCACTTCCCCCCGTTGGACGGCTTACTGGTACATCCGGTTTCGCCCTCGACCATTCCCTCGGGCCGCTCTCGTGCCTGGCCAGCCCGGACCAACACAGGGAGCCGGTCGGGCCCGTCGGAGCGGCGATGCCTCACTGACTCGTCGGCGGTAGTCGGCGGTGGAAGACGGTGTTGCACCGACGCGGCTTTCTCTCAAACGCGGCATCGTTTCCCGATGCGCTGCCATTGAGGAAGCCACCACGGACGGAGTACAGAGCAGATACTCCACGTCTGCGTGACAGAAAACGACTTCTCGCTATTGAAGCTCTGCATCGCCATCGATGAGAGGCAAGATTACAGCTGGCCCGCCGGGGTCCGAGCCTTTCTCACCCGCTCAATCCAACCGCTCACTGTCCCAATTGTCATCGTCCAGGTCTCGCGCACGGCCATGCACGTACGAGTACGAGCACCTATGCTCACGTTCCCCATCAAAGTGTGCCAAAGCTGTGGACGAACCGACCAGGGCGCCCTGCCTCGTAATGGACAGAGGGAGGCCCGGCACCAGGCACGCGGCGTGTCCTACCGGCAGATAGCTAAGGCAAAGCATCAAGCCCTTGGGACCAGTAGATGTCTTGTCAGGGGAAGGAGAAGAAGGGAAAGGGTTTGGAAGAAGCAGAAAAAGAAAAGACAGGAGATCGAAAAGCAAGAGAGAAAAAAGCAAAGAATCAGGAGCATAGGTACATGATGAGAGAGAGAGAGAGAGAGGGGGGGGAAGGAGGGGAAGAGAGAGAAGGAGGGGAGGGGAGGAGAAAAAACAAGACAGAGACACTTCAGCGTGGCAAATCGATTGCCGCAGCAGAAGAGCTGCAAGATTAATTAATCTCCGTGTCACGGCTTCCGGACCCCTGATTGGTCTTGATCCCGGACGGGACCGGCTTCGTGCCAGAGGGGCTCTTCGGTACGGTGCGGCGCAGTCCGAGGCGAAGATGTCCAGAGCGTTTCCAAAGATGGCGAATTCCTGCTGGATCGAGAAAGGACGGCTGGATCGAGAAGACGACGAGTGGAATCGGCCGTCCCAATCCGCTCCCGCCCCGCCCCTTTCCTCCTTGCCCGTCATTTTCGCTCAGCGGTATCCGTGGGCACCTCGCAGATTGGATTGTCCCTATCCAGTGAGCCATGGTCAATAGCAAAGTAAGGTCGGGAAATCAAAGACGATCATAGGACCAGATCATGGACAGGCCGAGAGGAATCGCCCTGCCAACTTTTGTTAGCGCAGCTGATTTCAATATCGAGAGGGCTGAAGGCAGAGGGAGTACAGCCGAGAAGCGAACAACGAGCCACCACCATCAGAGGTACTACCTCCTGTACAGATACTCCGCAGACGCAGGACCCTTTGAGAGCCACTGTACTCGTATGTCGCGAGAGCCACGAGAGGGCAGGCCAGGATTTGCGTCAGGTACCTGCTGTCCTGCTCTGACTTGCGGCCCGAATGGCTCTCGCCCGAATGGCTCTCGCCCAAAAGGCTCTCGTTCCGTTCGAGAAGGATTCCTCGTCCTTCTCCCCGCGCCCGACAGCTCCGTGTGTGCGTACTCGTGCGAGTGATCGTGTGTGCACCCCATAATCCGTACTACTGTACGCCCTCATCAGACAGACCCTTGCTCCATCCCGCTCCCACTCCCTCTGGAAGCGGCATGGCACAGGCGACGTCCTCCTGGTACCGGCCGAGACTCACGTTGCGCAGACCAAGTTTGTTTGACTGCTGCTGTATGACCTCGCTACCCACGGGAACGCTCGGCTGTCTCGCATAGAAGGGAAGGGTTGCGCGCGCGTCCGAGAGAGCGTCCGAACGAAATCATGTTCCCAAAAGCCTTCTCCAGTCCGAGAGCCACCGTCCACAGCTGCGATTCTCCCTGTGAGAAGCCGAGGCAGTTTGAAGTACATTATCAAACCTGAGCCGTCGGTCAATCTGTGCCTCCTCACCACCAGAACCATCGTCTGGAAAACGGATCATCGCGTTGAAGACATCTCTGAGACGGTTTGGAAGACCGCAATGATGGTCCACAATGGCGGTTTGTACCTATTCATGAGATGTGTTTCCAGCGTCGAACCAGGTGATGCCCGCTTGATGCAGGCAATTGACTTGGGTCTTGAGACTTTTCTCTCGAAACGACCTTTCCCCAGGGGAAGCCATCAACGTGCGACACGGCGGATCTAGCCATGACGCATCCGCGATGCCTGATGACGGCTGCATCGCATCGTGTTTGCTTGCTTGGCTCCGTACGCCATCCACACGCGACCATGTTCTTGTAATCAGCTACCAGAAGAACAGCAGATACAGTACGGTACATACATACATTGATGCATAAGTCCATTGCCAGTGCCCCAGGTTCAGGGGTCGAGGAAGAGTTTGTGTACGACATGCTGCATGCTCAGGCTTGTACAATCTGGGACGGAACGAGCCCTGGCTTTTGACAGCTCTGAGAAGGTGTCTGTGTCCCTAGCCGCGTTGCTGGACCAGGTGACCTCGTAAGGCTGTGCGTTGGGCACATCGCGATTGCCTGTATAGAAGTATGTATGTATAGGCGTTGAGCTCTCATACACCAGGCCAGGGCAGGGCTGGTCAAGCAGAAATTCCTCGAGGCGCCTCTGTACATACATGTGATAGACCCAGGTTGTTTGTCCAAGGAGCCTTTTGTTCCTCAGGTCGCCCCGTATGTACATACCCCGTCTTCGACCCATGTGGGTAAGGGCAGCGTTGGCGGTACCTGTTCCGGTGGAGGTGGAGAATTGAGCTGGAGGTGGAGCTTTCTCGCGGGTGGTGGTCGTACCCTCGTAGGGGTGGTGGTGAACGAGGACGAGGAGGACATGGACGAGGACAAGGAGAGATGAAGCCCTGTGGTGGTCGTGGTCGTGGTAATGGTGGCGATGCTGCTTCTGGTCATGGTGGGCCATCGGCCCCCGGGAGTGGAGGACGGAAGAAGGGGTGCCTCCCTGGTTCGACCGGGGCCTTGCTGCGCCCTTGCATGCGGAGTGCAAGGTGGGGTGGGAAGGGGGCGGGCCTCTTTTTGGTGTTTTGCCAACCAGCATGTCTGTCCCAAGTCGGGCAGAGCTGCCTGAGTAGCTGCAACGTCTCCTGCTTCCCCCCCCCCCTTCTCTTCCCCCCGGCGGAACCCTTGTCGTCAAGTACCATATGTACATACATACCTCCAGCGATTCATGGAGGAGGCCTGAGATTCCTGAGATCCCCCGTCATCGTTGCTGTCATTTGCCTCGCTGGTCCCAAGGCAGCGGGCCGAGTGGGCATGCCGTGACACTGTCGGGCTGGCCATTGGTTGCGTGTTTGCTGCGCGCTTATGTAGCTGCATGTTTGAGGCGTGATGACCCAGCAAGCAAACGTTGGCGGAAGCTATCGTCGCTGTTACCGGTTTGATGGGGCAGAAAGTAATCGACGTTACGGAGGGCATGCTCTCTCGCCGTGACCCATCCGGAGACGAGAGAGAGCCGCCCCCCCCCC
>NQYS01000006.1:2260195-2278903 GCA_003055955.1 Escovopsis sp. AC
CCCCCCCCCTTTTTTTTTTTCTTCCCCTTTCCCCCCCCCTCTCTCTCTTTCCCTGTCACCCATCTCTTTGCTGTTGTCCATCTTGAAAGTCGGCATAAGTAAAGAAGGAAAAGGTGGTGCACGTACAGCTCCTCTGCTTGTCGACTCGTCAATAGGCGACTCATGGCGACAGGGGCATTGATATCATCGAGCGTCGTCTGCTTTTCCGGGCGTCAAATTGCCTTTTGTTTCTTCTGTTCCTTTCTTCTCTCTTTGGCCTTTTCCCAGTTTCCTTTTTCTGGCTACTTCCCGCCTTGCGTTGCTGCTTGTCGTGGGCAAGGGAAGGCAAAGGGAAGGGAAGACCCCCTCGATCACCGTCTTTGCTGACGGGCAGCCCTACCAACGGTCTGGTGTCGGCTAGATGTAGGAACCTGGCGGCCGAACCAAAAGCGGGACTACAAGTCGTTCGGGCGGGCGGTGGGTGGGGGAGAGACACACGCACAACGCACACACCCCAGACCCCGTAGCTGGGAAAGCCAGGCGATGTCGAATGCAACCGAGCTCGAGGAAAGGGGGCTGGGAGAAAGAGACGGAAAGAATAGAAGATAATCGGGCAGAGGAGGCCGAAGGAGCCAGCAGATGGTCGAAATAGCGGGAGGAGGTCTGGAAGGAGAAGAAGAAAGAGATGGAAGAAGAGGCGGAGGATGGTGCGGGAAGAGTGGGTTGGCGAGGGCGGAGAGCAGATACGAAAAGAGAGAGAAGATGGAGGAAGCTGGAGATGTAATTTCTCGACAGCTCAAGCTCTGAACACGGGGTCTCGGATAGGCCTCAAGCGAGAGGGGAGAGAGTAGATCGGACGGCTGCCAGAAGCCAGAAGCCAGAAGCCAGAAGCCCAGACGGTGACGAGCGTCGTCGCAGCGGCGGCGGCCAATGGTTGGGCGGTCACGTGACTGAGATCGGCTTGGGGATCGACTTCAACGGCTGGAGATTGTGAAGATGTTGGGGATGAGCCGTGTGGATCGAGCTGCCTGGAGCCTTGAAATGGTGGCTGAAATGAAAAAGGACAAATGGTGAGGAGGCCACTCTTCCGGCATCCTGGGTTATATACAGCGCGAACTGTATGCTCGCACGAGTACTACGGAGAGGCTTCACAGCTTCTGGGGCCAATGGGGATTCGGCGTACATAGAGAGTGAGAGTTGAATTCTATTGCAATCACCTGTTATCTCATTCCTGTTCGCTCCGCTTCGAGCAAGACACGGCCGTCGAGGCAGCAAATACTCAAACCTGCTCCCACTCCCTCCGCCGCCGCCGCCGACGACGACGACGACGACGCAAACCCCTTGTTCCCCACGTATCTCCAGCGCGCCCCTCTTGCCTCTGCAAGGAACTCCCTTGATATTTTCCGTGTGACTCTTGAACGCCGGGCTAATCGCAGACCAAATAGTGGAAAATGATAAGACAAGAAGGAAAAGGGGGGAAATGAAAATGAGAGAGCAAAGGGGGGGGGGAAGACGGGGGGAGAGAGATGCAAGCAGAGGACGGGCATGCTCTTTTCTAGTAGGATTAGAAGTGAAACAGATGTTCAGCATAAGTCTTTGCACGATGCGGGGTATCTTTCTTCAGCAACCACAGGGTCCGCTCACGAACCTCTTCTCCCCCCTTTCCCCCCTCCTGCTCCCTGTCGTTTTCACAGTCCCGTGATTTCCTCTCATCATCGCGCCCCTTTGGTTTCACCCTGTCTCATCTTCGTCGAGCTTGATCGAGGGCACTCGTTCTCCTTCTCGGCTCATGTGCTCGTGGACGTCCCACAAGCACGTCCCTCTTCACTTAGGACCCGAAGTGTCCAGATCAAGATAGGCCCGCTGCAGCGCCTTGGCTTCTCGGCCGTCCCGCTCCAAGACCATGACCCAGTCTCGCAGCTGGATATTCTTACCTTTCTCCTTGTCCTCGCGCCAGGTGCCCAGTCTGTTCCTGCCCTCCGTCGTCATGGCCAGGTTCGTCGACGCGGGCGTCCCGTGCGAGCCGCTCGGGCCCTTGCCCAGGCCGGGCGTGCTCCTAGAGGGGGTGCTCGCCCCGCTGCCCCCGCGCCCGACATTCATCCAGTCATATGTCTTGCCCGACTTCTTCTTCCCGAAGAGGCTGCCCTTGCCTCCCAGTCCGGCGAACATGCTGCTCGTGATGTTTTGGTTCGCGTGACTACTTGCCTCCGCGGCTTTCATCGCTTGGTTCTTCTTCATCTCCTTCTTCGTCATGGACTTCTCAGACTCGGGCGCTACGGATCCCGGCGTCCCTGGGGCCGCGCTCCCGGCTCGGGATCCCGAGGTCCCCGCGTCCGCCGTGCCGTCTTTTCGACGTTGTCGCCGGCGTAAACGCGCCTCTTCCCACTCTCGCTCCTGACGGGCCAGCTCCCGCATCGTGTAGGTCATGGTGGAGGAGATTTTCGGGAGTTTGGCGGGGGGCTGCTTCTTCGTGGAAGCAGCATCGGCCGCGCCTGTGTATATCGTCAGAACGGTGAGACCATGATGGGACAGAATCGACGAGCGCTCACGTTTCAGTGGATTTGTTTCCGAGGCCTCGGTCCCATTGACCCCCTCTCCGTCCACTGCTGTGGTGTTCATGGGCTCGAGCACCTCGGCGTTCATCGGCGCCGCGGCCGGCAGCCACTCTTCCGGCACGTCTCCGTGTGATGTCTTCTGCCTCGTCTTCGCCAAAACGTTGGCGTCTTCGAGCAGCTCTCGCAGACGCTGTTTGGTGGCAATCGAGATCAGGGCGAGCTGGTCGGCGAGGAAGGCGTCGTGCGGGATGAACGACCCGTTCGTCTCCACCATGGTCGAGTCTGGGCCGGGCTGCATCTTGACCGTTACTTTCGGCTGCGGCACCTGCTCTGGAAGCCTCATCTTGCCCATCGTGGCCTGATTGCCCTTGAGCTCAAGGTTCAGCCCGAGGTTGTGCTCGCGCGCGACCTTCTCGGCGCGTCGGTGTAGCAGGGCCACGAGCAGGAAAGGATCGCTGATCTCCCTCGTCCGTTGGACCGCCAACCGCATGGACGAGTCTGCCCATGCCTGCTCAGCCGCCTGTGCCGCGAATTGGGCCTGCGTCTGATCTGTGGGCTGGCCGGGCTGGTTCGCCACGCCGGCGCCGTAAAAGGACGCCTTGCCCCCCGGCGGGTGCTGGGCGAAACCCGTCCTGGCGTCCGGGATGGAATCCAGCGCGTTGGAGTAGAGATCGGCCATGTACTGCTCCTCGGCCCGCAGGTCGATCCCCGTGCCGGCCAGCGAATCGGTAACATCATACTCGTAGTCTTTCGTCGGTCTCTCGGCCGGTTTCTGGGGAGGACCCATGATCACGGGGCCCTGTGCTGCGACAGGAGGCGCTGGATGTGGCATTGGCTGCATCGTCGCGTTCGTGTACTGCGGCATCGTGGACGACGACTGGGGAGAAGGCGGCACAGGGATCGGCACCATGGTCTGCGGGGGCTGAGGCGGAGGCAGGGCGGGCGAGGGCATGACGGGCGAGGCGCTCGGGAGGGCGAGGCCCTGCGCGACGTGGCCGTTCGCATAGTGGGGAGGCAGGGCGTAGCCTGCGGCCACGGGCGGCGTTTGCGCCTGGGGATATGTGGGCGAGGCGGTCGAGGTCGGGGGCGTGGCTGCGAGGACGGGGCTCATGGTGTACGGCGACGCGGCGTAGGGCGACCCGGGCTGCGAGACTGGGCCGTCGGTCCGAGGCCTCTTGTTCGGCGGAAGCGCGAAGCCCGATTGCGAGGTCGCGGGAGATGGGCTCAGCTGTGGGGGCGAGAAGGTTCTCGGAGGAACCTGGGGTTGCGGTTGCTGCTGTGGTTGCGGCTGCGCCATGGTGGAGGAGAGCCGTCGCAGTCGCAGGTAGGGACTAGGGTCCTGAGCAAATCATGCGCAGCAATGGGAGGAGCGACGACGACCGGGAGGTAGCGATTTCTCGCGGCTGTCGATGCGCACACGGTCAGCAGGCAGTGAAGCCTGTCAAGGTTGTATTAACCGGTCCCATTCGGCGCGCGGGTTGGCGGGACCTTCTCTGTGCCGGTATCTGGCACTGCAATTGGCGTATTGATGCGAGGGGGATGAAAGCTGTCGAAGCTGCTATCATGCGCCGACAAGGCAATGCGGAGGCGTGATGCGTTGCTATTGTCTGGGGCTGAAGCTGAGCGTCAATGGGCAGGCGCTTCAATTGTCGGAGGGAGCTTCAGAAGCAGAGCAAGACGACGAGATCGCGTAAGAAGCGAGTCACGTGAATCGCAGCGTGCGAAGTGGGAGGGATTATGTCATCGATTTCCGCAACTTGCCGGATACGGAGACAAGCCGAAGCGTCGCTCCTGCCATTGGAGGGCGTTCAGGTTACAGGGTAGTTACTAATGCCGAGATTCAGCCGCCGAAAGGGAGGCCCTTGTCGGCTTCTGACTCTTTCCTGATTCGAGACATCGCGGCGACGACATGCCTTGAATCGTCCATCATCCATCCCCTTCATCGGCGTGGCCTCTCGTCATTGACGATCTTTCTCTCTCTCTCCCTCTTTCTCTCTCTCTTCTCGCCTTCTGATTTTTCTTCTTCGAGGAAGGCTTCTGCTCGCTGCTAGCTGCTAATCTCCAGGTCGTCGCCACGCAACGCGTCTCTGCCCGCTTGCCATTAGCAGGCTGTGGCTCCCCATGTCCGCCCGCTGGGCACTCTAACCTTTTATTCCAGCTGTGCCCATCCATGTGTGTATTGATCCCGCGAGACTCTGCAGAGAGGAGTTTACAATCATGGCGTCCAAGCGCAAGGCATCCGCAATGAACGCGGCGGCGGCGGCAGACGAGCCTGTGGACCCATCCGATGAGCTCATGTTTCTCTGCCTCGGAGGAGGCAACGAAGTCGGACGATCGAGCCATATCATCCAATACAAGGGCAAGACGGTCATGGTCAGTCAATCCCTCCTAACTCGACTCTTGGGCCTTTGCTGACAAGCCGCCTCTCCAGCTCGACGCCGGGCAGCATCCCGCGTATGACGGACTTGCCGCGCTGCCCTTCTACGACGACTTCGACCTGAGCACGGTAGACGTGCTCCTCATCAGCCAGTAAGCAATCACCAAACTACCGATCACCGGTTTGATTATCATTCTTCTTCCAGAGATCTATGAGGCCGGATGTAGACGGTGATGGGCAAGCTGGGATGGCTCAGGGAATGGACTTTTTGCTTCCCCCACCCCAAAGTGTTGCCGGTGTTTGGCTTTTCTTCCCCCCCTTCTTGACGGACCGCCATGTCGATGTCTCCCTCTTCCTCCATTCTCATGTCTTCAGCATGTACAGCCAGAGACCAGAAACCAAAATACAATATGTTGTTGGCGCACGCGGCTATTGTTGCCCTCCCCCGTCCCGCGTAGTCTTTGAGCCTCCTCCATTCCCGTGCCTCTCCGCAGTCCTGTCCCTCTCCATATCCGGCCCATGCCCCACCACCAACGGATTATCGTACAGGTGTACAGACGCTTGGAAGGATGTCGACGATCATGAGCTGACCCGGCATTCTAGTTTCCATATTGACCACGCGGCATCGCTGCCCTACGTGCTCGCCAAGACCAACTTCCGCGGACGCGTCTTCATGACGCATCCCACCAAGGCCATCTACAAGTGGCTGATTCAGGACAGCGTCCGTGTGGGCAACACAGCCTCAAACTCGACGACGCAGCCGATATACACCGAGCAAGACCACCTGAACACGTTCCCCCAGATCGAGGCCATCGACTACCACACCACCCACACCATCTCGTCCATCCGCATCACCCCCTACCCGGCCGGCCACGTGCTTGGCGCGGCTATGTTCCTCATCGAGATCGCAGGCCTCAACATCTTCTTCACTGGCGACTACTCCCGCGAGCAGGACCGGCATCTCGTTTCCGCCGAAGTCCCCAAAGGTGTCAAGATCGACGTGCTGATCACCGAGTCCACCTATGGCATTGCGTCCCACGTGCCCCGCCTCGAGAGGGAGCAGGCCCTCATGAAGTCCATCACGAGCATCCTCAACAGGGGCGGCCGCGCACTTCTCCCCGTCTTCGCCCTCGGAAGGGCGCAGGAGCTCCTCCTCATCCTCGACGAGTACTGGGGCAAGCATCCCGAATTCCAGAAGTTCCCCATCTACTACGCCAGCAACCTGGCGCGCAAGTGCATGGTCATCTACCAGACCTACGTCGGCGCCATGAACGACAACATCAAGCGGCTCTTCCGCGAGCGCATGGCCGAGGCCGAGGCCAGCGGGGACGGTGCCGGCAAGGGAGGGCCATGGGACTTCAAGTACATTCGGTCGCTCAAGAACCTCGACCGCTTCGACGATGTCGGCGGCTGCGTCATGCTCGCCAGCCCGGGTATGCTCCAAAACGGTGTCAGCCGGGAGCTCTTTGAGCGCTGGGCCCCGAGCGAGAAGAACGGCGTCATCATCACGGGCTACAGCGTCGAGGGTACCATGGCCCGCCAGATTATGCAGGAGCCGGACCAGATCCATGCCGTCATGTCGCGTAGTATCGCGGGTGCGCGCAGGGGACCTGGCGCCGACGGCGAGAAGGTCATGATTCCACGGCGATGCAGCGTGCAGGAGTACTCATTCGCCGCACACGTCGACGGCGTTGAGAACCGCGAATTCATCGAAGAGGTCGCCGCTCCGGTTGTGGTATGTGAATTCCAAACCAACCAACCCCCCACCTTTGTTTGGATCACACCCCTCTAGCTCACTGTTTCTTCACTCTTTAGATTCTCGTCCATGGCGAGCAACACAATATGATGCGACTCAAGTCCAAGCTTCTCTCCCTCAACGCCTCGAAAACGACAAAAGTCAAGGTGTACTCACCCCGCAACTGCGAGGAGCTCCGCATCCCCTTCAAGGCAGACAAGCTCGCCAAGGTGGTCGGCAAGCTGGCGTCGGTGCCCCCGCCCCGGGACGCGGACGCCCCCGCCCCGCTCGTCACGGGCGTGCTCGTCCAGAACGACTTTAAGCTCTCGCTCATGGCGCCCGAGGACCTGCGCGAGTACGCCGGGCTCAACACCACGACCATCACGTGCAAGCAGCGCCTGACGCTCAGTGCGGCCGGCGTGGACCTGGTGCGCTGGGCGCTCGAGGGCACTTTTGGCGCGGTCGAGGAGCTCCCCGAGATGCGCCGCCAGGCAGCAGGCAGTCCCGACAGCGCAGACGATGCCGCGGCCGCGGCCGCGGCCCAGGGGAAGCAAGTCGCTGTCAAGGTGGAGGAGGCGGCAGACGAGGAGGTCGCCCGCCTCGTCGCGGCGTATCTCGTCATGGGCTGCGTCGCCGTGCGGTACCGCTCCAACGGCGAGGTCGAGCTCGAGTGGGAGGGCAACATGCTCAACGACGGCATCGCCGACTCCATCATGGCCGTGCTCTTCTCCGTCGAGAGCTCGCCGGCCGCGGTCAAGCGCTCTGGCGCGCACAGCCCCCACGCCCACGCCCACGCGGCCGATCCCTCGAACAAGAATCCGCACGCGCAGTGCTCGCCCGAGGACCGCCTCGAACGGCTGTTGTGGTTCCTCGAGGCGCAGTTCGGCGCCGACAACGTCGAGCCCGTCGAGACGCCTAGGCTGCCCGCCGAACAGGGCAGCAAGGACGCGCCGCGGGACTCTAGGGCGACTGCGGGCGGAGACGACAACGGGAACGAAAACTCCAACACCAATAACCATGGCGCAGCCGACAGTTCCGAGGCCATGGTCCTCGATCGGGCAGACGGCGAGACCGGATCGAGCCAATTACAGGAGAGACAGAAGAAGGAACTCGCCCGGCTGCACAAGATGGGGATCCCCGTACCGGGCGTCGCCATCAAGGTGGATAAGATGGCTGCGACCGTCTGGCTTGAGGACCTCGAGGTGGAGAGCGCCAACAAGGTGTTTGCGGACCGCGTGAGGGCCGTTGTAGAGCGGGCGGTTGAGGTCACGGCGCCGTTGTGGGGGTAAAATTAGTTCACGGCGCGGGAGCTTTTATCTATAGGTGACGAGGATGTGAATTGAAACTGGCACACGGGATAAAATGATTGATTGTAAATGAGCAGCATTTATGGGAGAGACAGGAGTCAGAGAGTCGATTGGGAATGAAAATGTCGCAAAGCTTATTACTCCGTAGTAGCCTCCTCGAGAAGATGGAGCTCAAGGAGTCAGGGCAAGATGCGATCCATTTCACACGTATTGAACAAATAGAAACGCGAAACTAAACTTGGTGCACTGCAGTGATAGTGATACAGCAAGACTTGAGTGCTAGTTCTACAAGACAGCCTTCAACATCTACGAGCTCCATGGAATTAAGGAGCTCGCGAGCAATGTAAATGAAACAACAAACAATAGGAGCAGAGGGGAGCGCGAGGCCGCACTCATCACTCGATATAAGTCTTCAACTCGTCCGACTCTTCCAGCAATGTCCCAAAGGAAAAGGGCTGGAACGGCCAACCCGAGAATTCCGCAAATTTGGAGAAGGACTCGACCCACGCCAGACGCAGGGAGTGCAGCATGGCGCTTGTGCCCTCCATGCAGACCAAGATGGCAATGGCTGGTGGCTCGTGTCAGTAAAGAAGGGATGTTGCGTTCGAGCAAAAGGAGGACGGGAGCAGGAAAGCTTACTCAAGAAGAACCACAGGAAGAAACCGCCGACGATCATGACAACGCCCAGGGCACCGGAGGTGGTCAGGCAGGGGCCGAGCGTCATGTTCCACAAGACGACGCTGAGCTGCTGGTGGGCAAGGGACAGAGCCCAGAGACGGAGGTACGATGCTGTGTGAGAGACACAGTTCAAGCAGAATTCTGATTGAATGTCAGTAATTTTCTCACCCAGGACGAAAATCGACGATAGGATAACTTCTGTTGAAGAAGAAGAAGAAAGGACATACCGATGGTGTGAATGACTTGGTGGATCATGATTTCGCTAAACTCAAACTCCTCATGTTCCTCATCAAGGTCTTGAGAAATCATGGCCACGCCCTCGCCGTCTTCATCGAAGCTGTTGCCGCGGCCATGAACCAGGTTCTGGCCTTCGTCGTTGTCATCATCGCCGTCCAAGGCACTAACCCGGGAGTGTTCGCCAATGCCTCGGTAGCCCTTAGCCCGGACCTGGTTGTGCTCCCACCGCAGCCAGAACGGCTTCAGGAACAGCAGGATCGGCACCTGGATAAACGCGAGACCGAGCAAGATCATCTGGACGATCTCCTGGCCGGAGTACAGGCGCACATCGAGGGTCCCGGGCTGGAGGAACATGTAAATCAGCATGTTGAGCAGTCCGGGGGGCTGCTTGTCGGCGGCGACCCAGTCGACAGACCACTTGTAAATGATGCAGATGACGAGGTAGCCGAAGATGGACTGGAAGAAGATCATGCCGGGAACGAAGTTGCCCCAGATGTCGTAGGGCTTCTTGAAGTGCCGGGCGTTGATGTACGAGAAGCACAGGGAGTAGGTCATGTGAGCCCAGCCGAGGATGATGCTCATCTTCATCTTGTAGCTGTTACTGAAAAGGAGATCGTTGTCCGTGCCGTGCCAGGCCCAGTCGAGGCCGAAGGGGTAGCGATAGCCCTCGTCGTTGAGGGTGGCGGTCAGGGCCATCCTCTCCCTCCAGTCGTCCGGACGATGGTACTCCCAGGCACTGGGAAACAGGGTCATCGACTTGGAGAAGACGTCGTTGTACATCAAACCCGTGAAGAGGGAGAAGACGGCCATGACCAGGGCGATGTATCGACCGTAGAAAGCCATGGCGAAGAGCTCAAACGTGACCTTCTTCAGAGATTTCTCCCAGTATATCATGGCCAGGGCGGCGCTGAGCATGATGCAGGCATGTCCAAAGTCGCCGAACATGACGGCAAAGAGGAAAGGGAACGTGACGATGACCGGCAGAGCAGGATTGACTTCCTGGTAGGTAGCAGTGCCGTAGGCATTGACAATGGTCTGGAAGCCTTCGGTGAATTTGTTGGTCTTGAGATAGGTCGGGGGCTTCTTGCTGGTGCGGATCTCGTTGACGATGGACGGGACAGACAGACCCGCTCGGCTCGTAACGTCTTGCAAGGTCGACCGGATGAGGGCCATGTCGTTGGTGGGGCACCAGGCCTCGGCGATGAGGGTCCGGCGGGCGCGGTCGTAGGAGAAGAGGTTGAGGGTGCTGTAAACGGCCTTCTCCCTGGCCACGAGGACGGTCTGGGCGGCCAGGGACTGGGAGATCTGGTTGAGCTCCGCCTCGAGCGTCTCCTGGGTGTTCTTGAGGACGTTCTGGACGTCCTGCAGGCGGTTGTTGACCTCCTGGATCTGCTCGCGGCGGAGGTCGCTGTTCTCGTCGACGTTGTAGACGTCGGCGCCCATGGACTCGGAGATTTTGCGAATCTTGGCCAGGATCTCCTTGCCGTGGGCGAAGATGACGAAGACGGTCTTGTGGACGGGCTCGTTGTTGGAAGGGTCGATGAGCGGCTCCGGGATCTCGGACTGGTTCATGTACAGATTCCCACGCAGGGTTCGCCACAGGATTCGCTCGAAGGCGGCGACATGGTCCCTGCCGATGACGCCGGCGACGAAGCCGATGTTCATGCCGGAGAAGGATCTCTCGACGTCGGTGGCGGTGTTGTGCTGCTCCACATCGGCGAGCAGCGGGGCGTCGTCGGTGGTCTCGCTCGAGGCGCGGATCTCGTCGACGTTGCCGTGGGCACGATCGAAGAAGCCGCCTGCCTTGCGGAGGACCCAGCGCCATTCGGTGAGGTCGCCCTCGCGCTTCCTCAGGGTCTCGTAGCTTTCGTTAAGGGCGGCGATCCTCTGCTCCAGCTTCTGGGCACGCTCGGCGAGTTCCTCGACTTCAGAGGTGGACGGCGAGGCCAGCTTCACGGCATCGAGGTCGAGCTTGCGGAGGGCAATGCCTGCTTTTTCCATCTGGGCATGGAAGTAGCCTATTGAGAGGAGAACAGGTCAGGATGCATTCTCTTCACGTATCAAAGGAAAATCCCTCTCCAGATGGCGGTAAGACGAAGGTGGTGATGGCGTCAACGTACGCAGCTGTCGCTCAACATTGTCCAGTCGTCGAATCTCCTGGGTAAAAGTTCTCTGAAACGCGCTGACATCTTCATTGAGCTGGGTGGATTCCAACCGTTAGCCAAACACCCTATTCTACAGCCCTGGTGAGGTGCGTGGAGCACAGGAGCAGATGCAATCGAGACGCAACCGAGGATTTCCGCGAGACCGCCCAAAGCCTGTTCGGGGAAGGGATACTCACATCGCGGAATTGACACAGTCCGAGCTCTCCGAGTGCCATGACGACCTCGCGGCCGATCTCGTTGGAGACGTAGAGCTGCACCATGCTCATGTCCGCCGAGCGGAACGGGGTGTCCTGTCGAGGAGCCATGGCTGGGGATAGCTGCGGCCTGCACCTGGCTCCCGAGATTGTATGTCAACGAAAGGTGACGCGATCCGAGGAGCCGACGTCGTCTCGATCAAGGGCAAGTGAGTCGCTGAATCGCCAGATGAAGATGGTTGGATGGATGGTTGGATGGATGCCGCCTCGCGACGTGGAGGTGGTGTGAAGTGCGCCAACATTCATCCTGCCTTGAGTCGAGCCTCAACGTTCTCTCAAGTGCTCACGGCCGCGATTACCTAATCCAGATGGCGGTGCTCACAGTTTTTCCGACTCCGTCGCCCGCAAATCTCCTGGGGCCTTTCGACGCCACGCAAGCCACGTACTCCGTACGGAGTACATATGTAAGCCACGCCCTGCCGCGCCACTCCTGGCCCTGTGCGAATTTCGTGCAGGTGGTGTTTGCATCTCAGTCGCGCGGCCTCTTCTCATACGACTCCATGGTGGAGTGTGCCCCCGACTTAAGAGGGTCGAAGATGTCAAGGCCATCATAAAAGTCAAAGCAAGGATGAGTTGAATTTTCCAATTTTCTTATTCACTACTTAGGTATAATAGGTATAGGGGTTGTTTGACCAGTCGTACTCTATGGATATCGTGAATGCCATGCATCGCCCGTTTCCTCCCTCGCGCCCCGTTGTTCCTCAGGTGTCCCAGTCCTGTTGTCCGCAAGTTCGAATTGCAATCCCTCATACCCTACAGGTATCTCTTGAACTCTTTCCCGTATCGTGTCCCGTCGCTGAAAAGCAAAAGAAGAGTGCAAGCATCGGACATCCATAGGTACATGGTTGCGAAAGCAGGAAGACTTTAAGATTCAAGGAAGAAAAAAAAATAAAATCCAAAGACGAAAATAGTAAGACGCCCCCCCAGAACACCAGGCCGTAAACATAAAAGTGAAGTTGCATGGTGTGACCAAAGAAAATTTATACACCAAGCAAAGCAGTGACAAGGGGGGGGGGAGAAACCCTGGGTTCCCTTTTTAAGAATGCCGAAATACCGCATAGTCGCCATGTCAGGGTGGGTTGGGGTGTAGCTCAAAGGCGTCGTCCAAACATGAAGGACCCGTACATCCCTCCGACTTCGGCGTTGGCGACGGGAATCTTGTTCATCCCCCAGCTCTCGGCTCCGTGCTTCCACCAGCGGGTGTCGTGGTCTCGAATCGATCCGTCTGATTTCATTCTCACGAGCCAGTATCTGCTTCCAAACTCCTGTGTCTTCCAGCCGACACGCTCCAGGTTCTTGGCCACTTTGGAAGTTCGCTCAAAGGCCCGCTCCTCGATCTCAATCACGCGGAGCGGGTAGGTGGCGGGGGCTAGCAGCTCGCTCCCGCTTGAGATGAGAGAGTTGGTGTCGGTGATGTCGAGGTACTTGAGGTTGTGAGGGAGCACCTCCTTGCCATGGTACAAGAGACTGTTGACGTCGCTCAAGGAGAGGCCGCGGCCGACGGTAAGCTCCTCGAGGGACTGGGAGAGTCTCCTCAACTCGGAGATGTGGCTCGAGTCCATGCGGCTCCCCTTGAGGCTCAGGGAGCGTAGCGAGGGCGGGAGCTTGGGCAGGAGCGCGGACACGTCTGCCTTTCCGAGAAGCAGGTGGCTGCTGGGATCGGTGGCCAGGCTGAGGTAGACAAGGGACTGCGCGGCCGGATGGGTGGAGATGAAGCGGATGACGGCCTCAGACGAGACCCCCCTGCACTTAGCGAGGTTGAGGTGTGTCAGCCTGGCGGTCTCCGGGATGGACAGGAGAGCCCTGTTGGTCATGCGGGTGGCCGCGACATCGAGGTGCGTCAGTCGGGGGAGCTTCGGCAACATCCTCTCGAAGACGGCAGTAGGCAAGCTCATGCACTTGTGGAAGGACAGCCTGGTGATGGTCAGCATCTCGGGCCAGGGCTGTTCGAGTAGCATCTCCCAGTTCTTCTTGAAGGTCAAGGAGGAGCATCCGCAAAAATCCAGAGCTTGAAGCTGGGGCGAGTCGAAGAAGAGCTTGGCGAGAACGTCTGCGTTGAGATCCTCGTCGATATACTCCTGTGCGAGGAACTCCTGAAGGTAAGGGGTCAGATCCAGGCACTGCAGGAGCGTCTCGGACGTCAGGTTCTTGGTCTTTGCCCTCTCGGTGGCGGAGATGAAGAGCATCGAAGGGTTGAAGTGGCTGAAATCCAGACGGCGCACAATGGTCGCCAGGGCCGGGTACTGGGAGACGGTGGACAGAAACTTCCGGAAGATTCGCGAGTGCGGGATGGTGATGTGCCGGTAAAGCGTGGTCAGGGTCGCGCCGTGGAGCGACTTGGAGGTCAAGAGAAGCGACATCAAGTCGGCGTTTCGGGTGGTGAGTCCGTTGGGAGGGATCTCAACGACGAGAAGATCAATAATGGAGCCTTTGCGCACGTAAAATTGTCAGAACATGAGGGAACCATATAGAGTATTACGCTTTTGTGAATTTTAAGGGTGATGAGAAAGGGGCCAGGGAGAAATATACCGAGCACTTCGTTTGGCAGCAGTTCCAAAGGCGAAAGCCCCGGGGCGCTGGCCCCCGACAGCTTCCTCCTCAAAGGGCTTGCGGCAGGTGTTGTGTCCCAGGTCATGTGCAGCCTCTGCAAGTTGTCACAGCTCCGGCTGGCCCGCTTCCCACTGAGCGGGATCTCTCTCCATCCTTGGAAAGTATCGGCGGGATAGAGGAAGCGATGGAGTCTGCTGTTTGGCTGGGTCACGGGAGGCTGGTAGACGGCCTGGACGGGGCTCCCGGCCGTGGGCGAGTCGTCTGCGCCATCGACAATGGCTTCCTCCTCCAAGGCCTCCGTGTAAGAGGAGATCTTGGAGCGGGTGAAGGTCTGGACGAGGCCATCGTCGATCTCGCGGACAGAAGAGAACGAGCTGCGGGCGAGCGGATCGAAGGTGGGAGACAGAGCGCGGGGAGCCACCCCGGTCCCGGGAAAGACTGGTGAGGCGCAGGAGTCGGCGAAGGAGGGCCGGCGGGCGAGGTGGGTATCGATGGCAACCATGTTGAAGCACCACGGCGCGCGGCGAGTGTGTTGTGTCGAATGGCAGAATTCCCGATGAGAGGTGAGATCGAAGCTTCCCCCCAAAAATGAATCTCGTCGTTGACGGCGGTGAAGAGGTGTCAGGAGAGATTTTACCGAAAAGGGAAAAGAAGTAGAAGCAGAAGAAGATGGAGAAGCAGAAGGAGAAGGAGTGAGGCGCGAGGAGAAACCGACGAAAAGGAAACTTTTCGAGTTGGAAAGGAGGATAAGAGGTTATCAGGCGAATGTGCACTCCGTAAATAGGTAAGTGGCGTTGAAAGCTTGGAGCTAGGTGAGAGCAAAGGGCTCTGCCTCCTCCGTGCTCGGCACTCCGAGTCTTCGGGCTTTGCCTGGCTTGGCTTGGCTTGGGCCGGTTGGCGCGGGCGAAATCGAGATGGCTTTTGGCGTTGGCGTTGGCGTTGGCGCCGACGTCGAGAAGCTGGCGCGAGAGACGAGGAGGTGGTGGTGAAGTTGGAAAATGGTTCGATTTTTGATTCTCGGGCCTCCTCGCCGGTCTCAAGAAGTCGGAAGGTGCGAAGGGTGCGAGGTTCAATGTCTTCACGCTTTCTCGGATGGCGGACGGAAGGCGCGAGTCGCGAGTTGCCGGCTCCGTACTTGCAGGTTTGTCGGAGGTTTTTTTTTCGCCACAGCAGGAAGGGGCGGCAATAGCAAGGCAATGCCACTTCCTTCCTTTCTGCCAGTAGGTAGGTAGTACTAATTCAACCTCCTTCCTTCCGAACTTAGCTTTGCTCTAAAACAATGCGCCAAGTCGATGATCGAAGCTGGTCAGGTGACCGTGACGTCTGTGTATGTGAGAGGAAGGAGAGGGAGAGAGAGAGAGAGAGAGAGAGAGAGAGAGAGAGAAGAGGAGAGAGAAGAGGTAAAGGTCATGGATGTCAGATGGAGAGGATGGATCGATCGGTGATGGACTGCAGACAAGTCCGGAGGGAGGTCGTAGTCGTGCGTTTTCTGTGCGAGGCGGAATTTCGAGTGAAGGGTTACAGCCGTGAAACAGGCCAGGCCGTCTTGCTGTGCAATTCGAAGCGAAGCCGCGAGATTCCTCTGTGGCAGGGCGGACACAGGACAGGAGGACAGAGGACAGAGTTTGGGAGATCTACGACTAGATAATGGACGATGACTGGGTCGTTCTGAGGACAAGAGCAGATTCGAAGGGGAGAGGGCGAGGGAGAGAGGAACAAGAGACCCGGCGGCAGCTCGAAGCGGCCATGTCGGGCCTTATGTAATGGTTCAATCCGGACAAAGAATGCACGGAAACGGTCTAAAATGGTTCTTCTTGTCTTTTTCTTTTTTCTTTTCTTCTTTTTCTTCCCCTTCCTTTGTTGAGAAAAGTCCCGATGGATCAAGAATTACCGGTAAGTCTAAATGACTCTGGGCTCTGGAGACCTCCGGGCACGGAATGGGAAAGGAAGAGAAGAAAAAAACATCACTGATGCATCCATGGAGCTTTCATTACGTACGGGGAAAATGCTCGGTCAGTTGGTTCGAGCCGAGTCAAGAGGATAAGGGGGGGGTGGGAAAAGGGGGGGTTCATTTAGGAAGAAAAAAAAAAGAGGAAAAGTGGAAAAGGTGCAGTGGATCATTGCAGTGAAGGAAGAAAAAGAGGTGCCAGAGAGCACGCGCTGGGTTCGGAGTACCTGAGGTAGACGATACCTGCCAGTTGGCCTTCCCGTTGCGGTACCGAGAGAGTACACCAGACAAGGGGTAAGAAAGACGAGGTCGATTTCGGAGGAGGCTGTTCCCCAGCTTGTCGTTCTCCGCGACCCCGTCCCCCTACGACCTGTACTACCTCTACTCCGAGTCTGACTAGTAGGACTCGTAGTTCTCCGTATGTACTCCGTACCTGTAAAGCCCCAGACCCATGAAGAACCTAAGAGATGAGCTAATGGGGGTCAATCAGGAACATTCCGTCGTGCTTTGATCACGTTGACCACATCAGGCCTGGGTCTGACGACAGGTCGGGCCAATCGGGGCCGGCCAAGGCGCCAGGCCCTGCCCCCGTTTGCCGGGCCGGGGCTGGGGATCTGGCCAGGTTCCTTGAGAGGGACACGCATGAGGATCCTCCATCCATGTCGTGCCGGTACTCGTACGATAATACATACACAGTATGTATGTGCCTCAATGGATGGATGGAAGGATTTGGAGAGTTGAGGCGTTTCGAGTTGCTGGCCCAGGCAGAGGCAGGGAGGTCGTATCCCGCGCTCGCAAGCAACAAGAAGGCATTGTTGGAAATATTTTAGGTAAGCCGGTAGCATCGGGCCTCTGCGGGTCCTCGTATGAGAGGTAGTACTACTCCGTAAGTAGTACGAGGTCCGTCTACCTATGCCAATACGGAGGACTGGATCGAGAGATGCACTGTTGGGCTTGAGCCGATGTGAACAGGTTGTGGAAGGCCGCAGAGTCGCATCTACGGGTGCGGAGTACGAGTACGGAGTACGGAGTAGAAGCAACGAGGTCAATGAAATGGGTCCACGGATCGTATGTATGAATCCTTAGAGACGCTTCAATTGGCATTAAGATTGAACCTGGAGAGCACCGTGATGTGCCGCCACGCCCATGCACGCTCTGGCAGGCATGAAGTGCAGAATATGTGCTCCGTATAGTCGTATGTATTTGTACCCCGACTCCAACTGAGTCCGCCCCGCTCGTACGAGTACTGGGTACCGGTACGTGACCATACGGGGGCCTCCCCACTGCGCGGCCGCCAAAGCGAGCACTGCGATGCTCGAGAACGCTATTTGCTCACAGCACCGCCGGATTGTGTAATGGAAACTCGGCAACTGGATATTTCTGCCCATCAGGTGAGCACCTCTTGTCGCGCCAGGGACGCCGGAGAGGAGTCGTATTTGTCACAGGAAGCGTCCTTTTTATTTTCTTTTTCTTGCTGCGTTTTCCTCTACTCCATATTTCTCATCCCATTGATCGATCAAATTTTGTTTTTGTTTTCCACAGCGTCTGATTCTTCTCTTTTGCTCTCCTTTCCAGGCCGGTACAGATATAGTGATGTACTACCGGTACTCCGCAACGGGAAGGAACCTTGAAGGATGCAGGAGTGATTGATGGCTTACAGTACGAGTAAATCGTGATGAAAAGCCCCGAAGGAGGTCGCATTCAGGCCGAGCACCTTCACTTTTCGGACGAATCAAAAAGGTACAGGTAGGTGCTTCCCTTTGCCGCTCCCTGAGTTGTACTCCTCTCCAGGTACTGCTACTAGTAGTACTAGGTAGTACTGGTACTACTGAATACACTGCCAAAGATTGGGCTGCCCTTCCCCGGATGCTCTCCGCCCTTCCCCCGCAAAATCCAGGATGAGGCTGACAGGCCGGGCAAGCGTCACCCGCATCACATTGATACATTGATGAGATGACCTATGCTCCGATAATCTGTGCCCTCCAAGCTATAGGGAGCACAGATAGTACCGGTACTCACACTGGGAACAGTTGTGACCATCACCATGAAATTGATCCATTGATCCGGTGTGAAATCACGGCCGGGGAGGCTTCAACCTCTTCTCCTCGGCGCGGCGAACAAGACTTCTAGTACTGCGGATTACTCCGTACTACTACCTACTGCTGTCATACTGCAACCTCTTTGCGGTCCATTCGACTCGTCTTCGTTTTGATTGTCATTCCGGGGAGCGAATGTCACAGACGCGGAGGATACGCCTCCCCGGCCTTTCGATGTCAGGACTAGCCGCGTGGGTTCACAATCGAGCTGCCCCTCGCGGAGCACAGAGCCAGCGCCACGGCGCAAGCGGCGCCGGCGGTTACCCGAAGGGGCTCAGAGGCCCAGGAGTCCATTGGATTTGATCAGCATCAGAGCCTCCGACACGAACGGGCGAGTACAGAGAGAAGCTTGGAGTAGGTACTAAGACGGCCAACAACAAGACCAATGCCGGGAGATCACAAATTACCTGTATGAGTACCTGTACTTCGTCATAGACAAGACTTGGCGATCTTGCCTTCCATGACCCATCTCGCGATCGATGCCTCTGTCACGCCGCGCTGCCTCGAGCCGGATCAGACCTGACCTGCATCAGCACATCTCCAAGGCCCACGCCAGGCAAGGGAGAGCTCGGCGCCAGGTCTGCCAATGGGCATTTCCAGGCTCTTGGTGCCGCTCGCCATCGTGGCCTCGTGACTCGTGTTCCGAGTACGAGTACCAATGGATGTCCGTACATACTCGAACCTTGGGTTGGTGATCCAGGCCAGGCCGTGATCTCGCCAACAAAAATGCGACTACTGGTACAAGTCACTCATACTCGTATTTACATCCGGCTAAGGGCCCAGCTGTCGACCACATGTTCAATAGAAGCTGTGGAACCAGAGCGCAC
>NQYS01000006.1:2278928-2297397 GCA_003055955.1 Escovopsis sp. AC
CGAGGCACACAGAAAAAAATTACGAGGGATTGAGCAATGACGGGGGAGAAAGCAAGAAAAAAAAACAACAAAAAAAATAGGGGGAAGGGGTGGGGGGGCCCCCCCCCCCCCCCCCCCCCTTTTCCCCCCTTTTTCCCCCTTCAAAAGGCTCCAGGAAAGACACGAGGACCCGAAAAGCAAATACGGCCAAATGACAGCATCACGGCCTTGCTCACGGCCACTCGTCAGCAGGTCACATGGCCCATTGCCCGATCGAGCGCCCGGCCTGTACATATGAAAAAGAGGTAGTAGTCCCTTTCTGGTTAGAAGTACGGAGTACGAGAGGAGGTAGTAATCTTACAGGTACAGGTGCTCGCTCGACTCCCAGGATGTGCCACTGCCCGTTCCATCCATCTCGGCACCAACAGCAAGTGACACTGCCTTATTCGCTGTTGCTGGGATTGGCCGTCACATTTCCTCGCTTACCTTTCCCGGAATCTAAGACGTCGCCAAAGAAATCTTGGTCCTTGTGGACAAGTCGTCCAAGGAGATGGGGAGGACACCTTGGCTGGGATGTCGATGGGCAATGTACTCCGTACTTGTACCTGTACTCGCGGGCCACTATACCTGGGATATAGGGTCGATGCGGTGATCTTGATCAGAGGCTCTGTTTCCACTGTCTTCGGCCATCTCTCCTGGGTAAGGTAACATCAATGGATCAATCCAAGTGCAGTTCACGGTCCGAGCATCAAGATCGCCAGATCACTGTTGATTACATAATCAAGACGGCCCTACGAGATCTGAATCGCAGCTGGTTGCCAAGAATTCACTGAACGGTCTCTGGTAAGGAGAGAAGGCGGGGGGGGGGCTTGGAATCGATGCATGAGAAATCTACATTAACTCTATTGCTAGAACTCCAGACGCCGTGGTCAACGTAATGAAGAAAAAGTTGACAAGCTGATGAATGTGAGACGGAGAAAAGGGAAGGAGGGGAAGGGGAAGAAACAACGCGAAGAACAACAGATGCCCCACAGGTCAAGTCGATGAGTCCCAAAACCTGAAAAAATTTCCCCCTACTCCATGTCCACGTCCTCGTCCTCTTCCTCGTCGCCCTCGACAGTGGTGTGCTCGGGGATCTCCTCGACGCCGCCGTCGACCCGCACCCTGAGCCTCTTCTTCTCGCCGCCAAACGCCTTGGTCGTGTTCTTCCTCGTCGCCAACAGGCTCTCCTCGGCCTCGACCTCGACGCCCTGCTCCGCCAGCTCGGCGAGCCTCTTCTTCTCGCTGCCCCGCAGGCGCGGCAGCAGGTGCTCGTTCTCGGCGACGAGCTTCCGGGCCGTGGCGAGCTCGCGCTCGCGCTTGCCCGCCATGCGCTTCTTGTAGAAGGCGCGCTCACGGCGAGCGCGGATCTCGCCGATGCGCCGCATGGCCGCGAGCGTCTTGTCCATGAGGTCGCGGTCGTAGCGCACGGGCTCGTTGCGGCGCTGCGCGAACTGCAGCGTGCTGTCGACTGTCATCTCCTTGCCCGCATTGCGGCGGTACGCCTTGGTCCACTTGAGCTTGCGCGGGTTGCGCTTCATCTTGTAGTTCTTGTTGCACTTGGAGCGGCAGAAGCGGAACGCCTTGCCATCGTTGCGGACAAACGTGATGCCCTTGGAAGGGTAGGCCGGCCGGCCACAGAAGCTGCAGTCCTCGATACTAAGGACAGACTCGTCAGCATCATGAAGTTCCAAGATCCCCTCACCCTCACCCCCGCGGGGGCCCCGACGCGTCTGTGTACTCACCGCATGATGGCTGTGTCGACTGAATTGGCAGAGATGAGATGCGGCCAGGCGCCAGCCGTGTTGTCGTGCAGCCAAACGACAAAAAGTCGGTTCGACGAAAAATGGATGCGTCCGGGTTTTTCTGGCTTAGTCATGTATCGATAACGATAGCCATTAGCGATAGCAGCTCCGGCGGGGCATTCTTGTTTTCGCGCCTTTCCTAGTTGGGACGGCAGAAAATCGCACTTCATTCGAAACTCACCGCCTTCTTCGAGCAGAAGTGACGGAGTCGAAGGACGAGTTGGAACTTGTGCGATGCAAAGAGTGATGAAATGGTCGTTCTACTACTCCGTAAGTGGTCGGGAGTCATCTGAGACTCGTCATCAAACATGAACCATTCATCACGAACCAAAGTACCTGTATTGGACCCCGGGGACGCTAACAAACACGGTGACGGCAATGACGCCCCCCTGACGTTCCTGGACCGAAACCAACAAACGACTCCTGGAACCACCAATAAAAATCATCGATCCATTGATCATCACGTCTGGACCTGTCTTCCACAAGGATGTCCTCGGAATGCTTCATGCTCGTGGCATGCAGCGTTCGCGGTGCTGCATGCCGCCGGTCCTCCGGCTCCTCCCCCGGTCCCTTCATGTATGTATCCTCCGGTCTCCGTCCCGGCCGCCGCACCACGCCCGAATCCAACCCTGTGGAGAGTGTGTATACCTACGGAGTACTAGGTTAATAATTTTGCATCGGGTCCCCAGACGCAATGCGACCTCCCGGTCTGAACGCCTGTCAGTCCATGCGCGGCAAGAGGGCAAATCATTAGGTAAAGCCGCGTATGCACGATGCGACGCCGACTGGCCGACGTGCCGGCTTAGCCGAGCGTCACGACTCCGCATCTGATGGATTCGCGCTGCGTCTCCCCGTCTGCAAGCTTCGTCTAGCCCTCATCGTACATCCCTCGTCGTCCATCCTTTGGCAACTCCTGGCGTCCACGGAAAAGCTGTTGTTGGCAACACTCCATGCATCGCCAGCAGAAGGTCCCTCACGCCATCCCGCTTAGACGCTTCTGAATCGCGCCATTGTCGAAAACGCATTCATCCTCGTGCGTCCCAGAGGCGCCATCCGGCTTTTCTCTTACATAAGAGATTCATATAGGCCCCTCACCTGCTTCGCAAACGCCCTCTCTATCTGCCAACGCCCATTTAGGCCTTCTCTCTTCGTGTCCCCGGAAGCCTTGCCCATGGTCAGGACCGGTAGCTTTCTTCACTCAGCAAGGGTGGTGAAACACAAGACAGGAGAGAATCAGAGTCAATATAACATTCGATGACGGCCCTGTCAAGACAGGTTTGATTGAAGATGCCATATACCTGTACATGAAGGAATGGAGAAACAGCTCGCTGGTGCTGCAGCGTCCCAGCAAGATCAGACAGTGGTTGGCGCCATGTCCAAAGAGTGAATGAGCAAAAAAACAGTGTTAAGAAAACCGATGAAACGCCATTTGCTTTCAAGAAAAAAGGAGGGGAAAAAAAGGGGGGAATGTGGGGGGGGGTTCCGTGCCTCCAAAGTTGGGAGCATGGACACCAGGGCATCAAAAACGTGAAGACGTGAATCAGTGACAAGGAATGTAGAAACCTTTTTTATGCAACATCGAAACATGGGGGCATTTCCCTCCGGTGAGCGTCTTCCAGATCAATATGCTGCATCAGCAGCGCTTGCTGAGCGTCGGAGAAGATCAATGTCATCGGTTGCTCGCCTTCTTGCCTCCCGCCTTCAGACGGTCCTTGCAGTCCTCGCAATACCATTTCGCTGCGGAAGAAAGATCAGTATCCAGCAAGAAACGATTTCGAGCAGGGGATTCAAATCACTCACTCTTAGAACTTGGCGCCACCTTCAGTCCCACGCACGCCAGATGGAACCATTCCCTTGCACAATCGTCCGAGTCGCACGCAACCATCTCTCCATAACTGACGCTGTCGCAGTAGCAGTACAACGGCTCATCGGCATCAATCTCTCCGTCCTCACCATCTTCGTCGTCATCGTCATCTCCCTGTATCGTGCTGGGCCCGTCTTGTTCCGCCGACCGCCGAGCCGCGGCGGCAGCAGCATTTTGCACCGCCGCGCCGCCCTTCTTCTGTTGAATCTTCTTGCTTCCCGTGTTGTGGTTCGAATTGTTATTCGAGGGGGTGTCTGCATTACGAGTCGTCCTGGATGTTCGAGAAGGTTCTTGAAAGGCGCTCGGCAGGTGCGGTGTTGATGGCTTGCTGGCCCGCCCGCTCTTTGTCGTCGTCACCGTGCTGTTGCTCGAGCTGTGCTGCAGGGTCGCTTGCAGGCTCTCGCTCCTGCGGTCTGAGTCCTCCACGGCCTTGCTATCCCTGCGGCCGTGATGAGTCGCCGGCGTCGGCAGAGATGAGGGGGGGTTTTGATTATCGTTCTGCTCAACCTCCGCCGGTATTGGCTCCACCGCGACCGGTGCCTCCTTCGTGACCTTGGACTCGTTGTTCGGCCGCGACCAATTGGCTTGTTGCGACTGGTCCAGGGCATTGGCCGTGTTGCCGCCTGCCTTGAAGGCTGCTGCCGACGCCGATGCCGCCGCCGCAACCGCCGTTGCGGGCCGGACAATCTTGCCGTTTTCCACCGTCGACTGCAGCGAATTCTGTCGTGCGCGGGAGGTTACGGGTCGGGTCGCGGCCGCCGACGTCGGGGGCGATGGCCGGCTTGGCGCCTTAGGCTCAGGCGCTGACCCCAGGAGTGGGGATGTGGTGGTGGAGGGGGGATTGACAGCTGCCGCTCCGAGCCTGTGATGACGGAACCAGCCTTGTTAGAAGCGAGCACCTCTCGGCCTTGGGGGTCAAAAGAACCACGTCCAACTTACCTTCTCTTAGACTGTCCGCTACCGGTGGGCAGGGCTTTGCGCTTCTTCGGGGGCTCTGGCAGTGGTGTTCCCCTCGGGCTAGCGGGCTTCGGCTCTGGAGCTGCTGTCGTCGTCGTCGTCGTCGTCGTCGTCGTCGTCGTTGTTGCTGCTGTTGTTGATGTTGAGACGGTCTTGTTTGTTGCTCGTTCTTGAGTCGCGCTGGCAATAGGAGGCTTTTCTTTTTCCACCTTGCGTCGTTTGGTGGGGGGGTTGCTGTTGATGGATGTGGCATTCGAGATTCCCAGACCGACGTTGCCACTCTCTGTTGTTTTCCGCACCTTGCTTGGTTGAGATTTCTTGCCACTCTGATTGTTTGCTGGAGTGTTGGAGGCCGCTATCGTCGCGGCGGCATTGTTGCTGCTATTATTGTTCGCGGTCGTGCTGCTGCTGCTGCTGCTGTTGTTGTTGTTGCTGTTATTGTGGTTGTGACTTCGGGCCTCGAGATCGTCAGCATCCGACTCGTGCGGCGGCTGCTGCGGCTTCTGTGTCTTCTTGCCCTGGGAAGCTTGCTTCCGGGAATCGCTGCGGGTCGCGGCCTGCTGCTCCGCCAGGGCCTGTGCCGCGGCGGAGATGGCGGCCGCACCGTCGCGTCTCGTTCGCTCCGCCTGTGCCGCCTTGCCGTTCCGGTTGTCCGGGTAGGCCCAATGTGTCGTGCTTCCCCACTTGGCCTCGTCGCTGAACTCGCCCTCGAGGTAGGGCCACACGTCCTCCACTCGCGCGAGCTGCCTCTGCAGGGCCTCGTTGGCCGTTGATATGACGTGGTTCTTCTCTTCTAGCGACACAAGCATCTCTTGGATCTTGAACGCGGTCTGTCGGAACAGCTGTCGACGTTGGATGTTGGAGGGCTCGAATGCCGAGCTGCTGCTCGGCTCGTCGCCAGGCGGTGAGGGCTGGAGGCGGCGTCGGAATTGTTGCTGAGCTTGCTGCTGCTGCTGCTGCTGCATTTGCTGGTTAAATGGCGTCCCGCCATTGGAGCTTCCTTGAGCGCTCGCCGTTGCCGACCTCGGCGCATTGGTGCTACTCGAGACCTCATTGTTCGTTCGCGCTTCGGGGATGGGGAGTCTCCTGGCCGCGGCGATGAGCTTGAACAGCTGTTCCTCAGGCGCGAAAATCTTGGCCTCAACCTCCTTGAGTAGTGTGAAGTGTCGGACGAGCTCCTTGGGGAGGGCGGTGATGGCGTCGGCGAAGTGGGTGATGGCAGGGAAGATGTCAATGGGCTGGTCACTGAGGGGACCAGCACCACTGCCGCTCGCCCCGCCCGCTCCCCCGGCCCCGCCTCCCCCGAGTATGCCTCCTGTTGTTCCTCCTCCACCGAGCGTGTCTCTGGTTGCAGCGGAGCGGGCGGCGGTGGCAGAGCTTCGTGGAGGGTTGGTGCGCGTCTGGCGAACAGGCTGCGATCTCCGGTGCGACGGGGTTTGCAAATCAGCAGTCGGGGGCTTTGTCGATTTCATCTTGGATGGAAGCTGGACGTGATCCCATCAACGATTGAGGAGAAAGGGAGAGAGAAGGGGACTAAGGCGAGAATCGTCCGTCTAGCCTGGGCCGGCCCAGAGCACAAGGAGCCCTTTTTTAGGGGGGAGCAGAAACGTGTGTGCGGAATTCGTAGAGTCTGGGGTCTGTCGATGAAGACACAATGCAAAGAAAGACTAGTAGGAGATCTTTGGGGAGAAAAACAAGAATTCCTAGGCCATCTTGCACTCTGTTAGCAGTTCCCAAGTGATCACTCGAGCCGTGAAGTGTAGAGTTGGTTGGCTTCGGTGGGTGGGATGGGCAGTGGTGGAAAAACGGAGGTGGCTATGGAAGTGGAATAGGCTGGAGCAGATCAAGACCGGTTCCGGGAACAAATACCTTTTCTCTCTCCTTGTCCGTCGATACCTCTGATCGATGCTGGATCTTGGCTGCGTCTGGTGTGCGAAGGTGTGTCTCGTCTCTCGCTTCTCTCGATTGCAGTACGAGTACCAGATTTTGGGGAGCGAGAGACGATCTGCCGCGAGCGAGCGAGATACGGGGAGCGACGTATCTTTTGCGCCTGTGCTCGGCCGGGCTTTTGGCGCATGACACAAGCACAACGCGGTGCCGCTCCGGGAATTTGCGGGCTCTGATTGGTCTGTCGGCAGAACTCACGCTCCGAGCCGCGGTGATGCAATGTCTTGCCTGCTTATGTAATTGCGGCGGGAATGCTTTTATCGATAACGGCTCACTCGGTCCATGTACTCCGAGGAACCTGTATCTACTCATTTTAGTACCTCCACTCGATGGAGACGGCACAGCTTCCCATGAAAGAGAAACGAATTAGTACGCAGCAGGGGAAGGCCTAGGAGGGAGTTGCGTCAAGGAGGAAAGGGGTATGACATCGAAGAAAAAAAAAAACAGCTTGCTCTATGCCTCTATATCATCTTTCGGGTTGGGGGTGGGGGAAACAAATTGGTAGCCAGATGGGCGACAACATGGAGAAATGAGAAACGAGCATCCAAGCCATGTCCAGCCATTACAAAACTGCTGAAAGCGCAAGATCTGCGCGCTCGGATGTCAAGATAAAAACAGACGAGTGGAATTCCCGGAGAGAGGGAAGGGGGATTTCTGGGGGTATCAACATCGCGCGCGCTTGTGTCTAGTCGGTCATCCTCCACCCCTTGCCGTGCCTACCCCCGCCAGATGAGCCTTCTCTTTCCAGTTGCTTCGCCCTCCACTGCCATTCCAGAAGCACCCAGATGAAGTCCCTCAGGGTGAAGTCGGGCCACAAACATTTGCGGAAGAAAATGTGCGTGTCCTGGTGGCACTGCCAGAGCATGAAGTCACTCAGACGCTCCACGCCGCTCGTTCGAACGAAAATGTCCAGCGGAGGGTCGTCGGCTGTGTAGATGTGCTTCTCAATGGTCTCGGCGGTGATGGTATCAGGGTTGGGAAGAACGGGGGTCTGCGAGCCGGCCCTCTCGAAGAGGCGAGATTTCGGCGAGCCGGGCGTGTAGCTTGTCGCGGTTGAGCTCATGCCGTCCGTGTCCGTCTCTCTGTCGTCGTTGTCTGCGATAGAGGGGACCGACTCCTCCTCCTCCTGCTGCTGCTCCTGCTGCTGCTCCTGCTGCTGCTCCTGCTCCTGCTCCTGCTCATGGTCATGCTCCTGCTCCTCCTCGATTCCTTCATCTGGGATCGTTGGCAGCGGTTCCCGCCCTTCGAGCTGACTGGACAATATCTTCTGTCGGATGTGCGTGGGCGAGAAGGGCGTGTTTTTCGGAGGCGGCGGGGTCTGAAAGTCCTCCACGGTGGAGCGAATAGCGGTTGTAATTTCTTCTCTCGACGTGTAGGGAAAGCAGATGTTGAGCACGGCCCTGGAGCTCTGTCAGCAATGGTGATTCGTGGTAAGCGGCATTTCGCCCCCAGATCTCTTGGCCAGTACCGACTTTGAATTGTGTTTTGTCCTGGCAGCGGCCTTGTCCATCACTTCCAGGACATCCTCAGGGATCAGGTCGCGCTGGCCCAGGATCCGCACGCAGGCTCCGTAGCGGTCGAGGATGTCGCCGTACGTCGTGAGCTGCTCGAGCTTGACCTTGGCGAGCTGCATGAGCCCCTCGACCTCGTACTTGGGACGGTTGAAGTTCTCTATGCTGAACGCGTAGACGGTGACGACCTTGACGCCGCACTTGTAGCAGACTTCCATAATCTAGGGAAACGCGCAGTTCCTGTGAGCAGACAGGCCGGGACGTGCCGTGCCGAGGTTTCAGGATTTTGAGGAGAGACAGACCTTTGCCA
This sequence comes from Escovopsis sp. AC, assembly GCA_003055955.1. NCBI lineage: Eukaryota > Fungi > Ascomycota > Sordariomycetes > Hypocreales > Hypocreaceae > Escovopsis > Escovopsis sp. AC. Next base: position 2,287,341 of record NQYS01000006.1, read on the forward strand.
GCGCTTCGAAGCCACGGTGGTGTCCCTCGATGACTTCCATGCGATGGCTCCGGGCGTAGCGCCGGTTGCCATCCATGACGAATGCGACATGCTGGGGGATCGGCCCCTGTTTGAGGGCGTTGATGAGGATCTCGCGAAGTTGGTTGATGGCCCACTCTCCGGGAGGCGACTCGATGATGAATCTCTTGAGGAGGGAAACGGCGTCGGCCATGGTTTTCCTTCTTTCGTATTCCTCTTACCCTTTGCTTGACTCGTTTTCTTTCGAGGAACGAAGATGGCGCCGGGTCTACCAGTATGTGAGGATTATGTCGCAAGACCGCGGTGGAGCTGAGCGGATGACCAATGGATGCACGAAGCGGAAAGAAAGACAGGGAATAGATCGCTTCAGCACTCGCATGTGGGTTCTGGAAGAAAGAGAGTAGACAAGGGTATGATCGCTGAGAACAAAACAATGCAGGACGCGAATAGTAGCAGGTACGCCCCGTCAGGGGAAGAGAAAGATTAGGTACTTAGATATTAGTACGGAGTAGTAGTAGGAGTGTTGTAGTAGTAGTGTCGAGCGGGAGATGAGGCCGAGAGAAGAGGCCAAGTAATCAATCAACATTGATGATGTTCAAGTTGATTATGAAAGCACCGACTTCATTGACCATGATTGAAGGAAAGGATTGACCACACTGGCGACTTCCACTTGAAGTGCCCGTGTTCCGAGTTGGACTTGATGGTTACCCAGCGAGAGGTCAGTCCGCGGTCAGAAGGACAGATTCCTGTTTCAGAACAGGCGAGCAAATCGATTCGCGGCTCGAGTACGTGTACATCGCGGAGGCTGCCGATCCTGTACTCGACAGGTACAGGTACCTCTCCGTGCTGCTTCCAGTCCCGGCCGTTAAAGGTCTTCCGGGCCGATAAACCCGGTGCTGGCAAGAGCTCGGGTCGCTCTGGACCAGAACCACCAGTTGAAAGCTTGAACTTCAAAGTGCTCCAGAGAAGCCTCCAAATCTGTCCGTGAAGATGCGCCTATCATGGATCAATGGATAGAAAGAACCTTGCGAATTGATGTCCTTCTATCCTTGGCTGTCCCTGATCACCTCGTTCGCATAATCTAGACTACTGTACGGAGTATCTGTGCATGCTCATCAATAGGCGAGGATCACGGTGTCCTGCATACTTACTGTGCTCCGTATGTGTGTACTCCGTACTCCGTATTCCTGTATCCTTGCGAATCTGCTTGCTGATTGCGACACTCTTGTTGTGCTGCTATTCTCGGCCGTAAAAATTTCTGCTCAGGCACTCCTACTCACATACATACTAGGTAGGTAGGAGGACTACTACATAATTCGACAGATCTACGGAGTACGGAATACCGCATGTAAGTTGGTATGCATGCAGAGACGTTAGTTGCATGATTCGTCTCTGCCCAACCGATCGAGAACGCTGTTCCACCCTAGACCGCATAACGGCCCAGTCACATCATCTCTCCGTGATTCTCTGCCTCCGATATCCTTTCCTCTGAAAGCCGCACCGAGCTTTGGCTGTATGTACTGAATCTGCAGACTGCACGCAGGTTAAAAACGCAACTCCGTGCCTCATCTTCTTGAACAAGCAGCCCTGGGCGAGCATCAAGGCCGCCGCCCCTCGCCTAAACATCATGATTTCAAATGATCAATCTTCACCCGTCATTGCTGGAATACGAGTACACGTACTCCGTACTCCGTACATATACACATATGTACGGAGCATGTGGTGTAGGGATTTGCTTTACCTACCCTGTAAATTCCACTCCCCATTGAACTTGGTGCCGGCTTTCTGTGTCCGGACTCGGAGTTAGTACGAGTAGTACGGATGCCTCGGTGACGCCTTCCTATCCTTGATCTTCAACACAACCTGTCACAATCTACTCCGTACTCCGTACGGAGTACGGGGTACAGAGTACAGAGTACTCGGTAGATTTCGAGGAAAAAAGCAACGAGACAAACACATCGCAGAGCCATTCCTTCCTTTCCTGCAAACTACGATAGAAGGACCGACTCCAATCTCTGCAGAGGTATCACCTCTAGTAAAAGGCCAGGTACTCGCCGTCCAGACAGAGAGTCACGCTCAGGCACTCGGAGGTCGTCGTGCCCTCTGGCGCAAGTAGACTTTTGCCCCGCCAGAGCTGGCCGCGCAACCTGGGCGACGCTGCCCCGCTATCCGGCGACTGTTCCCCGCTACCTGAGGCCATGTCTCGGAATACACGCCGGCCTAACCTCATAGTGCTGCTGCAGCATGATCATGAATTGATATTTGAAGGGCCACGATGCATCCAGAAATTGTTCGTATCGTCGATACTATCGGGTCCTCTGACCTTGGAATCTCAGCATCTTCGACGACCACCAGGGCTTTAGCTGCGTAGCTGCAGTCTGCATGTCGAGCGGCTTCGCCACTGCACCCCACTCCCGCATGCTTCGCCCAGCCAAAATCATCCAGGTCCATGCCATCCGGTCCCCTCGCAGACTGGAAGCTCTTGGAGGGGCTGTCAGCACGTCCAATCTTCGAGTGAACAGCATCAATCCCTACTACGGAGTACTCCGTACGGAGTCCTAAATTCCCCATTCGTCAAGAGGTTAGTGCTGCCCGTGGTCCAGCCCACGGATAGATCACCAGGTACAGGAGCCTCCGCTTCTGCTTGGGCTCCACGACTCCAGTTGGGAGCCTTGGGATCAAGCCTGCTTTTCCAACCTTCCTTTGCCCTCTTTATCTCCTCCGCTCCCTCCTCTCCACTCCATTCTTCTCCCTTTCTTCCATGCTCATCACTGCCTGCTTGTCGGTCATTGCGCTCGAGACTCGCCTTGCTGACCTTCAAAGGTGGTGACCAGCACAAGGTAGCTGCCTGCCTGCCCACCGACCTCTATACAATTGATACACTTACATGCCGCCATTGCTTGTTGTGACCCTCCCCCGACCCCTTCCCCAGCCTTGACGACGCTCTAGTCAGCTGTCACCATGGTCGTCTTCGACGGCCACGAGTTCCTCACAGAGGAGGAGATCCGCCTCAAGCAAGACAGGGAGCGCTCAAAGTACTGGAAGAAATGGGGCCCTTACACTGCTGAGCGACAATGGGCCACAGGTACGGCCGAGTCCTGCTGCCAAGGGCCATCAGCTGCGAGCTATTGCTGATCGATGCCACAGTCCGCGAGGATTATAGCCCTGACGGAGATGCTTGGAGCCGTGCGTTCAACCCCTCAACCCCTCTTCGCGGGGGCGTCTGCTGACTCGTCTCCTCGTCTCACGCCATAGATTTCACCCACGACCACGCCAGATCTCGAGCTTTCAGATGGGGCGAGGACGGCATAGCCGGCGTCAGCGACTCCCATGGTTTTCAGCACATTGCTTTCAGCTTTTGGAACGAGCAAGAGTACGCGGCGCCCAGTCCCATGCGCGTGTTGTTTACGAGATCCTGACTCCCGCCCATCTAGTCCTTTCCTGAAGGAGCGCTTGTTCGGCCTATCTAACCCTCAGGGAAACCACGGCGAGAGTATCAAGGAGGCTCATTTTCACGTCGACAATACCCCGGTGAGTGTCCCGTGATGCTCAATGGCTCGCAAATGGAGGCTTGATGTCTTGACGCCCTTGCTAATTCCTATGGTCTATGCAGACGGTACGGTCCCACACCCGCCATCCCAAAAGACCACCTTGCTCGAGGACTAACGGCCGCAGCACTCCTACATGAAATTCCTCTACAAGTACCCCCAGAAGAAGTTCCCGTACGAGGACTTGATCGCGGAGAATGCTCGACGAACCAGGGAGGAAAACGAATACCAGCTCCTGGACACTGGCGTCTTTGACGAGGACAGGTACTGGGACATCTTCATCGAGACGGCAAAGGAGGCAGATGACCCCGATGAGATTCTCTTCCGTGTCACGGCCTGGAACCGAGGCCCAGAGCCGGCACCCCTCCACATCATCCCGCATGTCTGGTTCAGAAACACCTGGAGTTGGGGCCGAGAAGCCCCTGAGAAGAAGCCTTTCATCAAGGCCTCCTCGGAGCTCCAGGCCAAGTCCAACCACCACAGCCTCGGCGAGAGATTCGTCACCTTTGCCCCATCTCCAGGCGTCGGGATGGCCGGGGATGATGTCCTGCCAAAGATGATGTACACCGAGAACGATACCAACTTCGATCTGCTGTACGGCCAACCCAATCCTCAGCCCTTTGTCAAGGATGCTTTCCACCGATACGTCGTCGAGGGTGAAAATAAGGCGATCAACCCCGCACAGACAGGAACCAAGTTCGCCGCATGGTACAGCTTCAACGAGGATGGCGGTGTCAACCCTGGCGAGTGCGCCGGTAAGCTTCCATCCCGAGTCTCCACTGGAAAGAGGCCTTCATTGACCTGATGAGTTGATGAGTTCAGTCATTCGTTTCCGATTCTCCAAGCGAAGCGTCGAGGACGTTGACGAAGAAATCTTCGACGATGTTTTCGACAGACGGATCAAGGAGGCAGACGAGTTCTACCACTATCTTAGCCCCCTGCCCATGGCAGACGATCTCCGCAACATCCAGAGGCAGGCCTTCTCCGGAATGCTCTGGACGAAACAACATTACCTCTTCATATGGGACCAGTGGGCGAACGGCGATCCAGGCTGTCTTCCTCCACCCTCAGAGCGCCACGGGCTGCGCAACGCTCAGTGGAGACACATGCACTGTGATGATATCTTGTCGATGCCCGACTCCTGGGAGTACCCCTTCTTTGCTGCCTGGGATACCTCTTTCCACTGCATCCCACTGGCTATGATTGACCCGGATTTCGCCAAGAAGCAGCTCGATCTGTTCACGCGGGAGTGGTATTGTCACCCCAACGGACAGTTGCCAGCGTGAGTTTTGATATGCAAGCAGGAGGCCTGTCTTTGGACCCCTTTTCTGACCGTGTCGACAGATATGAATGGAATTTCGGAGACGTGAACCCCCCGGTCCATGCATGGGCTACCTTCAGGACCTTCAAGATCGAGAGAAAGATGTACGGTCGCCAAGATCTCGACTTCCTGGAGCGCGTGTTCCAGAAGCTGCTCCTCAACTTCACCTGGTGGGTGAACCGCAAGGATGCAGATGGCAAGAATGTCTTCGAGGGCGGGTTTCTCGGACTGGATAACATCGGTCTTTTCAACCGATCGGAACCTCTTCCCACCGGTGGTGTCCTCGAGCAAGCAGACAGCACCGGGTGGATGGCGTTCTTCTGTCTCTGCATGCTCAACATTGCCCTCGAGCTTGCCAAGCACCGTCGCACCTACGAAGATATTGCGTCCAAGTTCTTCGAACACTTCATCTTCATCAGCGACGCCATGACCTTCAGGACAGGCCAAAAGGACGAGAAGTCCTTGTGGAACGAGGAAGATGGCTTTTACTACGATGCCATCTCTTGGGGCGGCCCCTGGCTCCAGCAGCTGCCCGTGCGCTCGTTGGTCGGCCTCATCCCCCTCTACGCAACGACGACGCTCGAGCCAGAGCTCATCAACAAGCTGCCCTCGTTCAAGAGGAGAGTCGACTGGTTCATGCAGAACCGCTGCGATTTGGCAGAACGGAACATGGCCAGCATTCGAAAGCGCGGCAAGGGTGACAGGATCCTTTTGTCTATTGTCAGTAAGGACCGACTGGAGAAGATCCTGAAACGAATGCTGGACGAGGACGAGTTTTTCAGCGACCACGGGATTCGTTCGCTTTCCAAGTACCACAAGGAGAATCCCTTCTCAATGGACGTCAAGGGCCAAGAATTCAAGGTCGGCTATGTTCCCGGAGACTCGGACACGGGACTCTTTGGTGGCAATAGCAACTGGAGAGGGCCCATCTGGCTCTGCGTCAACTTCCTGTTGATTGAATCTCTCCAGCGGTTCTACCTCTTCTACGGCCGCGACTTCGAGGTCGAGTGCCCCACTGGAAGCGGCGACTTCATGCACCTGGGAAAAGTCTCGGAGGAAATCCAGCATCGTCTCCAGCACCTCTATGCTCGAACCGACGATGGCAGACGCAGCATCAATGCCGGTGATGATCGTCTGGATTTCGATGAGCACTGGAGGGACTACCTCTGGTTCTACGAGTTCTTCGATGGAGACACTGGACGGGGCTTGGGTGCCAGCCACCAGACCGGATGGACGGGCCTGATTGCTCGTATGATCCATGACACTGGGTAAGCTCTTTCCTCCACGGCGGGCAGGATGATGGAGACACTGACGAGTTGTGCAGCATTACTTGCCGTCTTCCACAGACTCCTCGCACGCCGTCAGCGGGAATGTCGCACTATTTCGACGACATGTTCCAACGCTACATCGAGGGCGGAGCCCCGCGGACCCCCAGCAAGAATAGGCTGCGGCGATCATCGACAAGCCGTTCTTTGGGTGCGAGGAGTGACTTCGGGGGCATGATGAACGGAAACGCCCACGACGACGACGACACGCAGTCCGTGTTTGAGATGGATGACCCCGAAAGGCAAAAGCTCAAGGCTGAAGCCGATGAGCATATGCATCAGTATCTCTCGGAACAGCTCCAAAGATTCAAGGGCGAGAACTCTGCCAATGCTGATGAGCAGGAGGACGAGTATGAGACCAGGGCTTGATAAGCGCAGAGAAAATTGGGATTTGGGATGGAACCCATGTTCTTGCCCCTTTCCGTTGAAAAGCAAGAGAGTGCACCGTCTATAGGCGACGAAAATCTAGAACAGTTGAAGATATATTGGAACTGGCGGAAAAGGCAGCTCCTGCAATATTGAATGTCTCGGCCATGTTGTGAAGTCTGTTTTGACTACCAGCGGTCTTGTGGTCCTAGGGATCCCCCTGCAAGATTCGAAGGAGTAATCGTCGACGAACAATCCAACGTGGCTTCGTGGCATTTGAGGCACAACTTCAAGTCCACTATGCCCTATAAGCTGCTCCTTTTTCTCAAACCCCCCCCCCCCGTTTTTGGCTTTTGTTCCATCCTCACCCGTATCCTCCAATTCTCTTCATCATCTAGTTCACATGAGCTCGTTTGATTTCACGCTATCATGGTCGGACTTGTCTTTTTTTCGATGCCGTGTAGTCAGATACATACATATACTGCCAATCGCACGTCTTTGTAGAAAAATTACAGATTATCAGTGAGCAGCTTGTTCATTCTCGCAACGCGAGCGGACACGCTGAGGTCGACAGTCCGGTCGCCAACCTCGACGATGAGACCACCGATGATTTCACGGTTGACCTGAATCCCGATTAGACCTCTTTTCGAAAGTGGCGATTGAAGAGACTGAAACTTACAATGTTGTTGACCTTGAGCTTCTTGCCCTGGCCGACGTGGGAAGACTTGGCGACAGCAGTCTCGAGTCTAGCGAGCGTCTTGGCGTCGAGGGGCTAGCACAAAGAGAAGGTCAGCCGAGTGGTTTCTCACAAAGTCGAGGAGAAAGAAGCAAAAGGGTAGGAGTAGGAGGAGGAGGAGGGCGGGGGCCAGGCAGGCAGGGCGTACCTGGGCGCTGGTGACGGTCATCTCGACCTCGCCGCGTGCGGCGGCGATGAGCTGGCCGAACTTGTCCGTCACGCCGGGAAGGAGGCCGAGCCTGTTGTTCTCGGCCAGGGTGGAGAGGAAGTTCTGCAGGGTGGAGCCGCTGGCGGCGCCGGAGGCCTTGACGAGCTCGGCGACGATGGCGGACTTGTCGGCGTGGCTGAGGGTCGGGGCGGAGAGGATGGTGCTAAGCTTGGGGTCCTTGTGGACGATGGCGCCGAGCTTGGCGAGGTCCTTGGCCGTGGCATCGAGGGTGGCCTGCTTGGTGGCCGCGGTGTACTAGATATTGACGCATTTTGTTATTCCACAACGTCCAGACTCGGTCTGTGCCTTCTCTCTCTCGCGTCTTGCTTGCGTGCCGCAGCGCCGCGCACGGGGCCAATTGCTACTCTTCTCCAGCATGCAGCACGTCCTTGGGCCGGTCCGATCCATCGCGGGGAGGCATTGGCATACCAGGGCAGTGGCATAGGTGCCGTCCAGGCCGAAGAGGGCGACGGGGGGCTTGGTCTCGGAGGCGGCCGCCGCGGCGTAGGTCCGCGCGGGGACAGCCCGCAGGGGGGCGACTCTGGCGGCGGAGCGGAGGACTTGTCGCGAAAGCATGGCGGGGGTCGTCGGGGTCGTCGTCGGCGGCTTCGGAGGGTGGAAGGTTTTGAGGCTGGGGATATGCAACCGCAGCTCGCTTTGCAGTTGGACTCGGTGGTTCAAGGCGACGGGCAATTTTGGAAGTTGATGCCTTAGAAGCTTGGCAGGCAGAAACAGTTGATTATATAAGCAACCTTTCCAGACGCAATCACGCTATCGTACTCCGTATGGAGTACTAACTCCGCACATACAACTCCGCACATACCTGTACGCGAACCTTTCTCTCAAGCAAATTCACGGATTGCAGACGACCAAAGATTCTATCTTTGTTCAATTAAGACTTCTTATTATTTATTCATCATTATATTCGTTGTCCGACTCATGCTCTTGTCGAGTTGTGTAGCCCTCGAAATGCCGGCTCGCGGCCGTGATTCAATTCCGCAAAGCAAATCCCAACGCCTCAGCTCCCTTGTTCGCAAACAATTCGCAAACAATGCCATCCATCAGTCATTCGAGAAAGGGAGGAAAAAAAGGAAAAATGTCGGGTCAGGTGAACGCAAGACTCGGGATTTGAGATTGAGAAAAGCTGTCAATCGCTCTTCAGCATGCTGTCGACGAGATCACCGAGCGGACCCCAGTAGTCGCGCCCGCTTGCCAAGCTGTGCTCGTCGATGAAGAGCACGTATTGCTTGAAGCTCGTGTTCAGGTGAGGCTCCAAGCCCAGCTCGCGGATCACGGGGTAGTGATGGCAATAGATGTGGGCGTAGACGCGGTACATGCGCTTGAAGATTTGGCGCACGAGAGCCGGGAATGACTTGGGGAAGGGAACGCCTGGAAAGCATCAGAGTCCGCATGAGTGCTGCCTCGGGCGCGCGCCCGGATCAACGTACCGATCTTGCTGGGGAGAACGCTCTCGTTGTCAATGGTCGCCTGCACCCACGCCATGAGCTGCTCGATGTAGGCTGGGGCGGGCATCTTGGTAGGTCGCCTGTAATTCTCGTTGTCTTGCCAGAGATACTCAAACCTGCTGCATCTTAGCGGTCTTGCCGGAGACTGATGAGGGGACGGAAAAGAGAGGAAGAATCAACGCGATATCGCAACTTGGATGCCGCAAGAAGCCGCACGTACTCATCTGTGGCCTTCATCTCGGGGCATGACTGCGGGGAGCAGAATTCCGTGATGGCGCCGTAGAGGAGATTGATCTGGTTGTAAAAGTCGACCACTTTTCGGCATTAGCGACGAGGCTGGACTCGAGATGGAGAAGGAATATCCGTCTCGGGTGGCGGCTCACTGTTTACGGCGAGCCATTCGTTCTCGTCCTCGCCTTCTGGCAGCTTGACGACCTTTCTCAAGCTGCCTCCGCCTAGCGTGACCTCGGCATACTGCCTGAGCTGGAAGCTGGTGCTCCCACCCTTGCCCGGTCGGGGGCGGAACTGGTTCCTCGTCTTCTGGTTGCTAACAGTCCCGAATTCGTTGTCAGTGAATGGATCCCAGGGAGAGGTCCCAAAGGGAAACTCCTCGTAGATGAAGATTGAAGGTATGTCTAGATGCGCCATGGTTGGTGGTTTTGGTGGTAGTGGTGGAGAGGGAGGAGGAGAGTCGAGAGTCGAACGCGAGAGGATTTGGTAACATTGTGCGCGAACGGTGACATGAATTGAAAAGGGATAGATATTTCTGCTTTGGCGAGCGGCAGGGAGGGCGATGAAGAATCAGGGAGAGGCGATGAGACACGGGTGACCAACACTGTTGTCAAGAACTGCGCTGCCATGGCAGGCGGATCTGGATTCAAATTGATGGGATGGTACTCGGGCTAGGACGGACTCGGGTCGATCTGCATGCCACACGGAGCGGGTTAGAGGAGCGATGAATGAAATCGAGACTTGAGGGACTTGAGAAGTTGCAGCCGCTGTGCGGTTCGAGACGGAGGTATGCGCATGAGATCCTGAAAAAAAGGGGTTTTCTTTTTTTTTTTTTTTT
>NQYS01000006.1:2297422-2317644 GCA_003055955.1 Escovopsis sp. AC
GGGGGGGTGGCGCATACCTCAACGCGGGGCAGCGTGTGGGATGAACGTCGTCTTGTGACTCGGACGGGCGTTGCCGTTAGTATGGATGGATTGATCAATGGATGGAGTCTGGATGCCCTTTTTGCTGGGAGGATTTGGTAGAGAAGTCGGGGTGCGAGGTCGGGGTCGAGGAGTCTTGGTCGCGCGAAATCGGGGTATGGAGAGGAATCGGGCAGCAGGGCTGCGTCGAGTCGAACCTGATTGATCGAATGATGGGATGATGGGATGATGGGAGGTGTTCTTGGTTGACTCGAGGAGGTCAGTCCTAGAGAGACCTGGTCATCGTACTCGTAAGTACGGAGTAGTAGAGGAGGTGGATGCTGGTAATGACGATACTGGCCAGTGTCGCGTTTCTCGATCTGCGGTGTGACTGATCAAGCTGAGCCGAGGTGCACTGAGCTCGTCCATTTGCCCGTGTTTATTGGCGCTTCCCGATTGGGAATTTGGATCCATGCAGGCGAGTCGGTGGTTGCTGGGCGGTCGATGTGGCTTGGGCCTGTTTTTGTGGCGCCAGCTGAGTGGCTGTGAGGGGTGGCCCAAGAGGCGAGGCGAGGCTGACTCAGCTGCGACCTCCACTCAGTGTAAGTTTTAATTGGATCAATCCATGGGTGTGAATGGGTTAGTAGGTACGGAGCATTCCGTAGGGCTCTCGAAAAGCGTCACGACTCCTCTAATCCTGCCGCGGGAGATCATCCTCGGATGTGGACTGCCAGGCCATGGCGTCGGAGTTGGAGTGGCATCAATTGATGAGATGATCTTGGTGTCATGTGCAATATTGTGGCTTCTCAGCACTGCCGTGTGGAGCACAGGGGGAGCTTAGCTCCAGCCATCACGGACTCAGCTCACCAGCCAGGCACTTCGTACTTCAGTGGTACTCGGTGGTCTGCAAAAGTCCAGGAACCAGGGCGGCAAGGCAATCTACGATGAAGCAGAGCCCAGCCCATAGATCGGGTCGGAGGGGCGCTTGTCAAGACAAACTTGAGACTCGGCATCGGCTGTGCAACTCCGATGATTCGCTTGGCGATGCTGCTCGGAGTACGGCAGTCAAGGGGTAAAGGACCCGCGAGCCAATCAATTGCCGTCCGCGCGAGGGCGATTCCGGTGCCTGGTGGATGATGATGCAGATGCAGATTTACCTACCTCAATTGGGAGTCCGGTGAACTCGTACATGGATCAATGTATCTTTATGCATGGCATCGTTAGACGGTGGACCTGCGGACGCACATCTCGGGACTTGGACGACGACTGCAAGAGGTATGCATGTACGTACTCGTAGCACGAGTACGGAGTTCTCCATTGCAGTCTCGAGAGAGCTAGTACCATCATTTGACAATCTGCTTTCGACACATCAATGGATCTTCCATGCCAAGCTTAAGGCCGTCTGTTCGAGGCAACATAAAGACGTGAGGTCAATGAATTGATCTCATGCGCAGCCTGCAGTGCCCGTTCCTGCCTCATAGGTACTTATAGAGTCACGGTCCGAGTACTCCGTACGAGTACGGAGGCCGTGTCTTCAGCCGCTCGTTCGTACTGTGTTGGGATGAACCTTGTTGGAAGGAGCAGTGTTGTCCGCCGTTCTGATTGGCCAGGAAGTGGGTTTCAAGAGCAGGCGCATCCCCGCCCGCCAAGCCGCGTCATTGGCCGAGAGAGGCGCCCCCCGCAAATTGCCTTTTTGGGGCATCGCGCCGCGGGGCCTCTAGCTCGTTGCCGCGCCAACCCGCCGCTCCACGCCCATGTTTTCAATTTTCGCATGCTTCTAGAGCACCGAAACTCCCAGGAAATTCCCGGAAAACTTATGCCTACGAGTACTCGTACGGAGTGCGCAGAAGCCTCCCCCAGAGAGGCGGATCCTGTGTGGGGCCTCCGGCGTCTCTCTCTTGCAATGTCAATGTCTCGTCTCCAGACTCCACGCTCCGCCTCCAACATCCATCCTCTCAGCCCATGCATTGAGTTGAAGCAGATCCGACATACACACACACACACATACGCGCGCGCGCGCACGGCATCTTCAACGCACCCGACCGTTTTGCGCCTCCAGCATCCGCCGTCCCATCCAGAAGAAATCACCGCCTCCGCAAGGCGCACCCAAAAAAGCATTCAACATCAAACCCTCCCGCCGACTCTGTCCCTCCCGTGACACCCATCGAAGACACTGTACGGAGTACGAACGGAGTACTGACCGAGGACCCCGCCGTACATACTCCGTACATACCGTTCCTGTGCGGATCGACGCCTGCAGCCATCCGATCGAGCGCCATTTGACTCGTCTTGGCTGCTTCTTCTTCTTCTTCTTCTTCTTCTCTCTCTTCAACACCTCCCACGCGTTGCCGCAGAGGGCTGATACTGTACGAGCACCGTACCAATATCCGTGCCAGTATGCATCGACATCTGTCGCTCTCGCAGTAGCGTTGTCGCCCTCCACTCCACTCTGTCATCGCTTTGCGCCCGCTCTATTGCTGACAAGTCCACAGGTCTCTTCTCGACCTTCTAGATACCCTCGTCAGCCTGCTTCATTTTAAGGCCTTGCTCGACTCGCTCATCGCGCCCTCCCTCTCGCTTCCGCTCTCCCTCCCCCCTCGCTTCCTGGGGTTCCTCTACGATACACCCCTCCCCCCCCTCCCCCTCCCCCTCCCCCTCGCCGTCGCCCCTCCCTCGACCCATTCATCCATCCGCCGACCGCAAGTCTCACCTCATCCTCGCAGCACGAGCACCGGCTCGATAGTGCGCAAGACACAGATCGCGACCACGCGGATATCCATATCGCACAGCATTCCCGCCGCCGCCCCTCTCGAGAATACCGGCATTCCTCGTGATACCCGCATGCCAGCGCCGGCGGCAGCATGGACCGACCAGACTCGCCCTCAGACCTGGCCGACTACTCCCATAACCACAACCACCACAACCACCACCACCACCACCGCCAGCAACTCCATCACCGCCTGCCAGAGTACAGGTATGACGACGACGACGATCGCGACTACGTTCACCCCCATCCCGCCAACGTGAGGCTATTGACCTCGGTCGAGGAGCCCCACGATGATAGACAGTATGTACAGGTAGCAGCCCAGCCACTCCCTGGGGAACAGCTCACTCCCTCCGTGGTCCCCCGTCCCACAACTCCAACACATCCACCGAGACACGAGCATGAGGATAAGCATCATCACAGGAGGACAAGGAAGAGAAAGAAGACTATTGTCATCATCTCCGACAGCAGCTCCACCACTAATGCCACCCCCAAAATCACCACCACCACCACCATCAACAAAAAAAACAACAAAAACAACAACAGCAACAGCAACAGCACCCCTTTGCCCCTTTCTCTCAATCCTCATCCACAATCCTATCCCCTCCCCGAACCTCCCGCGAGCACTGGTGACAGTGTCCCGACGACGGCTTCGCCCGCTTCGCCGCTCTCTCTCCCTAGAAAAGTGACACTTCGCAGGCCTCCACCGGCCCATTGCGCCCCAATGGTCGAAGACGAGTGTCTGGAAGACGTCCCAGCCCCCGAAATCCAGAGAAGGATGCGCGATCCCGACACGTCGTCGCCACACAACGGGCCATCTCTCGGTGGCCCCCCCATCCTCCCCGTCGACAGACCTGATCCCTCCATCTCCCTCCAGCCCCCGAAGCCCCTCGTTATCCGAGAAGATGCAAAGTTGCGGATGGGCCGTGAGAGCCCCGTGAGCCCCCACGCAAGCAGCGCAGAGTCCATTCCGAGTCTCGAGGGTCTCCCAACCCTTCCGGAAGGTCCGAGTGAACGACTCCAGCGCCGAATGACCAACAGCAATAGGATTGCTCCCGCGTCGAGCCCAGCGGCCTCGACGTCCTCCTCCCCGAGGAAGCTGGACTTCCAGGTCAGGTGGAAGACGAGAAACTCACAGGAACCGCGCATTAGTATCCGATCCCCCCGCAGACACTATGAGCCCAGCGTCGTCTCCTCGCACGCCCGCTCCGGCTCCATAATAGACGATGCGCCCAACCTCCCGCCTCCAGACCACTACATGGGCTACAGAGACGAAGAGGGTCTGCCGCAGCGGCCCTGGTCCCCAGACTCTAGGATGTCCGACTACGGCCGCCCGCCCCCCTCAAACGTCTCCTACGAACCGTCCGATCTCAACGGGAGTCCCAGGCCCGGAACGCCCTCTTCCAGGTACGGCGGCAGCCATCGGCGACCGCTGCCGCCCGCGCCCGGATACTCGCATTCGCGCTCGCACTCTCGTCACAATTCGCATTTCGTCGACGACGCGACCGTCTCAATCCCCCTCGATGCCCACGACGAAGAGGAGGAGGACGACGACATCTTCGGCCCCGACTCGGAACCCAGCGAATCTCGCCCCTTCCACATGCATCGCGAGTCGTACCACTCGGCCTCACAGGAGACGCTCAACGACGACGACGACTTCTCCGAAAAGTATGAGCATTACGGCCCCGCCCCCGATGGCGCCCAGGAGCGGCGCGGCGTTCGCGCCCCCCAGATGTCCAAGAAGGAGGTGCAGCTGATCAACGGAGAGCTCGTCCTCGAGTGCAAGATCCCCACCATCCTCTACAGTTTTCTGCCCCGCCGCGATGAGATCGAGTTCACCCACATGAGGTACACCGCCGTGACGTGCGATCCGGACGACTTCGTGGATAAGGGGTACAAGCTTCGCCAGAGCGTCGGGAGGACGCTGCGGGAGACGGAGCTCTTCATCTGCGTCACAATGTACAACGAGGACGAGATCCTCTTCACCCGGACCATGCACGCCGTCATGAAGAACATCTCTCATTTCTGCTCCCGTACTCGCTCTCGGACGTGGGGCGAGAACGGCTGGCAAAAGATCGTCATCTGCATCATCTCCGATGGTCGTGAAAAGATTCACCCCCGGACGCTCGACGCCCTGGCGGCCATGGGCATCTACCAGCACGGGATCGCCAAAAACTTCGTCAACAACAGGGCCGTGCAGGCGCACGTTTACGAGTACACCACGCAGGTCTCGCTTGACTCAGACCTCAAGTTTAAGGGCGCCGAGAAGGGCATCGTGCCCTGCCAGATGATCTTTTGCCTCAAGGAGAAAAACTCGCGGAAGCTCAATTCACATCGGTGGTTCTTCAACGCCTTTGGCAGGGCCTTGAACCCCAACGTCTGCATCCTGCTCGACGTCGGCACCCGCCCCGGCGGTAACTCTCTCTACCACCTCTGGAAGGCCTTCGACACCGACTCCAACGTCGCCGGGGCTTGCGGTGAGATCAAGGCGATGAAGGGCAAATACGGCTCCTACCTCTTGAACCCCCTGGTGGCGTCTCAGAACTTCGAGTACAAGATGTCCAACATCCTTGACAAGCCATTGGAGTCCGTGTTCGGCTACATCACGGTGCTGCCCGGCGCTCTCAGCGCGTATCGTTACCACGCCCTGCAGAACGACGAGACGGGTCACGGGCCATTGAGTCAGTACTTCAAGGGGGAGACGCTCCATGGCCAGCATGCCGACGTCTTTACGGCCAACATGTACCTTGCAGAGGATCGCATTCTCTGCTGGGAGCTCGTGGCAAAGCGCGGCGAAAGATGGGTGTTGAGATACGTCAAGGGGTGCCACGGCGAGACAGACGTGCCTGGTAAGTCGACGAGGGCCTTCTCCATTCGCTTCGCACACAAATCAGATCAGTAACCATTTCCCCGGATAGACTCCGTCGCAGAGTTCATCTCGCAGCGTCGAAGATGGCTGAATGGCGCATTTTTCGCTGCCGTCTACTCCCTGGTGCAGTTCAGGCAAATCTTGCAGACCGATCATACCTTTGCCCGCAAGGTCCTACTGTACATCGAGTTCGTCTACCAGTTTGTCCAGCTCCTCTTCACCTACTTCTCCCTGGCCAACTTCTACCTCGCATTCTACTTCGTTGCCGGCGGTCTCGCAGACCCGAGGGTCGATCCCTTCGGCCACGGCGTCGGATCCGCCCTCTTCGTGATCCTCAGATACACCTGCATCCTCCTCATCTCGACTCAATTCATCTTGTCGCTGGGCAATCGGCCGCAGGGCGCCAACAGACTGTACGTGACGAGCATGGTAATCTACAGCATAATCATGATCTATACCACATTTGCCATCTTCTACATCATCGTCCGGCAATTCACCGAGAAGGACAACGACGGCAAACCGACCGTCACGCTCGGAGACAACGTCTTCACCAACCTGATTGTCTCCCTGGCGTCAACCGTCGGGCTCTACTTCCTCATGTCTTTTCTGTACCTGGATCCCTGGCACATGTTCACCTCGGCGGCGCAGTACTTCTTGCTTCTCCCGAGCTACATCTGCACCCTCCAGGTCTACGCATTCTGCAACACCCACGACGTCACGTGGGGGACAAAGGGTGATAACGTCATGAAAATCGACCTCGGTGGTGCCGTGGGCAAAGGCTCGACCGTCGAGCTAGAGATGCCCAGCGAACAGCTAGATATCGACAGCGGATACGACGAGGCCCTACGCAACCTCCGTGATCGTGTCGAGGTTCCCTCTCGACCCCTCAACGAGGCGCAGATGCAAGAGGACTACTACAAGAGTGTCCGAACCTACATGGTCATCTCCTGGATGGTTCTCAATGCCATCCTCGCCATGGCCGTTTCCGAGATTTACAGCTCCAAGGCCATTGGCGACAACTTCTACCTGCGATTCCTGCTCTGGAGTGTGGCTGCCCTAGCAGCGTTCCGTGCCATCGGATCCACAACGTTTGCCATCATCAACGTTGTCAACCTCGTCGTCGAGGGCAGGATACGTATGAGCCTCAAGATCCCTGACTGGATCCCCACGTGGATGGGCGGCTTCGGGGATAGAATCAGCGAGACCATGAGCAGTGTCGGCAGCAGCATCACCAGCACGCTAAAGCGTTAATGATCTTCAGCTTCTCGTCGGAAACGACCAGCATCTATCTACTGGACGCGGAAACCACGGGGGCTATTTTCTTTTTTTTTTCTTTTCTTGTTTTCACTTGATTCCTTTATAATGAACAAGTCTGTCTGCTTCAGTCTCGTGATGACTGCATCGCAGATGATATGAAATGGCTGAGGGTGGGACGGATGGGTCACGTCGTTTTATTCTGACTGATATAGATTCAAAGACTTTATGTCTACCTTTCATTTTGTTGTTGAGGGATTGTACCTCCGGAAAGGCCATGTTTGCTCGAAAGATCTGAAGGAGGGTCAATAGGGCTGCGGTGCCGCTCAGTCTAGGTTATGATAGATATCATGATAAATGATCACAAATGGGCCGTGGTTCTAGGCATGATGGCTGAGCTGCTGTATTTTCTTTTAAGGCATGTGAAAAGACCCGACGATGGGTTGAAATAGTCAACAGACTTCTGGAAAGTCCTCGGTCTAAGACTAAGTTCGCAATCAAACGAGAGTCTTCTTATCCCTTGGTAATAGTCATAAGGATGGCATCTTGTTTAGTCCCGCGTGAACGCGTTGAAAGTCTACGGAGTACAGAGGACAGCATGGCGTTATTGACGCTGATTGTGTGTGAGATGGATGCACGGCTTGCAGTATTAAAATGCGATGAGATTTAGGTCATATACAAATCTTGCCCCCCCTTCTACTCCTCGTCAGATTCTTCTTCAGCGACCTGTGTACTCCTGTCAGCGGCATTCACTTTCGGAACTAGTAGTATCATTGGTGTCAGGCGTGCACTTACGTTGTCGTGGAAGTTTTGCCCATCCGTCGTCGCCTGGATGACGCCAGTCCGGATGCAAAAGTCGCCGAACCTCTCTCCCTCCTGTCTTTCCAGCGCATACTGCTTCAACAAGGGTTTCATGATGGCCAAGATCTCATCCTCCTTAATGCTCGACCGGAACAGCTTGTTGAGTCGCTGGCCGTGGTATCCACCTCCGAGGTACATGTTGTAGGCGCCGTAGGCCTTGCCGACGAAAGCCACCTCGGCAAGCCAGGGCCGTGCACAGCCGTTGGGACAGCCAGTCATGCGCATGACGATGGAGTCCTGCCGGAGGCCGTTCTCCTCGAGACACGATTCGAGCTTCGAGATGAGGACCGGGAGGTATCGCTCGGACTCGGCCATGGCGAGACCACACGTGGGGAAGGCGACGCAAGCAGAGGAGCTCAGACGGAGACCGGAGAACTGGACATTGTCCAGCTTGTACTTCTTCAGGAGCTCCTTCATGGCCGGGACATCCTCATCCTCAACGTTGCTGAGGATCAAGTGCTGGTTGCCGGTCAGACGAAACTCGCCCTTGTGGACCTTAGCGACCTCGCGCAGGCCAGTCTTCATCTGGAACTCGGGGGTGTCCTCGATACGGCCGTTCTCGATGAAGAAGGTGAAGTGGTTCAGGCCCGCCTCGTCCTTCTGCCAGCCAAAGGTATCGATGTTGCTCTTGAATTCAAACGGCCTCTCGGCGTCGAAACTCTGACCCCAGAGCTCCTCGACTTTGCCCCTGAAGACCTCGACGCCCATGTCGTCGATGGTGTACTTGAGACGGGCGTGCTTGCGATTCTTACGGTCGCCGTGGTCCCGCTGCACCAGCATGATCTTCTCGCAGACGAGGTGAACCTGGTCCTTGGAGCAGTAGCCGAACATGCGGCCCGTCTGAGGATAGGTCTTCTTGTTGTTGTGAGTAGCACCCATGCCGCCACCAGCGAGGACGTTGAAGCCTTGCAGCTCGCCGTTGTCGCCCTTGATGGCGATCAAGCCGATGTCGTGCGCATACACGTCGGTGTCGTTGTGAGGGGGGATCGCGATGGTGATCTTGAACTTCCGGGGCAGGTAAGTGGGGCCGTACAGGGGCTCGAAGTCCTGCACCGCGTCGCCGGCAATCTGGGTCTTCTTGTCATTCTCGTCCGCCAGCCAAATCTCGTGGTACGCCGTCGTGGACGGCAAGAGGTGGTCGCTGATCTTCTTGGAGTAGAAGTGCACTTCCTTGTGGTAGGCGGACTGGGTAGGCAGAGAGCTGCACATGACGTTTCGGTTGACATCGCCACAAGCGGCAATGGTGGTCATGAGCGCTCGGTTGATGGCTTGCATGGCTGGCCTGAGCTTGCCCTTGACGACTCCGTGGAACTGGAACGTCTGTCTCGTGGTGAGCTTCATCGTCTCGTTGCCCAGCTCGGTGCTGATGTCGTCCATCTGAATCCATTGCTGGGGAGTGGCAACACCGCCGGGAAGTCTGCACCGGATCATGAAGGAGTAAGCAGGCTCCAGACCCTGAGCCTTTCGCGCGTCTCGTAAGTCGCGGTCGTCCTGCATGTAGGTTCCGTGAAACTTGGTCAGCTGCTGGTCGCTGGCCGAGATGGCACCGGTGGTGGGGTCGTTGAGGCCCTCGACGATGGTACCACGGAGGAAGTTGGAGGCGATCTTGATGTCCTCGTTGGTGATTGGCGGCGGCTCATCGGGAAGCCCATCCACATTGCTCACGCCCAGGGCCTGCCAAAGCTTGGGCTCCCACTCTTGGTAGCCAGTCTGGAAGCCGTCCGGGTCCTGGTCGTCTCCCAGGCCGACGTCCACGAATTTCTTGCCTCCGAGGTTGCCCAGGACCCTGGCAAGGTCCTTGGCGGGCTTGTTGTAGTAGATTTTGTCCTCTTTTCTCGGCCAGTAGTGACTGTCGCCGAGACCAAAGACGGAGAAGTTGACGGTGGCGAGATCAAACTCATTGCTGTCCTGAATGGCATCCCAGAAGGCCAGGCCGTTTTGCGGGAACTCTCCCTGACCAGCGGTTGAGGTGATGAAGACAATATTCTCCTCGCCGGGCAGGTCCTCGAGGGGGTAGTCCTCCATGGCCATGACGGTCGTCTTGAGGCCACGAGCCCTTCCTCTGCTTCCCAGACGCTTCGCCAACGTGGTGGCATTTCCATTGTCAGATGCATACAGGATGGTGAGAGGCGCACCGAGGAGGCCTTCGAGAAGCTGGGCGTAAGCGTCCTTTGCCTTTCGCTTCTGGGCAGCCCGGACCTCGGTGCCAAAGTCCAAGCCGAGGCTTGAGGCAAACTGGGGCTCCTTCTTCATGATTTGGGTCAACTGGTTGTCCCTGGCCAGGAAGGTCTTGAGCTCCTGCTTGATCAGCTCGGAGTCGAGAGAGAACTTGGGCTCCCCCTTCTCCTCGTTGTCGGGGTTCCATCGGTACAGTGGCCAGTAGCCGGTTTCGACGGCCCTCTTGGTCTCCTGCAACACCACCAACGGAGAGTCGGACTCGCCAAAGTAAGGCAGGTAGGCCAAAACAACGGAGGGACCATTGAACTTATCCGCCTCAAGCAGGGCCTGCAAGACCTGGGTATAAGAGCTGTAGACGGCAGTCGAGGCCACGTAGACGTTGCCGAAATTCATCGCATAAAGACCGATATCCTTCTTGCGTCGCTGAGCATCGGCGGCAGCTCTCTCGGAGTAGGGGGTTGAATCAATGATGAGCATGTTGACATTCTCGCCGGAGGCGAGGACGTGGTGGACACCAGAGTTGCCCAGATCGTAGGCCCAGGCATCGGAACCCATGAGCCACAGGGATTCCTTGCGGAACAGGGAGCGGTTGGACAGGAGCTTCTGGGCGATGGAGGAGCCGTCCTGCTCCAGCTCCCGGACGAGAGGGTCGGCGATCTCGTTGGCCTTGCTCTGATCGTCGAAGTTGACGGCCCAGCGGGCCAGGGAGTCCTTGGGCGCATCAGTGGCGAAGTCGGCGCTGCTCGCCGCCTGCTTGACCTCGGCAACAAACTTTGCGCGCAGTTCCTTGCGCGCCAGGAGGGAGCCGAAGCCGAACTCCGGGCTGGAAGACACGTTGGCAGCAACGCAGGCGTTCTGCGACTCGAGGGCATTGGCGACGTATTTCCTGTCGCCGAAAAGCTGGTCGAGAATCTTAGAGTAGGCCGTCTCCAGCTTCGGCACCTCGGTCAGACCCTCGGCGGAGGCAGACGAAGATCTCTTAATGCCGACCTCGAGGTTCTGGATGGGCTTCTCGGCCGTCAGGTTCTGCACTATGCCGCGCAGCGCCTGATCCACCGTCTCCTGGGAAATGTAGCCGAGCTGGTGGCCAACAATGGTCTCGACGCCGCCCGGGCCGCTCTTCACGGAGGACAAGACATCGATGAGGAGCGGGCCCCACTTGGTGGTCTTTCTCTGGACCTGCTCGAGGACGGCGACCCTCTTAACGGAGCGAGGGATACTCTCCACTAGCCGGGAGCCGACCCAGGGCCTGTAGAGGCGAGTCGTGAGGATACCGGCGTTGGCAAAGACCTCGTCCGACTTTGCGGCGTTGATAGCGGCGGCAAAGGTGCGAGTGTCGGCGCCGAAGATGAAGATGCAGTTCTCAGCGTTGGCAGGGCCCGAGTACTCGAAAGCACGGTATGTCCTCCCGAGAGAAGCGCCGAGCACATTCCAGATGCGAGTGGCGCAGATCAGGACATCCTCGGAGGAGACGCGGGGCGGGGCGGTCTCGACGGTGGTGGCCACGGACGACAGCCCCGTGGGCGTCGTCGCGCTGCTGATCTGGCTGGTCTTGGCGGATGAGCGGGCCGAGAGCTCCAAGGACGCGGCAACGACCGAGGAAATGGCACTGGCGGGCTTGGCAGAGTCGGAGGCGGCGACCTGGTCCTGGCGGTTGGAAGAGACGGCGACGTGGCCGTCGTTGAGGTACAGGCCGTCAGCCGGGATGGCGCCGGCCTGGAATCTCCTGATGGTCTCGATGTCGAGCACGCTCCTAAGGAGAGAGGCATCCTCCTGGGCAATGGGGGAGTCGTTGACCGAGTTGTCTGGAGAGAAGAAATGGATGACGGCCTTTCCGGTGCGCACGGCGAGAGCGTGCGCCGTGAGGGCCATGTCCTGGGCCTCCTGGAGGGTCTCGGATTGCAGGAAGGTCCATCCTGAATTCCTGATGGAGGTGATGACAGAGTAGTCGGCGAAGCCGCGGGGCTGGAGAGAGACGTGAAGGACGACGGGATAGTTGGAGAGCTTGTACAGGTGAGAGATGGAGGGCAGGAGGATGGAGGACGAGGTGGTCACGGAGACCAATTTGCCGGATCTGATTGGTGTGAAGACGGATAGGAGAGGGTCCGTGTTGTGGCGGATGTATTGAATCTGGATGTCCAAGTCAGCAGTCGCCCATGGACTCACGCCAGCCAGTCTGACAGAACAGATTGGTGACGGCGAGCAGAGGAACATGGAATTTCTCAACGTGATCGTGATGATTGCGACATCGCGGGCCGTCGCCTCGGCCCGTCGTCCCTGCAGGACAGGACTCTGAAGCTACTGGGTAGCATTCAGTGACTCACCTCGGGAATTGCGTCTTCCGTGGCAGCGACAATGCCTTGGTCCCTCCGACCCGCGATGCTCTTGAGATGAGAAGAGAACTCCGAGTCTGAGTTGAGAGCAGGCTGCACGGAAAGGACGACGTCGCTGGCGAGGTAGGCGATTCTGGCGACTGATGCGAGGAAGCGGCAACACGTTAGTCAAGCCCAGTGCATGGACGTGGTGGGAGCTCAGCTCAATGCCATCAATTAAGCAGAATCGGCCGAGATTCTGGGGGACTCGAGACGTACCAGCCTCCTCGGGCGTGCTGATTTGGTGAGAGCCCGCCATCGTGATGGTGGTTCAGTATGCGGCGTCTCTGCGATGCCGCGTGGGATTTTGCAGGACGAGGCTGAGAGGGCGAGGCCGAGGAGAGGACGAGGAAGGAGCGCAGGAGGTGCGTAGTTTCCCTTTTTTGCCAGCCTCGCGATCTCCAATTTTGCTTCCTTTAAGGAGGAGAAGATTAGGGAAGAGAAAAGAGAGAGAGAGAGAGAGAGAGAGAGAAAGAGCGAAAAACGCCTCAAAGCGAATCATCGAGGAAAATGGCGAGACGGAATTGATCTATTCTTCTATTTTATGAGGATGGTCTTCAATATGCCTCCCCCAGCACTGGCACCAGTATCTCTCACGTCCGCCTACCAAATAGGACCAGAGCAGCACTAGGAATCCACAAGCCGCCGGCCAAGGCTCGCTCGCAATGCACCAACGGATCGAGGAAGACGCCGCGAGCCCCCCAATGAGGATCCACTGCCGCCGTTGGCACTGGAGGAGTCCCCGCAAAAGGACCCAAGGCTTGGACGATTGCGTGATTGCTTAGCGCTTCGACGTCTTTTCGCCAGCTCGGCCAGGCAGGACTTGGTCTTGTCAGAGCTGTCTCGAGACAGCCACGAGCCGATAGGCCCTGACAAATCCCTGGCACCAGATTCGCCGTCTGTTTGAACATCGCAGACGATGCTGTTGGTGATGGTCTCTTATCACGTCTATTTTGAAGCCGATGGCCTATATGTACTTGTACTCTACGGAGTATGTATACTCAGCCATCCCCGAGCTCCCCGCCAATGCCATCACCACAACGAGGCCTCTTGGCCTTTGCGCCTTGTACATACGGAGTACTCCGTATTCCGTATATACGGAGCACATACCGGTAACGGCCGTTAGAGACAATCGACAGAAGCAGCCGAAAAAGCAAATGTCCGAAAATTTGAGACAGGGTCCAGTTCCACGATTCCATCTCCGTCATCATCTGCTTCCCTGCAGCGCGCGCGACTTCCGAGCCCCCACCTTGAGCGCCCCGCCATTGCCTCGGGCGCCGACGGCCCGAACTCGATGACTCAGCAAGCGGCTTCAGAGAGAATCCCGAGCGAGAAGCAATTTCCAAGGCCGCGATGCCGAACCCCCACAGCGTGATTGCGATGCCAGTTTAGGAGGGTATACTCTGTTCCTCCTCCTTGCCAGGAATCTGACGCCATTTGCGTAGTGAATTATGTTATTTGCGAAGGATTAAGATACACGATAGTCCTGTTCCTCGTATCTCATTCTCGTTCTTGCGGCAGCCTCGAAATGACACGCTGTAAACGCCCAAAACAAGAAGAGAACACGGGCAGAGCGAGCATCAGTATATGAAGTGGGAACCCAAAGCCGTGCTCGTCCACGGCGTTCCCTCTCCCCCCGGGTTCTCCTAGTGCCTCACACTTCGTCCGCTAGGGTCGCGTTCGAGCTGGCGCCCCGACTGTGGCCTCTCGTCCACTCTCCACCCTCACGCTGATCGATCCAATAGTTCCGCAGCATCGAGACCATCACCCGGCCGAGACGACCCTTGCGTCCCTCGCCATCGGGAAGGTCCACGGCAAAGGGCCCGAACTTGTCGTCGACGCCAGGCCCCTCGAGGATCATCATCTGCATGTACTTGTGCAGCACCTGGCGCGCATACGCCATCACCACCAGCCCAAAGTAGACTCGAATCAGCGTAAAACCCGTGATGAGCGCCATGCTCGCCGCCGTCTCCTGAGGGCCGATGCCCCCAGCCACGCCCGCGCTGCCCGCGATCCCTTGCGGCATCGTCCTCTGCGCGCCAAGGCTGGTATCCATCATCCCGGAGGCACCGGACGCGGCACCGCCCATCGAGCTGCGCGTGCCTCCGAGCGCGCCGCCAGCGAGGTACCAGTCAATGCCGAACGTGGCCGTGAACATGGCGTTGAGCAGCGCATCGATCATGTAGAGCCACGCCAGCGCGAGGCACTCGAACGGGCTTTGCTGTCGGATGTGAGGGATCAGGTAGATCAGCAGGCCCAGGACGCCGATCGTGTAAACATAGGTCGTGAGCTGCAGGAGCGACAGCTGGTATCCGGTAAGGATCGCGAGAAAGCCGTAGACGCCCGTGACCTTGTTGAAAATGAGCGCCAGGGAGATGAGCTCGGTCCCTGTCCGGAGGCCGATGATTCCAAACAAGCTCTGCATTCTTCGGTCAGCACCCGAGAACCCCGGCGCTCGTTCCTCTTCCTTTTAATCGTCTCCATCCTTCTGCGTGTCTTAACCAACCAACAGCTAAGACCCTCTGCGGGAGCACGAACCTTAGGGCGAGGTATCCTCAAGAAGGATCTCGTGAACTTGGACATTTTTTCGGCCCTTGCTTTTTCTTCCCTTCGCCGCGCGCGTGCCAGGCAAGTCTGCACAGTCGCTCCGTTCCTGCGAGATGGCCGCGTGTGGGGCACACAAAGAAGCAAAACGCGACGAGTCGTGTTTAAGAAATTGAAAAAAGAGACAAGAGACACCAACGCACTCATGCACAAAGCCTGGCATAGAGACGAGCCCCTTAGGAATGCCAACGCGAGACGGGAAGCTGACGCTGTCTAGCCTCGGCGGGCCTAGGCGAATGTGGAGCGGCGCGTCGTTATCTCACGTGCGACTTCCCGTGACTTTACTGCTAGCACGGGATCGCCTTATATATAAGCCTACTAGTAGAACTACTACTTCTTAGAGATAGGGTAAAAGGCTTTGACTAGAATCTCTAAAAAGGGCTATTTAGTAAATTTCTAAAGCCTATACTTTATTTATTTATTTATTTATTCTAATTACTCTAGCTATAGCCTAAGGCTAATCCTAGTATGTCTATATTATATCTTTATAGTAGAACCTTTTTAGAAGAAAACTACTATATACTTTACTCCGCTTTATTACTAGTCTAGGTTTATAATAGCCCCTAGTATTAGCTTTATTTTCTTATATTTATTAAGTAGCTTTTTATAAGGCCTGCTTCCTTAGCCTATTTCTAGGGGGTTAGCTAGTTATACTATTTATCCTCTTTCCTTCCTTTTAATCCTTTCTTATTTATTTATTTATTTCAATTACTCTAGCTATAGCCTAAGGCTGATCCTAGTGCGTCTACCTTATATCTTTATAGTAGAACCTTTTTAGGAGAAAACTACTGTCAGGGGTTTTGCAGGCCGAGTAAAGGTTTATAGGGGTAGCGTTATAGAAGGTATTATAAAGGTATCTCGTAGCTATCTTAAAGGTAGGTATTATAGGTAATGAGATTGATTCCTTGGCCTTCCTCTTTACTAGGCTAGGCCTAATAAGGCTTTTATTCTAATCTTGATCTAGCTAATCCAGCTAATCTAGCTAATCTAGCTAATCTAGCCTTCTATCTCTCCTGTCCCCTAACACTTAACCTAGCTTTTATTAATTATAACGCTATACTATAGCTTCTAGTATATATCCTTTCTTTTATATCTCTCTAAAGGCTATACCTTTAACGCTTTTAGGTATATCCTTCTTTATATATAGCTTACTACTTTCTTATAGTATCTCTATATTATAATAAGCGTAGTTATATAGAATAATTAGGCTATATATAGCTAAAAGGTTTATAGTTTAGTATAAAGAGGCTATATACTATTATCTCTTACTTCTTTATTTTTACTTTCTTTCTTAACTATTATAGTATAGCTATAAAAGACTTATACGCTAATATTAAGTAAGTATTAATAGCTTAGATTAACTAAAAAGGTATTAATAGCTTAGATTAACTAAGCCTATAAGCTAGCTATAAGGTTATAGTAAGGGTAAGGATAAAAGGTTTAGGTAACCCTAGAAGGTTATTACTTAATTTCTTTTCTTTTATTATTTTAATAGAGTTATAAGGTAATAATAATAAAGCTATAAAGAGGCTATAAATTAACTTTAAAAGGTTAAGCCTTTAGATAATAGGGATAATAATAAGATAATAAAGTAATAAAGTAATAAAGGTATTAACAGATATATAAAATAATTAAAATAAATAAGAGAATAATAGGTAAAGAAGGTATAAGCTAGTAGTATATTTATAAAGCTATTATATTCTTACTATGCTTTTTATAACTAATAGTTAGCCTACCTTAAGTTAGTAAGAGGGGGAAGGAATTAAAATATTAGGGTTTTTATAGGCTAAGTAATAGTTTATAGGGGTAGTGTTATAGAAGGTATTATAAAGGTATTACATAGCTATCTTAAAGGTAGGTGTTATAGGTAATAAGATTAATTCCTTAACCTTTCTCTCTACTAGCTAGGCCTAATAAGGCTTTTATCCTAATCTTAATCTAGCTAATCTAGTGAAAGGGGTTTTACAGGCTAAGTAAAGGTTTATAGGGGTAGTGCTGTAGAAGGCATTATATAGCTATCTTAAAGGTAGGTATTATAGGTAATAAGATTAATTCCTTAACCTTCCTCTCTGCTAGGCTGGGCCTAACAAGGCTTTTATCCTAGTCTTAATCTAGCTAATCTAGCTAATCTAGCTAATCTAGCCTTCTATCTCTCCTATCCCCTAATAGCCTAACATCTAGCTAATCCGGCTAATCTAGCCTTCTATCTCTCCAGTCCTCTAACAAAGGGCGTAGGTTTAGCTAGGCCTCTAGATAAAATATAAGGTATAGTATAACTATAAGAGCCCTTACTAAAGGCAGGAGAAATTTTTAAGGAGAGTACTAAGCCCTCTATATAATAGTAATAATAATAACTACCTATATCTTAAAACTATAATAAAGCTAAGTTAAAGGCTAATAAAGGCTATAAATATAAAGATTACTAAGAAAAGGTAATAACTAAATTATTTAACCTAGTTCTAAAGGATAGTAATAACTTCCTATACTTAGAATAAATTAAGGTTATTTATACCTTAGTTAATAAGGTAGTATTATAAACCTAGGCTATAATTAATATACTTATCTAAGGTATAATCTAATATATAGTTAAGGAAAGTATATATAACCTTTTATACTAAAGATAAAAAAAAGGCTATAAGTTATAAAAATCGCCCCCTTATACCTATATAATACTTAAAAATAAAAATAAATAATAGAATTAAATTCCTTAGGGCTAAAAGAACCTTATACTAGTACTATATTAATCCTATAGTAAAGGTATAGGTATAGGTATATTAGTAGATATTAATATAACTAGTTTAAAAGGCCTAAAGGTATTTTTATATAAAGGCTAAAAAATTCTTATTAAAGATAACCTTATTAAGGCTATTTAATAAATATAATAATAATAATTACTTAAGCCTTAAGGCTAAGCTAAAGCTAAGCTAAGGATAAATAATAACTTAGAATTTAAAGATTATAAATAAGAGGTATTTACTATTATATATATAATAATCTTAAAGAACTTTTTACTCTTTAAAGTATAAAAGGTTATATATATCTTAGTTAATAAGGTTATATTATAAGCCTAAGCTATAACTAATATACTTATTTAAAGTATAATCTAATAAGTAATTAAGTAAGTAAGATAAGATAAGCTATTAATAAAAGTATAAAGCTAAGTAATAGTTACTATAAGACTAGCTTAAAACTTAATAATAGTAAAAGTAGCTTAGTAAGTACTAGCTTATTATAAGTAAAAGGTTTTAATTAAAAGGCTAACTATTATAAATAATTACTATTAATATTTACTAACTAAGATTTAAAAGGCTATAAACTAATCTATTAAAAAGAATAAAACTAGAACTATTATAGTTATATATTAGCTTTAAAGTAAAAATATAGTTATTATATTTAAAAAGAATATAAAAAAAATAATTATAAAAGATAAATAAGTTAAGGCTATATTTAGACTTAGTATAGTAATATATTAAAAGGTATAATAGGTTATTATTAAAAGAGTTAATATTTAAAATATCTTTAGTAAAGAAAAAAATATTATTATTAAAGTAATAGTTAAAAATAATAATATTCTTACTATTTAAGTAATTATAAAAAGGCTTTAGTATAAGAATATATAAAGAATAATACTTATTTTAAAAGTATTAAAGATATAAACTAACTTTATAAGTAAAGCTTAGTCCTTAACTTATAAGTTTATACTATTAAGCCTTATTATAAGCTAATCTAACTTTAATAATACTTTAAGTATTATAAGATAAAGTATATTATTAAATACTATATTATAAAGATAATATATAGTTAGTATAAAGCTAGTATTTATTTAAATAAAAAAAAATACTTAATAATTATAAAGTAAAGAATAAAAATAAAGTACTATCTATATAAAAGTATATATTTAGCTTAGTCTTAAGCCTACTTTATTAAATAAAAGGTATAGTAATTAGTATAAAAGTAATATCTTTATAAACTATAATAGTTTACTATAGTATAAATAATAATAGCTACTTTTATACTAAGCTTTAGCGCTAGCCTAAGGCTAATAGAAGTATTACTACTTAAATATAAAAGAAAGCCTTTTATTATAGTTATTAACTATAAAGCTTATAATTATTTATAGTTTTAACTATAAGTAATTAAAAGGCTAACTAATACTAAGGCCTTATAAACTTTTAGTTTATAGTAAACTAAAGATATATTAGCGCTAACCTAGAGTATATTATAAGATTATTAGGCTAGGTAATTAAATAAAATTAGATAAGATTATAACTTAGCTTAATAGTCTTAATAGTAAAAAAAAAGTAAAAGCTATAAGTAGCTTAAAGTTACTTTAATATAAGAACTATATAAAAAAGAAAAAAGTATAATTAACCTCTTTAAAACTAAATAAAGATAGTAAGCTTTATAAGGAAGCTATTTAATAAAAAAAGGAAAATAAAGCTAATACTAAGGGCTAATATAAACCTAAGTTAGTAAAGAAGTAAAATAAAGTATATAGTAGTTTTTTCTTAAAAAGGTTCTATTATAAAGATATAAGGTAGATATACTAGGATTATAGCTAGAGTAAGGAAAATAAATAAATAAATATATAGTTAAGTAAATATAAGAGATAAAGATAAGGATAAAAGTAAGAAGCTAAGCTATAATTACTATAAGACTAGCCTAAAGCCTATTAATAGTAAAAGCAGCTAAGTAAGTACTAGCTTACCTTAAGTAGGAAGTTTTAATTAAAAGGCTAACTATACTAAAGGAATACTATCAATATATACTAATATAGATTAAGAAGGCTATTAACTAAGTGCTTAGGGCTAAGACTATTACTAGAACTGCTATAGCTATATACTAGCTTTAAAGTAAAGATACTATTATTATATTTAAAGAATAGCCTAAGATAAGGATTATAAGTTACTATAAACCCCCCTATACTCTTTTAATAGGTAAAACTAAAAATAAACACTAGAATTAGATTCCTTAGGGTTAAATTAACCCTATACTAATACTATATTATAGCTATAATAAAGGTATAGGTATAGCTAAGCCTTCTAATATAATAGAAGGCATAGTATAACTATATTAACCCTTATTAAAGGTAGGAGAAATTTTTAATAAAGGCCCTAAGCCCTCTATATAGTAGTAGCTATAATAATAATAACCTATATCTTAGAACTAGAATAAAGTAACTATAAAGAAAAGGTAATATTTAAATTAGTTAGGGTTAGGGTTAGGGTTAGGGTTAGGGTTAGGGTTAGGGTTAGGGTTAGGGTTAGGGTTAGGGTTAGGGTTAGGGTTAGGGTTAGGGTTA